>JAEAOA010001201.1:4697500-4770000 GCA_016746295.1 Potamilus streckersoni
TTGTTTTAAAAATTTTTGTTATACCGGCCAGACCAGTTGTAGTCTTTTTTAAGATTGTGATTTTATGTCGTACGCAGACCTTAAGAACATTTCTTGCTTCTACACAGAATTAAAGCAAACCCACATAGATTGCCAGATATGGTGAGTGAAATGGAGATTGTACATGGGCTACTTTGCAAAATTGTTATAGAAAGTGCAGACGAAAACTCTAATACACTCGGGATTAAACTCTTCACGCTTGCTTCCCAAGCGTTTGTATGAATTAGATCTTTGTAAGCATTTAGACCTATGGACAGGCAGAGAACATACATTATGTGTTTATATCACGTTTGGTCTGATCGCATGCACGCATACTCGTATTCATTGCTAACGTCATAAAGTTTACCCCGACGGCACACACTTTGATTTATTAAATGAATAGGGAAAGTTCAACATCATACAGAAACAATACAATTGTCTATTTTAAATTTAATTTTAAAGGAAATAAATCGCTGTTGTCAAAGTTCATTATAATAGGTCAAAATGTCATTAGACAGGAATGTACCCTATAAAATTGATAACACTTGTTTTTAAATAAGAAATTTATGCTTAAAGTGATACATGTACCTTATGGAAAAGACAATGAAGTGAAAATTTAGCCAAATTTAGCTAATCGTACAGTTATCTAGATTTTGGTTTCTAACAGAAGTACATGCGCATTAAACTCAAAGGCACTGCATGCATTAAACATATTTGGGCTAAGCATACATTTGTCCACAGTTTGGTTTCTTTTTAACAGTCATTAATGTACATAATGGAAATATCCACATTTTCATAAGAGTGTTCAAGGTGAGTAATTCTTGCTTAAATATATGTATCTGGAAATTCTTATAAAACACAATTTAGAGAAAGGGTTGTATTGGTCTTCGTAAGTCTTGCGCAACAAAAGATGTGTAACCAGTCTACACTATCAACTTCCTTGTCCCCTGTCGGAAATATACATGCATGACTTTTAATTCGTTTCCAACTGATAAGATGCGATAGTATGCATTCTGGTAAAATCTCTACAGAGACAGTTACAAGTATGCAGGTGACTTACCGAAGCATCCTTTCTAACATCTCACAGTAAAGTGCTTGCAACAGTGCAACAATATATTCTCTACCCGATAAATCAAGGTTCTAATATACAATATTAAAACCCCCAAAGCTAATTGACCAACTTCTTTCTCTCTGTAAATTGAATGTTATAAAATATACTATCAAGGCACCTAGAATTTAAATGGAATATTCTGATATTTAGCATAAATATCGTGTTAATTCGGACAGTTCGGTGCAACAACCTCCTTTCCAGTCACGAAAAATCGATATTTTGTAATAAAAGCGCTATCAAGCACACCTGATGCTAAATGAGACACTCCATTATGATTACCTGAACTACCTCGTGGTAAATGGAACGCTCTAATATTCAATATTAAACACCCCTTCTTTCAAATGAGACAATCTAGTTCAAAAACATAATTTCTCTTCATGTAAAATGGAATGTTCTAATATAAGCAACCAACCCTGTTGCTAAATGAGACCGTCCAGCATGACTACCTGACCCCATTTCTTTTAAATTAGAGAGTCCAGTACAACAACTTTCTTTCCCTTCACGATAAATTAAATGTTCTAAAATCACCCCTGAATGTAAATTAGACAGTCCAGCATGGCTACCTGTATTTCATTTATACCTGTAAGTAGAATGTTTTGATTTGTTAAATGGACAGTTCAATACAAGTGTCTACTTTTCTTTCATTAAAAATCAAATATTCTAATAAACACTAACAAACATTCCTAATGTTAAATGTGACAGTCTAGTAAGACAATCTGTCCTCCCTCATGGTAAATGGAACTTTCTGATACTAAATACAATACAACCCTATTTAAAATACATAATTTCCCTTCACAACATATCCAGCATTCCGATATACAGTAGGAAACACTCCCGATGTTAACAGAGACAGAATAACTTGACAACCTGTATTCCTCCACGATAAATGGAAAGTTCTGATATTCAATATGGACACATACCCTTCTTTCAAATCAGACAGTCCAGTATAACTGTCATTCACCACTCATGTTAAGCAAGATTGTCCAGCTTGAACAACTAACTGCCTTCTCCCCTTGTAAATTGAATGTTCTAATATGCAATACCAAACATCCCTGATTCAAAATGAGACGGTTCTACATATTCCTAGTTGTAAATAGTATATTGTAATATGTACTGTCTAATTTACATGATAAAAGATAAGATAATTATAATATCTTCCATATGAGAGAAGATCTGAATACGGAGATTCTGTCCATATGGAAAATATTATTTTACTGAGGATTATTTAACATCGGAATCAATGTATCCATGACACTCCACCGTTCCAAACATTTTCATGAATTAAAGATAGATTATTTCTTCATTTTATCTGCCTATATTCATTACCAACAAGAGATTTAAATTAGCCTACATACATCTATTTTTTATTTAAGACAAACTAGTAAATCGTTTGATGTCTTTTGGTGACAACCCCATTTGGATGTGACCACCATCCTTTCAGAAGAACAAGTGTCAAGATTTTCAATATGATTATTTTGGCAGCCATTTTTGAGGTGACTTCTCACCAATTTTCATTTTGGGCTAACTAGATATCATAAGAACTTTTCTGGTTAAAATGCCATGTTAATATGACTATCTATTTGGGAGGCGTGGAAATAACTAGAGTTTCAAGATGTCCTCCATGGTGGCTACATGGGATGTCAAATTAATACGATGTTCATTTGGTACCATATAGCAAAAGACTATTTTCACGTAGGACATCATGCAGAGTCTACTAGTGAAGACGCCATGTCAGTATGACATTCCATCTACTAGTGAAGACACCATATTAGCATGATCTTCCATCTACTAGTGAAGACACCATGTCAGCATGACCTTCCATCTACTAGTGAAGACACCATGTCAGTATAACCTTCCATCTACTAGTGAAGACACCACATTAGCATGACCTTCCATCTACTAATGAAGACACCATATTAGCATGACCTTCCATCTACTAGTGAAGACACCATATTAGCATGATCTTCCATCTACTAGTGAAGACACCATGTCAGCATGACCTTCCATCTACTAGTGAAGACACCATGTCAGTATGACCTTCCATCTACTAGTAAGGACACCATGTCAGCATGACCTTCCATCTACTAGTGAAGACACCATATCAGCATGATCTTCCATCTACTAATGAAGACACCATATTAGCATGACCTTCCATCTACTAATGAAGACACCATGTCAGCATGACCTTCCATCTACTAGTGAAGAAACCATGCTAGTATGACCTTCCATCTACTAGTGAAGACACCATATTAGCATGACCTTCCATCTACTAATGAAGACACTATATTAGCATGACCTTCCATCTACTAATGAAGACACCATGTCAGCATGACCTTCCATCTACTAATGAAGACACCATGTCAGCATGACCTTCCATCTATTAGTGAAGACACCATATTAGCATGATCTTCCATCTACTAGTGAAGACACCATATTAGCATGACCTTCCATCTACTAGTAAGGACACCATGTCAGCATGACCTTCCATCTACTAGTGAAGACACCATGTTAGTATGACCTTCCATCTACTAGTAAGGACACCATGTCAGCATGACCTTCCATCTACTAGTGAAGACACCATATCAGCATGATCTTCCATCTACTAATGAAGACACCATATTAGCATGACCTTCCATCTACTAATGAAGACACCATGTCAGCATGACCTTCCATCTACTAGTGAAGAAACCATGTTAGTATGACCTTCCATCTACTAGTGAAGACACCATATTAGCATGACCTTCCATCTACTAATGAAGACACTATATTAGCATGACCTTCCATCTACTAATGAAGACACCATGTCAGCATGACCTTCCATCTACTAATGAAGACACCATGTCAGCATGACCTTCCATCTATTAGTGAAGACACCATATTAGCATGATCTTCCATCTACTAGTGAAGACACCATATTAGCATGACCTTCCATCTACTAGTAAGGACACCATGTCAGCATGACCTTCCATCTACTAATGAAGACACCATGTCAGCATGACCTTCCATCTACTAGTGAAGACACCATGTTAGTATGACCTTCCATCTACTAGTAAGGACACCATGTCAGTATGACCTTCCATCTACTAATGAAGACACCATGTCAGCATGACCTTCCATCTACTAGTGAAGACACCATGTTAGTATGACCTTCCATCTACTAGTAAGGACACCATGTCAGTATGACCTTCCATCTACTAGTGAAGACACCGTATCAGTATTCTTCTATCTTCTTGTAAAGACACCATGTCAATATGACATCCCATCTGCTAGTAAAGACACCACGTTAGTATGACCTTTCATCTACTAGTGAAGACACCATATTAGCATGACCTTCTATGTACTAGTGAAGACACCATGTCAGCATGACCTTCCATCTACTAGTGAAGACACCATGTCAGTATGACCTTCGATTCAGGAGAAGATAGCAAGATATTTGTTATAGCTGCTGTCGAAGCTATATTATATCTTTTCGTCCCATTGTCATTTAAAAGCAACCAAACATCATAAAATTCAATTTTTTTTTAAAAACCCATATTGATACTATAATCCGTTTAGGAATGGCTGTAACAAAATGTTCGAGTTTGCCATTGTAGTGGCCATGTCGGGGAATTATGGTGGCCATGTCTGGTTCCTGGCAAAATAATTCTATTTAGGCCCAGCTTGACATCATAAATGATTTTAGGGGAAAGACAGGTGTCAACATGAAATTTTGTTTAGGAGTATAGGTGATAACACGATTTTCAAGCTGACGTCTGTGGTGGCCATATTAAATGTCAATTTGGCACCATTTTCATGCAGGACCAACTATACGTTGTAAGAAGCCATTCTGTGAAAACGCCATGTCAATATGAACACTGTTGCAGTGTGTTACAACTCTATGGTCTTTAGCTAAGTTAAACAATCTTCAAAACTAACAAGTCTAGCAACCATTAATAAATAATTTCTTTTCCTAGAATACAAAGTAAAAGTTTCAAAAGAAACAAACAGTGTTATGAATTAAATTCCAGGAAATCTAAAACGTTTTATCATAAGTCCAAAATTATGGTGTTCAGAATGAATTCCAGTATTGATGTATCAACTGTCTTCATGTATCTCTCTCATTAGTCCAGAATATCCTTGAATGAATTTTCAATGATCCTAAATAGTGCTTATTCCAAAATATGAATGATCACTGTGTAATTCCAATGAATAATATAAATAAATAATTCATCTCGAATTATATCTAACCAAAACTAAAGCTGATTCCACAAAAATCTGACGTCAAGATGGGAATTAATAGTTATTTTATCACAACTTGATATATCAAAACGTAATGCACAGTAAGAAAACAACTATTCGGGTCATTTGTCTATCAAATGCATAAGTATGATCAGATCATTGAAGTTAAATTTTAGAAAACAACCTCATAAAAATCAGGAAGACGAACGAATTTCTAAGGGAAAAATCAATGCCATGAACTCAAACCCAATTAAACGTAACTTTAAGACAATTTTTGTTGTTGTTGTTATTGTTGGGCTTAACGCCATTTTTCAGCACACGATAGGCTATTCATGGCGGCCAGTATTAATGGTGGAGGAAGAAACCGGGAAATCCACGGAAAGAACCACCGACCCACGAGAAGCTAATGGCAAGCTTTCTCACATATCCACATTCGCCGAATCCTAGACTCGAACACACGCAGACAGAGGTGAGCTGGCAGTGATCCGTAGCGCTTTAGACCACTCGGCCACTCGGGGCCCAACTTTAAGACAATATTAATCAAGTAGGCCAAAACTCCTACCACTCAATTATTAAGGATAAAGTCTTTTACACACACACACACACAATATATATATATATATATATATATATATATATATATATATATATATATATATATATATATATATATATATATATATATATATATATATATATATATATATATATATATAGTTTCAGAAACAATCTGTATAAATTTGTATACTGGTATAACTTCTCTTTCTTCTTTCTGGAAACGAATCGTGTACCATTAAATCAATAATAATATTTCTGCTAAAGAGATAATATAGAAATTCTTTATGAAAACAAGGATGATTGCCAATAAACATCTGAAACTAATCATACCCCAGTAACTTATATTCTTATTCTATGATCATTGAATCTTTACTTAAGCCAATAATCTGAAATTAAGCAACATATCAATTGACAAGAACAATCTCTCTCTCTCTCTCTCTCTCTCTCTCTCTCTCTCTCTCTCTCTCTCTCTCTCTCTCTCTCTCTCTCTCTCTCATTTATTTTGTGTATATTTCAGCCCATGATTAGATTGCATACAAATCTTGCCATTTAGTAATATAGCCTGAATTCGGAGGAACGATTATGTTGGACAAAAAACTTTCCGATCCCTAGTACAAGTACACATTGAATGTCATGGTAATGGTTTTTATTTGAGACATTTTTCTTTTGCATTGCCAACCTAAAATGGTAATGCTGTTGAATATAATGCCTATCATGAGAGTTATTGCCGTAAAACAAATTTTATGTCTTCGGAATATTTTAAACTCTAATGTTAGCAAATAGTCATGTCGGTGATCAGAAAGCTTTTAACATATGTTGACAGAATACATAGTGACATGAGTTAACAAAATAAATAATGACATGGGTTAACAGAATACACAGTGACATGTGTTGACAGAATACATAGTGATATGTGTTGACAGAATATATAGTGACATGTGTTGACAGAATATATAGTGACATGTGTTGACAGAA
Source organism: Potamilus streckersoni (assembly GCA_016746295.1). Lineage (NCBI taxonomy): Eukaryota > Metazoa > Mollusca > Bivalvia > Unionida > Unionidae > Potamilus > Potamilus streckersoni. The sequence goes on from JAEAOA010001201.1 coordinate 4,704,381, forward strand.
TACATAGTGACATGTGTTGGCAGCATACATAGTGACATGAATTGCCATAATACATAGCGAGACGTGTTGACAGAATACACAGTGAGATATGTTGACTGAAGACATAGTGAAGTGTATTGACAGAATACATAGTGACATGTGTTGATAGAATACATAGTGACATGCATTAACATAATACACAGTGACATAAACATGGCATATGAGTCAGCTCTAATGATTTATTTACATGGGAAGGAATATAGATGATACTGTGTACATTTCAACCGAACCCTCCCAATGGAAAACTACTCTTCTCTCAGAAGCTTGATGCGAATGGGTGTTCAGAAATCACATTTCCAGCAAGATAGCACCACATGGTATGTATGTATCTGTAAAAATACAAAAATAACAAAAGTATTTATATTTATAAATGTATTGACGGCTAGGAGAATAAATTTTGTGTGCGACCAGTGAGTATAAATTCAAGGAAGAGACTACTGGTCGAAAAGAACTATAATTGCTTCTATCTTTGGCCCTATTGTTGTACAACTTTTAATACTCCGTTTATATTTTGGCGCATTTCAAGATTTCGGATTTACGCAGTCAATCAATTTGACTCGTTAAATCTGTTCTAATATCAAAGAGACCACTTACGAAAAATATGAAATTATTGATATATGCGTAAATGTTGGTAAAATGTATCTTACAACATATTTGGCATGTTGTGAGAAAACTTATTTTACAAACAGAATATCGACTGTAGACAAATCGAACAAAGAGATAATAAAAAAGGATTTTCACCACATTCTAATATGTTATTGTGGTCAGCAAGTAATGTTGACTACATTTAATTATTGGTGCCAAGACAATGGTTATTAAGACAATATCAGACTATGAGTATAGTGTCTTTACTGTGCAGTTGTTCGACCAAAGATATTTAGCGGCACAATTACATATGCGATATAGTAAGAAGTTATACAATAGTAACGTTCTTTTGCAATGTGATTGCAATCAGATTACCGCTGTTCTGCTTGAAGATCTGGCTATGACTGAATCCACACTGATCAGTCTTCAAACGCGAAGATATAAGACATCATCTGAATGGCTGATAAAATTAGCAATTATGTTAATAATATAGATTACCCTTACATCACCCCTAAGCGGTCGTTGTCAGATCTTCATGTACAACAGTGGAGATCCTATTTTCATTAGACAGCGTTCTTTTGTTTTATATAAGGCCTTAAAATGTTATAGGTTTATCGCTTCTTTATGATTGTTGTCTCCTTTTGTTGCTGTTCATTTCCGTTTTGTTCTGATTATATTTTGACTTTACCTACAATGTGTGCATTTTCATATTTTTGATATTATCTACGTGAACATATCACATTATGTGATTCTGATTGGTCCAAATAAGTCCATGAAAATTGTGCAGTATTTTTTTTACCGATTGGCTGCGGTCGTAGGAAAACTTTTTTAACCACTCCTTCTGGAATTTTTTGCTTTTATTGAACATTTTGGCCGCCATATTTGTATTCAACTCGCGAATGGGAATTAGTATATTTCAATACTGCCAATGTACTACCACAGAGATTTGATATGTAATGTATAACATATCATAACATGAACAATGGCACCCCACCCCCCAAGACAAGAACAATAACAACAAACCTCCGGCATAGCTTGGATGATAACGAGGGTGGGGTGGGGATGAATAGACAGTATATATATATATATATATATATATATATATATATATATATATATATATATATATATATATATATATATATATATATAGCCTAGAATCAACCCTAGCTACATGCTTTTTCTGTATGAAATTGCTGAAGTAAATAAAGTCACATTTGTTCACAGAAGAATGTAGACATAATCCGGTCCCCGTAACTGACAAAACTTTGCCCAACTAGAGCATATTTACGCAGTAAATATGTGATGCAAATATGACTCAAAAAGAGATTTGTTTACGTCTTTTTTACAATCTAATGTTCCAAATCAAATAATGGAAATATCCAGTCACAAATACATTGCAGTAAATATGTGTATGTCTGCATCCAGTAATTTTCATTTTACAAAAATATCGCAACAATGTAATGTTCTGTTGTGGTGTGGAATTTTAACGTAAACACAATCATTGTGTTGTGTTGGCTAACTCAAACCGGTACTGTACACAGTATGTTACATCACACACATTGGATATTTTGTGTTGACAAATATTGTGTCTTTGTAAAATGATCTGTGTATTTGGAAGGACGACTATTCTTTGATTTATAGTTATCAAAAGTTTATATTCTACTTTTAATATTTCAACTTTATTTGGGACTATTTTTTACGCACAACAAATGATAGGTACAGAAGCTGTCAGAACGAACGAAATTATTCGTTCTTCTTTCTATCTAAATAATTTCTCCTGAAATAAAACTATGTGATTAAAAGAATCTCAGATGGGTAATGATTTGATATTAAATTTCTGAAACTCGTTAAATAATTTTCAGTTTTAGTGAGCCTTGGCGAACAATTATAATTTCATTTATAATTTGTAATCTACCACATAAATGTCACTTGGTGCAGATATGTTCTCAGGTATTGAATTGAGTACAAATCTATATAAATGCTATTATAAATGGATGCTTGAATCTAAATTTGAGTTCCTAATAATTTGATCTATGAAGATGTTTTGGACGCAGAAAGCCAGTAAATTAAAATGAACATGTCATTTTAGATTGACTTATGTCATAAAGTAATCTACAAATCTAAAATTTATTATATTGCATTTATTAATGGATGCTAGGGATTTCACAGAGGTCATATTATCTTCGTTTAATTATAAAAACACAAATAAATATTTTATCACAGCAAGACTGGTAAAATCATTGCAAAAATATTTTCTATTTTAAAAGCGCTATCACAGCTTGTATCGTATGTTTCCTATCAAGGTAGCTGAAAGAGAAAAATGAAGTGAGATGGCTAGCGTAGTATTATTTGACAAACCCATAATTTAATTTCTTTGTTTTTAAAACAAAAAACTTCAAAAGGCGCAACTAGCCTTTTCATAACTCTTTAAAAAGAAGTAACTGTTTTTCAAGTATATTTCATGTGTAAGTTGTATTTGAAAATCGTTAGAGATTTTAAAGTAAATGTGTTATCACCAAGTATACATGGGCAGGTACGGTAATTTACGTTCCTCTGCAGATTCATTTCGCTAAAAGAATTATAATATTTGGATGGATACGATTTATTTGTTGTTCTTCTTCCCAGCTAGGAAAATGTTATTAGTTATAACGAACGTAAGACCTGAATTTATTTACATCGATATTAAAATACAAATTAAAAAGATAAAATACAGTCCATATATTATTATAAAACAAGGTAGCAGACGACAAATAAAATCAGTTAATAGCGTTACGACAATGTATATATATATATATATATATATATATATATATATATATATATATATATATATATATATATATATATATATATATATATATATATATATATATATATATATAGCTATGGGAAACCTAATCAACATGTTTTAACCTGAATATGTTTAATCGATGTTTCGCTCTTGTTGTGCAAATCTCGAACATAATTTATTTTGAAATGAATTTTTATTTTTTCTATTAATGTTTTCACCCTATGGAACCTTCTTCTATAGTGATATATGGTCTTGCAATATAATCCAGAAGACAAACATATAGGAAAAGGTTTCCAAGGAGAAGGATAGTAATATAATAATAACAACATCACGTGGTTAAGTAATATCGTAATTGCTTAACTATTCTCCAAGGAAATTTAGTCATCTATTTAATCGGTAGAAAATCGTGTTTCTAAATTATTTTTACGGCTCTGCGTTTTCAAGCCGCCATATTATTTATTAACTGACATTTGCATTGAAGTAGTAAGGAGTGGTAATGGGGGTTGATATGATACCCAAAGAACCGCGTTTCGTTTTAAAATGTCCACATATTTAACATTATGGATATTTTTAGTCTCAATTTAACTTTGACACAATGAATTTTTATATTATAAAATGGTTCTTGAAATTGTATTTCCTAAAGGTGCACTATTTTGACTGATCAACTCCCGTACCTACTGACCAGCACATAAATATATTAGACAGCACGCACTCTTACTAACCAATACACCGATTTGACTAATCGTCACCCACACCTAATAAATATTTCGCCGTTTATACTTAACAATATTCGTACTTAATAGCAAACACATGATAGAATGTAAAGAAAGATGATTAAATCAAACACATTACACACAAACATGCTCATGTACTATTTACATATGGTGTGCAAGGAGAGAAAATGGCACTAGTACTATTACATGCACAAACAAGCCACCACTTCTGAAAATTATTGGAATGTTACTACACTGTATCCACAAACAATGCTCCAATCATAGTACGCAAAGAGTAAGAGTATTCACACACTATATCCACATACCTAAGGGGATTTCAGTTTGAAATCAGAAAGACAAACACAAGCATATAACACAAAATATTTTGGGAAATGCCGATTAGTATATCTATTTCTGAGAAAACTGGTGACCCTGAAAATGAGTCTTTGATGTTATTGCCGAAAAGTAGTTATACATACCACATGTCGCGTACGACATACAGTAGAAATTAACCTCGGTTCATGTAAGAAACAGTGCATTCTCAAATGGTGTGGGAACTGTACATCACAAAGTACATCTACAAGGAAAGGTTTTAGCAATCGGCATTATAAATCATTAACATAATCATGCATGACGATAATACAAAATAGTTAATATTATGACTTTCGATTGTGATGCATTGTTGCATTATGATTCATCCTATCTAGTCGTGTTAAGTCTGAGATTGGCCGCTTGCGTACTGTCTTGTGATGCAAGTTCATACTAGTGCCATCCTATCACATGTATGTTGAATCTTACGGTCTGTTACGGGTGATTCTGTGTGATCATGATTTTTAATGTAGCTTTAACAATTGTTCAGTCATATCGCTACGATGTCTGCATTGTGGCAGTTTATAGTGATGTATAGCACTGGAGCATCATGCCGCAGACATGTAGCATAATGTCCTACACAGTCACATGATCCTGACACCAGGCCGACCAGTCCTAACACTAACTGCTTAATGCTAGTACCATTTTTGAAAGTCTTTGGTATGTATGACTCGACCAGGGATGGAACCCACGACCTTCCGCATACGAGGCGGACGCTCTAACCAATAGGCCACCGGAGTGGTTACGAGTGATTCTAATCATCTCCCAAAATTGTTATAGATTGATATTTGGATATCAGTATTTTTGCAGCATATTAAAATCAATGCGACTTTTTAAGGAAACTTGAGGTTGAATTCCAGAAAATGTAATAAATATGGATGAGCAAAAGTGCTAAACATTATTACAAGGAATGCGTCTTTAAACCGTTGTAAGTCTGTCAAATACCAGAATATAAATAAAATGACATTAGTTCGATACAAAAGCTAATTGTAGTGACATTTTATCTTTCACATTGTCTTTATTTTACGATTTATTTGAAAATGACCAGTTACAACGTACTGCGGAGTAGGAATTATATTTTTGTATTATTTAAAGATAAATGATCTTGTCAATTACGTATTGACCTTGGATTAACCTTGGAGATAAACTTTCCTGAAAACTATATCTAAACGTCAGGTGAACTATTCCAAATTAGGTGGTGAATAAAGTACTGAATTAGAAAAGTCGATGTCATAAATTGAAGCAAACAATGTGAACAAAGAAGCAACTTAAAATGGCACGAGACTAACAACTATGGATTAAACAAAAACAAGAATCTCTCATTTTGTCATAAAATGGCTGTAATGAATTGAAATACCAAAGACATGCACCAGGACACTTAGTGTTATATTCCACTCCATGGCTGTGATATTGTGACTATATTATGCATGATTGGAGTTAAAAATGGTTTCAAAATTTCAAAATTTTTATTAAAAAATAATTGTTTTCTTTATCCTTAATTATTTCTCTCGTTTGCAAAATGTGTAGGAAGGATAACAATACGAAAATTATATGTTTAATTTTTTTTAATTCATTAGAACAACATTGCTTGAATGAAGACTTTCACCATTCTCATTGTTTTTGACAGTTTTTTTCAATTTTTCTTCTGTCACTCAGCGAATAATTTAAAATAGAGTGACTTAAATTTTATAAGTTTTTTTTTCTTCAGATTCGTAATGTAATACCAACAACAAATGTTTTGGTCTGGAGAGATCATGAGATTTAATTACTGTTATGTCAAATAGAAATGAATGTTCCTTCTGATAAGAGAGACAATAATGGTTGTATCTTTGGAATCTACGTTTGCTCATTGCTAGCTATCATTGCATCAAATATTACGGAGAACCCTAAAAGACTAAACTGATATTTCATTTCAAGCTAACGTGATAATATACATTTTTAATACTTTTTTTAATACGTATCGATCTTAACTTTAGTTTTATCGTGTTATAGTTTCAGACCTGATATTAAAGCAAAAACAAAAATTTAATCGACTTCAAATTTTGCAACTTTGATTCCTAATAAGATTTTTGCGTTGAATGAAAATTCCAAATATGTTTTTCGTTGTATTAAATGGGTGCAAGATTAATATGCAGGGATAAAAATCTAACCATTCAAATAAATTTTAAAAAATCGGACGAAATTTAGCTTACAATCATGAGGGCCGGAATACTGAATATTGATACTAATTCACTGATAATAGTAAAATCACGTCAAACAACCTTCGTTGACACCCCGTTACCTCTTTACCATTAATATTGGCCGCCATATATAGCCTATTGTGTGCTGAAAATTGGGGTTAAGTCCCAGAACTACAACAACAACATCTTTACCTAGGACCAGTGGCTACAGTGTCGATCAACCTTAATAAGCACTTCCTTATCGCCTTACTTCTGACCTCCAGCTGTTTGTTACCTGGTACCAGAAATAACCATTAATGTTATTAATAGTTCCACCAGGTCAATCAAATTTACATAGTACCTCCTTATCAATTCTTCGATGTCCAATACAAGGATCGCCATATCCGTCAGACTTACTGAGCACCTTCTTAACTTTACATATAACCAGTCCAAGAGCCACCTAATCATATAACCTTATTTAGTATCTTCTTAACTTTTTGCAAGGGTCCAGTAAAAGGGGCCACCATGTCAAGCCATCTCAACTGCTAATTAATTATTTACCTGTGGCCAATGCATGGGCCACTACGGTAATTAACAATATCTAACACTTCCTTATCTCTTTACCAAGGTCAAATACAACGGCCACTTTGTAAAATAACCTTATTGAACTCTTCCTAAACTCTTTACCAATGCCTTACACCAAAGACCATCACGTCATCCGACCTTACTGAGCATCTCCTTAAGTATTTACATAGTTGCTATGCTAACATACATTGTATTAATCAACCATAACTAACACATCCATAACTCTTTCCCTATGACCTGCGCCATTGTCACAACGTCAATTAATCTTAGCACTTCCGTATCTCTTTACTTATAACCAATAGTGAGCTACACGCTTTTGCTTAGCCATAGATATTGCACACTGTGATATAAGCCAGATAACTCCAGGTGTTGTTGTTGTTGTTTTTTGGCTTAACGCCACTTTTCAGCACATGATAGGCTATACAGGGCGGCCAGTATTAATGGTGGAGGAAGAAACAGAGAAATCTGCGGAAAGAACCACCGACCCACGAGAAGCTGCTGGCAAGCTTTCTCACATATCCACATTCGCCGAATTGTATACTCAAACCAACGCAGAGGTGAAATGGCAGTGATCCGTAACGGAGAGCGCTTTAGACCACTCGGCCACTCGTGGCCCCGACTCCAGGTGTATTCAACTGACACGGTTATAAAAAGAGACTAAAATACAGAGAAGCATATATCAACAAGATGTTTTCAAATTGGAAATAAAATTTTATGCATTTCAAACAACAAGTTTGTAAACTTTTACATTTTATGCAACTGGTTAAACGCATCATGCAAATGAGAATGGACGTGGCAAATTGTAGAGCTATCAGCTTAGAAATGTTTTGGAGGTAACCAAGCTGGATGAGATTTTAGAATCATGCCGTTTTACAAAATATATCTGGTTAATGGAATACTGGTAAATATAACTCTTTGCTACAGTCAAGGTGTTCAAGTAAACATATGGCAAAATAATGATTTCTGATTAAGGAATTCACAGTAAAAGACTAGGTGTTCGAGATTTAATTTTTTTGTCTAATTAAGTCTATAAGTTTCAATAATTAAATCTGCTTTTCATAACACTGTGCAAAATGTTTGCCATAACTTTTAAATATCTTTACTGGAAAATAAGTCTTACAAAACTTTCATTTGTTTGCAATGAAATATCGTTTTGACACTCAAACAAAAGACGATAGTAATTTATGAACATGCGATGCATGCAAAACCTTAGCCAGTAATATATAATGACGAAAGAAATACATGAAAACACAATGCTGGGCAATAACCATCTACTGCTCTTGGTAACACGTCATCGACTATCTATTTAACATGTCCATTAATGTAGAATACCTTTCAGGGTCTCCGAATCGATCAAGTCAATATCTAACTGTATAGCAGAATGCACTATTTACTGTTTTCTTATAAATTAACCATAAATAATAAACAACAGGTAATATTACATTTATTTGGGTTTATTCTGTAGTCAATAAATCATGGAAATAAATCAATATTTGATCATCAAGTTGAATGTGTCAAGTCTAGCATATCGTCAGTACAGTAATTAATGTGGAAATTAAGCTCTAATTAATTTATTTTATCATTCAATGAAAAAATAATTACTACAAAAAACTGTAGAATTGGGTAGGAAAGAATTTTAAATGCATAACGGTTAGAACGAACTTTGCACCCAGAAAAAGGAACATAATGTAAATCAGTTGCAAAACCATCGGAAGTGCATTTACCCTTAATCAACGACAACGTATACATGTTGGTATGTCAAGTTGTGATGCGCCCAGTGCGTATAAATATGCATAAAACTATGGTTCAACATTGGACTATTGTATATTCTATTGAGAAGTGATCAATATATGCGTATTAGTTATCAATAAACTAGAAAATAACGAGACAAATATGAATAACAAACTTTTCTACATGAATTAAACCTGTCACACAATTGCATTAAAATCTCTCTCTCTCTCTCTCTCTCTCTCTCTCTCTCTCTCTCTCTCTCTCTCTCTCTCTCTCTCTCTCTCTCTCTCTCTCTCTCTCTCTCTGTCTCTCTCTCTCTCTCTCTCTCTTTATCCTGGAATATAATGCATTATACTAGGAATAAACAAACATTCTTTAAAATAGCTTTACTATTACATGAATTTCATTGGATAAATATTGCACAAACACATGATGCAGCAAACGTATCAGTACGAGTGCAATGTAATGCACATATCTAATGTACCATAAGCATGAGTGCAATGTACTGCACATATCTAATGTACCATAAGCATGAGTGCAATGTACTGCACATATCTAATATACCAAAAGCATGAGTGCAATGTACTGCACATATCTAATGTATCATAAGCAGAAGTGCAATGTACTGCACATATCTAATGTACCAAAAGCATGAGTGCAATGTACTGTACATATCTAATGTATCATAAGCATGAGTGCAATGTACTGCACATATCTGATGTACCATAAGCATGAGTTCAATGTACTGCACATATGTAATGTACCTTAAACATGAGTGCAATGTACTGCACATATCTGATGTACCATAAGCATGAGTACTGCAATTATCTAATGTACCAGATGCACGAGTGCAATGTACTGCACATATCTAATGTACCATAAGCATGAGTGCAATGTACTGCACATATCTAATGTACCATAAGCATGAGTGCAATGTACTGCACATATCTAATGTACCATAAGCATGAGTGCAATGTACTGCACATATCTAAAGAACCATGAGCATGAATGCAACGTACTGAACATATTTAATGTACCAAAAGCATGAGTGCAATGTTCTGCACATACCTAATGTACCATAAGCATGATTGCAATGCGCACATCTAATGTACCATAAGTATGAGTGCAATGTACTGAACATATGTAATGTACCATTAGTATGAGTGCAATTTACTGCATATATCTAATGTACCATAAGCATGAGTGCAACGTACTGCACATATGTAATGTACCATTAGTATGAGTGCAATATACTGCATATATCTAATGTATCATAAGCATGAGTGCAATGTACTACACATATCTAATGTACCAAAAGCATGAGTGCAATGTACTGCACATATCTAATGTACCAAAAGCATGAGTGCAATGTACTGCACATATGTAATGTACCATAAGCACGAGTGCAATGCGCTTATCAAATGTACCATAAGTATGGGTGAAATGTACTGCACATATCTAATGTACCATTAGAATGATTGCAATGTACTGCATATATCTAATGTACCATTAGTATGAGTGCAATGTACTGCACGTATTTAATGTTTCATAAGCATGAATGCAATATACTGCACATATCTAATGAACCATAAGCATGAGTGCAATGTACTACACATATCTAATGTACCATAAGCATTAGTGCAATGATCTAAACATATCTAATGTACCATAAGCATGACTGCAATGGGCATATCTAATGTACCATTAGTATTAGTGCAATTTACTGCACGTATCTAATGTACCATAAGCATGAGTGCAATGTACTGCACATATGTAATGTAAGATAAGCATGAATGCAATGTACTGCACATATCTAATGTACCAAAAGCATGAGTGCAATGCGCATATCTAATGTACCATTAGGATGGGTGCAATATACTGCACATATCTAATTTACAATTAGTATGAGTGCAATGTACTGCACATATGTAATGTACCATAAGCATGAGTGCAATGTACTGCACGTATCTAATGTACCATAAGCATGAATGCAATGTACTGCATATATCTAATGAAGCATAGCATGACTGTAATGTACTGCACATATCTAGTGTACCATAATCATGAGTGCAATGATCTGCACATATCTAATGTACCATAAGCATGAGTGCAATGTGTATATCTAATGTACCATTATTATGAATGCAATGTACAGCACATATGTAATGTACCATAAGTATGAGTGCAATGTGCTGCACATATCTAATGTACCATTAGTATAATAGCAATTTGCTGCACATATCTAATGTACCATAAGCATGAATGCAATGTACTGCACATATGTAATGTACCATAAGCATGAGTGCAATGTACTACACATATATAATGTACCATAAGCATGAGTGCAATGCACTGCACATATCTAATGTACCATAAGCATGAGTGCAATGTACTACACATATATAATGTACCATAAGCATGAGTGCAATGTACTGCACATATCTAATGTACCATAAGCATGAGTGCAATGCACTGCACATATGTAATGTACCATAAGCATGAGTGCAATGTACTACACATATCTAATGTACCATAAGCATGAGTGCAAGGTACTGCACATATGTAATGTACCATATGCATGAGTGCAATGTACTGCACATATGTAATGTACCATAAGCATGAATACATTGTACTGCACATATCTAATGTACCATAGGCATGAGTGCAATGTACTGCAGATATCTAATGTACCATAAGCATGAGTGGAATGATCTGCCCATATCTAATGTACCATAAGTATGAGTGCAATGCGCATATCTAATGTACCATTAGTATGAGTGCAATGTACATCACATATCTAATGTACCATAAATATGAGTGCAATGTACTGCACATATCTAATGTACCATAATCATGAGTGCAATGACGTGCACATATCTAATGTACCATAAGCATGAGTGCAATGAGCATATCTAATGTACCATTATAATGAATGCAATGTACAGCACATATGTAATGTACCATAAGTATGAGTGCAATGTGCTGCTCATATCTAATGTACCATTAGTATAATAGCAATATTATACCATTAGAATGAGTGCAATGTACTACACATGTGTAATGTACCATAACCATGAGTGCAATATACTGCCCATATCTAATGAACCAAAAGCATGAGTGCAATGTACTGCACATATCTAATGTACCATAAATATGAGTTCAATGTACTGCACATATCTAATGTACCATAAGCATGAGTGCAATGATCTGCACATATCTAATGTACCATATGCATGAGTGCAATGTACTGCACATATGTAATGTACCATAAGCATGAATACATTGTACTGCACATATCTAATGTACCATAGGCATGAGTGCAATGTACTGCAGATATCTAATGTACCATAAGCATGAGTGGAATGATCTGCACATATCTAGTGTACCATAAGTATGAGTGCAATGCGCATATCTAATGTACCATTAGTATGAGTGCAATGTACATCACATATCTAATGTACCATAAATATGAGTGCAATGTACTGCACATCTCTGATGTACCATTAGTATGAGTGCAATGTACTGCACATATCTAATGTACCATTAGTATGAGTGCAATGTACTACACATGTGTAATGTACCATAAGCATGAGTGCAATGTAATGCACATATCTAATGTACCATAAGCATGAGTGCAAGGTACTGCACATATGTAATATACCATAAGCATGAGGGCAATGTACTGCACATATCTAATGTACCATAAGCATGAGTGCAATGCGCATATCTAATGTACCTTATGTATGAGTGCAATGTACTGCACATATCTAATGAACCATTAGTATGAGTGCAATGTACTGCAAGTGTCTAATGTACCATAAGCATGAGTGCAATGTACTGCACATATCTAATGTACCATAAGCATGAGTGAAATGTACTGCAAGTATCTAATATACCCTAAGCATGAGTGGAATGTACTGCAAGTATATATGTACTATTAGCATTTGCGATATGTTCTGAGGCACCATCTGATTCCCGGACTCAGAGTGATGCAATGAATGCATTAGTGGACGGACAAGTTTCAGTCAACAGTTTGACAATTATGTTTCATTCAATCTTTGAGTTAAATGAAGTTTAATCTATGTTGCATTTTCTCATCTCAATGTGTTTATAAATCAAGTACAATATGATGTATGAAATATATATTATGAAATATATATAATCAAAAATATAGTATGAAATATTTATAGTATGAAATATATTTTTAAAAAATTGATACTTTTAGTAAGTACGCATTTCAGAAAGAGAGGTTTATCATTATTTATTATCCATGCAACCAGGTAAAAGTCGATTTAAGGATGAAGGAAAAAGGGTTTGACTTCTTGGTTTCAAATGTATAAATCTGACCTTATCAGCAACACATTAAGAGAGAAATCATCTTGATGTATGTAAGCGTTTTTAGTAGCATTGTAGAATTTAAAAATCGAGCTAATACTGAAAAAAAGCATTTAATCATTGCAAATTCAATTTTCATTCTTTCTTCATCATAAATCTTTTAACTTCATAACACGCCATTGAAGACAGCATGTCTAACACATTATATTATTTCCCGTTGAATTGTTTTTGACTTATAAAATCAAGACTTAACAAATGGCTTTAATGGTTGTGAAAGTTCTCGCACAAATACAACTTTTTTAATTACACCATTTAAGGTTCGATGCCAAAATTGGGGGCCTTAGACTCACAGTTTACAATTTATAAGAACATATAATTATGAGATATCATAGAAGTGGAACCATTAATGCCAGATTTAACTATAACTAGCATATTTTGTATCAATCAGAGAGAGAGAGAGAGAGAGAGAGAGAGAGAGAGAGAGAGAGAGAGAGAGAGAGAGAGAGAGAGAGAGAGAGAGAGAGAGAGAGAGAGAGAGAGAGAGAAACAGTGTATTGTCCGATTGACACGGTAATTTTGTGATTTGAAGTCATGTACTTTATCAATAGCAAATACTGATTCTAAGGTAATTTTCCACATTCAGGTCATTTAAGCAATGTTAAAATTTCCACTTGGATGATAAGGTTACCGAAGATTGCCATTCTTAATTAAAAAGGTCTTTTAGAGTTTCTGTTTTCCTTTTTTTATTTTCGTATTATTAATATTTTAATATTCTAGGAGTTCAGATCTCTAAAGAGCTATCAGAGCATCCGTTATGTTATTCATCCATTTTAAGTATTAGAGTTAACATTGAACTAGAACAAGGTATCCGATAGAGTAGTCTAGACAGTCTGGTCCATTTACCATTGATAATGTACATCCAAAATCCCTTAGTTTTCTTCTTTCGTCTTTATGCAATCCTTCGCGTTAGACTACTTTCTCTCTTTATATAAAAGTTTATTGATAACTTCCATATATCTACTAAGAATATATATTTTAACGACAAGCCGCAGACATTGTTCTCCATTCTCTGCCAATTCTTTGAATACAATGTTACAAAGGTGGGAAGAAATGCAAAATAATACAACAAAGCTAGGACAGCGATTTGTTTACAAAGTTAGCTTAACAAAGCATACTTTAAATTAATTGTTTCTAAATGACGTGATTTGTATTTTCTTAACGACATTGATTGATACATGGATCACTACTTGGGTGGGGGATACTAAAACATCACAGAGTTGTCATATCCAACACATTTCAGACTGTAGCATCTTTGAACGAATAATTGCTTAACTGCGACTTTACTTGCATGGATTTTGGCTTCAATTTTTAACGGATTCAAGAGTGAAATGTTGGTCTTTACAACTTGCAGTATAGTTCGGTAACCGACCTTGCGTCCAAGATTCGATTGTCGCTTAATTATGGTTTGCAATCAACGCTCATCGATGCCCAATTTTTATATCGTTGTCAAATATGTCTATAATCGCGTAGTGAGTTACAATTGCAACTGGAAAAATTTTATTGCTAAATTAGACCTAATATCTGTCTTAAAAATGTGTCTGCTTGTCGTACAGTAGAGAATGCACGTGATACTGTATGGGTGACAGAATATAGAATATCAACAGTTCATACAACTTTGTCGCTAATATTTTGCAGGAGATTGTGTTCACCAGTGTCGTATTTTGCATAGGGTTATAATTTTAAAGAGAAATAATTTCCCTGGGTGCATACTGGCAATTTAAAAAGGACCTTGTTTATCTTAGGTATTATTCAAAAAACCTGTAATTCAATTTATTTTGGTAAATGACTGATGGGTGTATAATGGGTTATAGAGTATACAGTTCTGCCATGCTTCAAATATGCATGTCTCAAGAAACTGCTAGCTCCGCTTGGTCGTTTTCGCTTCCTGGACTTCTGGAGTTCCGAAACCAGGAAGGAAAAGGAATCTTACTGGATATGCCGCTTTAAAACATTGAAACCAAGCAGATTATACAAGAAAAGAAAGCTATGCCTTAGTAGAATTATCCTTAGCATCCGACACATTTTCTTTTCATAATTTATCTAACTCTTCTTTGTATCCTTTAATTACTACTATAAGAATTAAATATCCGGAATAAAATCGAATATCCTGGATATAATTTGCGTTACATAAATAAACACAAGGTAATAGATGACGCTATGGCTCACAGATTTCTAGGTGAATACAAATATTTATCAGTATACTCAACAAGTCGATATAGGCTGGTTGAGACATAATACATCATAAATATTCACAATGTGGTTTGTGTTTATTAACATGGCTTCAAAAATATCGGATATTCTTTGTTTTATTTGTGTTTAATAGTCCTTTATTTTGTGTTAAATGCTGGAGAATATTTGATCTAGGTAGCTCCGATTACCCCATCCCCTCAAAAAAGTTATCTGATAGAGACAGTTCGGAACAAAGGCATCAATAGAGCAATAAATGATGACTCACAAATGTTTGTTATTGTGTGCAAACTCTTAAATTTCTGAATATGATATGTGTTTTTCATATAGGAACTAAATACGAACATTCTACCCACACTAAAATAGTAATAACAAATCGGACACCTTCGATAACGATCGTCGATCCAATGAAAAGATCAAACTCGCTCCAACTAGTCGTGATATTTATGACTACCATGTTCGACGTATTGATTCTACAGCACATGATTAGTGAGGCCTGTAGAACATCATTGTGCAAAAATATCGTTTTCGCTGTCTTATCAAACGAAATAGAATTAAATGTTTTCTTAATCTTAAAAGGGCAAGCTTCTAATTCATTATTTGTTCTTTTTCTGTCTCGATTAAAAGTCATCATATATCCTCATATAGCTTTTGCATTGAGGGCAAGTGCAATACTGTCAGTGATTATGCGGTCATAGAATAACGATCAACAGAGATATATAATTCAGCTTTCAGCGCGTGTTTGTAACATATAATGATATAAATGAATTGATCCTAAAAAAAAAAAAAAAAAAAAAAAAAAAACAACAGTATTCTCTTTATTTTTTACCAATCAAGGTGGCTTCCCTCTTCTGGTCGTTTGCTTCGAAGACGCCACAAATTCCTCCTAAGTATTATCATATTAATCACATTTTGTATGTCATGTGGTATGTGGTGACTCTTTGACCGAAACGTGTATTTAACTTGTTCAACAGTTTTCTGTGCTCGTTTTGGACTTGAAAAAGGGAATAGTACTATTTAAAGGTACTGTTTCCAATAATCTCAATGAATCTTTCTAGCTTTAGTTCATACCTACACTTATTTATACAGTGTGGCCAAAAATTCAAATTCAGCTGTAAATGATAGACACTTCTCTTTTCTATCAACGATCCTCACCGTTTGGGGGATGTAGGCCTTACGACATATGCATCTTGCTTTTCTTTAATGGTGAGGGTTCAAAGTTTACTCTAATATTCATACTAGGGGTCTCTAATGTACATTTAAATGTAAAATTTACCTTTAACGATCTGCCCATGCTTTATCACTTCTCCAAATAGTTCTTGGGTCAAGGCCGTACTTTTTATTTCATGCGTTTTAATCGCTGCTTGGTCACTGCGGGTCTGAATTGTTCTCTCATATGTTTCTGATGCTAAAACTTTGTCTCATCATTTTGTATTCTTCTAATTAATTATTTTTGCCCTGTAAGCTTCATTTTATCTCTTTTTATTCCATCTCTTCAACTTTAATACTACAACTAGTAGCAGAGTGGATAGTTGCTTTTCGTTTGCATGATAGTACATCAGTTAACCTAGGCGCGCTCCAAGACGGTTACGGAATGAAGAGGATTTTAACACATTCGATGGATTCAGGAACATTGAAAACCAACAACACAAAAAAGAAAGAAAGAGACTGGTGGGACTGCTATTTTTTATTGTTTTTTTTTTTTCATAAACCAAACACAACAGCAAAATATCTGTTTTTCTGTTCAATGAAATTACGATATTTTCCAAGTGAAACGAATTTAATATATTTATATAATTAATGAAATCTTCTGCTTAAATGCAGTTTCTCATTTTCGTTGCCCACACGCATATTTAGAAATAACAATGTTGAAAGGGTGGCAAATATTTAAATATCATATAATCGATTAAAGTAAAAATAAAAAATACCATTCTAAAAATCTCATTGTTAAAGTTTATTTACTGACAAGTGTATATGTTTGTCAAAGACATAGTTTATGATATCGGATTTCTTCAACACAAAAGTTCACGAAATATGCTAACTCTAAAGTGTAGTTGCACTAGTTAATAAAGAAATTATTAAAAGACTTTTATTTTCGAACTCTTCGGGATACTACTTAATACAACTTGCAGATTGTAACATTTGAATACATTCTCAGTGTATTTCACCATGGGGGTTATCGCCCACAAAATCTCAAATGCAAGAGGTCTCGGCTTCGAACCCCGGCAGAGTCATACCTAAGATTTATCTTAAAAATGAAAAATGTCTCTAGCAGCTGCCTCGCTTGCCTCTCAGCAATAAGAGGTCAGTGTTAGAACTGGCGGCCTGAAGTCATGATTATATGACGGGATGGGTCATCATGCTACAGGTCTCCGGCATGATTTCTCAGTCCTAGACATATACTGCCACACTGCAGACATCACGAACAGTTTACAAAACTACGGTACAAATCCAAATCTCTCTCTCTCTCTCTCTCTCTCTCTCTCTCTCTCTCTCTCTCTCTCTCTCTCTCTCTCTCTCTCTCTCTCTCTCTCTCTCTCTCTCTCTCTCTCTCACACACACACACACATTCACACAATCTGGGAAGACGCTGCCTTGTAGCAATAGCCAATGAGAAAGCACTGCTTACTAGCAATAGCCAATCATAAAACACTGCCTACTAGTAATATAAATTGGAAAGACACTGCCTACTAGTAATACAAATTGAAAAGACACTGCCTACTAGTAATATAAATTGGAAAGACACTGCCTACTAGTAATATATATTGGAAAGACACTGCCTACTAGTAATAGAAATTGAAAAGACACTGCCTACTAGTAATATAAATTGGAAAGACACTGCCTACTAGTAATATAAATTTAAAAGACACTGCCTACTAGTAATATAAATTGGAAAGACACTGCCTACTAGTAATAGAAATTGAAAAGACACTGCCTACTAGTAATATAAATTGGAAAGACACTGCCTACTAGTAATATAAATTGGAAAGACACTGCCTACTAGTAATAGAAATTGAAAAGACACTGCCTACTACTAATAGAAATTGAAAAGACACTGCCTACTAGTAATATAAATTGGAAAGACACTGCCTACTAGTAATAGAAATTGAAAAGACACTGCCTACTAGTAATATAAATTGAAAAGACACTGCCTACTAGTAATATAAATTGAAAAGACACTGCCTACAAGTAATAGAAATTGGAAAAACACTGCCTACTAGTAATAGAATTTGAAAAGACACTGCCTACAAGTAATATAAATTGGAAAGACACTGCATTCTATTAATAGAAAATGCACGCTTTGTTTACATTATATATTTTCCACGGATTGTACGTTAATGCAGAAAATATCTTGGTGTGAAACCTGTGATATAAGCTAATACTTTCCTAATCGAAGCAGGTGGTAACTTTTATTGTTACATAGCTCAGTAGGATTCCAATTTAAATAAAAGAAGTAAACAATGAGCCAACTCAATGCAAAAGCTCATCAGGTATTTGAAAAACTACGATTAATTTTATGGTCGGATTGTCCTTCGTCATAATTGAAGCACGTTTATTTACTTCTTTTGAGGACGATTCTTAAAGGCGAACAGAAAAAAGACAATTACAAGATAATCTAAACCTAACTCGAACACTAAATTTACTCTATTCTATCCTTAAATAAATAATTGAATAAAAACCATACCTTTAACAATAATATATATAATAAAGTTAACCCTAAAAATTGCATATTCTAACTACTACGCAAGATCGTTAAAAGTCACAGGCTGATATTAATTGAACATAAGTTTAAATTCTCTTTCTCTATGCTTTCTGTGTGTGTGTGTGTGTGTGTGTGTGTGTGTGTGTGGTACGACTTTTTTGCTTAAATTATTATCGCTTTCTAGAATCCTTCCCAATCAGAAAATATATAAATAATGAAATTTCTTACAATATATATATATATATATATATATATATATATATATATATATATATATATATATATATATATATATATATATATATATATATATATAAATCTCGCAGATTTGTGATTCAAGTAGCATCTTCCATTAAGTTTTATAGAAAATCATAGCCATGAAACAAACTCCGTTATTTTCATTTATCGGTTTATTTCATCCTTATACCATCATCAGCTGAATTGATTTATCGGTTGGTTTCTTTTATATGCCGTGGCCAGTTTAATTCAACAGTTAAACGAAGCTTGATCGGAAGGCTTTTGTCATAAAAGAACATGGCTGTGTACCTTTTTTTCGAAAGATCTTTTCTTATCTAGGTTACGTTACTAATGCAGATATTGTTGTAAAATTCTATATGTGTCTCTTAGCAACCAAAACTTCCAGCATATATAAGAAACTGTCTAATTTATACAGAAACGTGTCTTTAGCATTGTAAATGTTAAGCTAGTAACATGACTGAAATGGACAAAAGAAATTCCTTAGATTTTATGATACAATTTCCCTTGTTTCAATTTTACAATAGATATTTCTTTTAAAACCTTTGTTGCATAACTTAGGAAGTACAATTAATATATTTATGTTTTATTTCATTTCTGTTTTCGTTTTGCTTTACGCTTTATGTATTCAAGACTTTAACGGATGTGGCAAAACATTGAGTATTCTGTTTTAGTATATCCCTCAAAAATTCATATATATGTTAAAATTATGAGAATGCTACGAACAATGGTATGTTTCTATTTCTAACAAATTGCGTGACTCTGTGAAAGCGTAAAACACGTTTCATCCTAAAACGTGTTAGGAAATCATATTCCAAACGCTTTACTTTCAATGTCGTGGTAACTTTCAATATTTACGATTCGTGGTTAATTATATATCAGCAATCACCATAAAAAGTTCGATTCAAAATCGATGCATATTCCAGAGGTATGCTAAATATTATCCTATCTATGTCTGATTAAACTAGACATTATGCAAAATATCCATATCTTATTTAATTAGATATTGTACAATTTGTCTTATTCAATTAGATATTGTACAATTTGTCTTATTCAATTAGATATTGTACAATTTGTCTTATTCAATTATATATTGTATAATTTGTCTTCTTCAATTAAATATTAAATATTGTAGAATATATCCATGTCTTATTCAATTAGATATTGTACAATTTGTCGTATTCAATTAGATATTGAACAATTTGTCTTATTCAATTAGATATTGTATAATTTGTTTTATTCAATTAGATATTGTACAATTTGTTTTATTCAATTAGATATTGTACAATTTGTCTTATTCAATTAGATATTGTACAATTTGTCTTATTCAATTATATATTGTATAATTTGTCTTCTTCAATTAAATATTAAATATTGTAGAATATATCCATGTCTTATTCAATTAGATATTGTACAATTTGTCGTATTCAATTAGATATTGTACAATTTGTCTTATTCAATTAGATATTGTACAATTTGTTTTATTCAATTAGATATTGTACAATTTGTCTTATTGAATTAGATATTGCACAATATATCCGTGTCTTATTCAATCAGATATTAGAGACAATGGAAAGGAGAGGATGAAGACAGAGTTGTGAAAGAGGGGTATAAGAGTAGGAGAGGACAATGCGTAGAGTTGTTGGGCTTGTGGCTTGAAGTTGACGACAAAAACACCTTCTTACAAGGTGAATTGGTTACTTCCATATCCTTTAGGACATTGATTTTCCTTGTGATTTATTATTATAGTTGGAATATGTGTCTCCCTTTATTGGAGGTGTTCTATATGGTTTGTCATTTGTGATTAATCTGTTGATATACTTTTTGCATGTAGGCGAGTGGATATATGTAGTTATTGAGGAGGTTTCTTTTCGCTGCTAGGTCTGAAATTCAATTGAGTCTTGTATTTCTTCTCTTTTAGAAGTGACATTGTTTCCTCTAGCACGTTTTCTTTGCTTTTGGTTAATAAAGTTCGGGATGCTTAGTGAGTCTGTGATGATGACATGTCTGAGGTGGGTTTGTGTTTGAATCTACTAGAATGATTGGTTAATTACCCATAATTCAGCTGAGTAGATGGAACAGTCATCTGCGAGTTTGCCCCTATTTGGGTCTGTTGTTTGGGTATTGCTATTGCTGCTGCTTTTCTATTAAGTTCTTTATTTTGATCCATCTGTATGTACTTTGGTATATTCTTCATACATTTCCCGGAGTAGTTTTTCGATTTTATTTTCCACGGGTTTTGTGCTTTCTTTCCAAATGTTTGTGTAATTAGGTTGATTTTGGAGGCGTTATTCCTCCACGGTGTGAGATCCTTGATTACGTGCTGTTCCGCTTGAAAGCCCTCTAGTTATATGTCTTCACAGAGTGTGTGAACTCTGCTGAACGCGGTGGCTTTCGAAAAATGGTTGTGGCTAAATGGTTGTCGGCATTGTTGCATTGTTTGTTTTGTTGGGTTTCCTTATGATAGTCGTATGATATGTTCTTCCCGTCTTTGTTGTAATGGTAGTTCTCCTCTTATGACCTGTAGCTCTTGTAACGATTGTGTTTGGTAGTGTTCCAATGCATTGTCGGAGTATTTTATATTGTAGTGCATCTAGTTTTGGAATAGCGCTTGGTTGGCTGATACATATATCTGACACCCTTCGACCCATTTAGATCTCTCCTTTCACCAAGGGTGCTAACAATAAGTGGACAAATATAGAATAAATTCTGCGTGTTGTAACAATCTTTTTATCGTTTGACGGACTGGCATTTTCTTTTTGACTATTTGGCGAAGAACGTGTCGATGCTTAGCTAAGTGTTTTTTCTGATGCTAGGACATAGGTATAGATCACTTCAAGACATTCAGGCTACATTAAAGCATGGATGGAGTGGCTTTGGACAACACGACCCAATGTTTGGCTAAAGGAGGAGGCAGTCCTTTCCTTTTTATTCCTTTTTGAGGTGAAGAATCGTGACTTCTGGGGTGACTTCTATTTTCGCTCCGGAGCACACACAAAATACACTGTAGTCGATAACTTGGCTCACGTCCTTTCATCATATTTTTATGTGTAATTTTAGTAGGTCAAAGGTCTTTAGACATGTCTTTTGGACGAACTTTTTTACTATCGTCACACATAAATTCTCTCTTTTGGCTGCTTCTCAATTTCTTTAGACCATTGGGTGTTTTCGTGAGTAGACATCGATTCTTAGCTAAGCGTGTTTCCGAATGATGGTTCAAAACGATAAGACTTTCCTTTTCTTTTTCCTTTCTTGACAGAAAACGAGGATGTACACTTCTTTAAGGTGACATATTTTTTCTAACTTTTAAAAGCGTAAAACCACTGATATCAATCGTCTGACACGTGTCTATGTTTAGTGGAATGGATCGCAACTGATTGTCGGTACCTCTTATCAACTTTATAACAGGAAACAATCGACGTTGAGGGGTTAGCTGCGGACTAAATCATGGATAAATCCAGTAAATTCTGTAACATGCCCGATATTTCTGGAACTTTGATTTTAGGATAAGGTACTTTTTTAGCAGCTGCCCTGCAGCTAAAGAGGAGAATGAAAGTGTCACCGCCAAAGTGTAAGTTTTTTTAGACATAGGTTTCCATTTTTTTCATCAAATTAGGAAGGATGGATGTCAAATTAGGTTTAGGTGGCATCCCTAGCAACGGTGAAACGGAAGATTTTGAGGCTACTGGAGACGCTGTCACCGCAGATAGTGGCTTAGGAATGTAAGACTGCTTCCGGTCGTGGCTTAGGAATGTAAGACTGCTTCCGGTCGTGGCTTAGGAATGTAAGACTGCTTCCGGTCGTGGCTTAGGAATGTAAGACTGCTTCCGGTCGTGGCTTAGGAATGTAAAACTACTTCCGGTCGTGGCTCAGGAATGTAAGACTGCTTCAGGTCGTGGCTTAGGAATGTAAGACTGCTTCCGGTCGTGGCTTAGAAATGTAAGACTGATTCTGGTCGTGGCTTAGGAATGTAAGACTGCTTCCGGTCGTGGCTTAGGAATGTAAGACTGCTTCCGGTCGTGGCTTAGGAATGTAAGACTGCTTCCGGTCGTGGCTTAGGAATGTAAGGCTGCTTCCGGTCGTGGCTTAGGAATGTAAGACTGCTTCCGGTCGTGGCTTAGGAATGTAAGACTGCTTCTGGTCGTGGTTTAGGAATGTAAGACTGCTTCCGGTCGTGGCTTAGGAATGTAAGGCTGCTTCCGGTCGTGGCTTAGGAATGTAAGGCTGCTTCCGGACTGCTGTGCCTATCTTGTGGGAACAAGTTGTTTTCTTGAGATCTTTTCTTAGGACTTTTCTTTTCCTGGGGATTTGACCTGGTCTTGACACCACAGCTTTTTTCTTCTTGGCACGTTTGGGTTTTGGAGAGGTTTATTTCTTGGGGATCGCTGCTGGCTCATTGTTATCCCATTTTAAGAGGGAGCGAATGATGACACCTAGAGAACCACTACCTCCAGGTTTCAGAATGGTTTGCACTTTGGTTTGAGTAATTGACGTGCTGTCACGGTAAACCATCGTAAGACTTCTCTCAGATTGGCTTCTAAGACATGAGCACGTGTTTGTGAATTTGTTTCGCAAATTATGCCGTACAAGACACATATTAATTTGATTGGAAGATGGAATTAAAGGGATGTCATGATGACGATGTTTGAGACAGACCAAAAGTCTCTGAGGTTTTAATAGATTCTTTTAAGTCGACTAGGACGTTACAGGATATGCCCTCCGTCACAGTTGCGAAAGTGGTTTGCACGAAATCGCAAACAATCAGGGTGGGTGGGTATTAAATCCACGAGTAAATAGGTGTGAAGTGATTGAATGGCATCTTCGTACGCACGAGTCAGTTAAGTAATTCCTGTTTGGCTAATACTTTTACTTGCAATTTATCTCTAGGACTCTTCAACAATACCATGTAATAAACATTGAGACTGATGGTGCGATGAGCTTTCTTTTGTTGAAACAAATTTTGTGTGATGTAAATGACACTGGCATTATCATAATGCCCTTTGCGCGTTAACCACAGTTAAACTTCTTCTTCGTCTTCTCCTAGCATGTCGTCGAAGATGGTCAGATATGTTTGACTGAAGTTAGACACAATCCCATCGTCTTCGAGGAATACCTTCCACAAAAACTATGGAATCACCTTGACTTTATCGCAGGAGGATGTACATCGATTACCACTCTTTGTAACACCACACAACGCGTTGAGGTTGACGACCCATCAAAATTGCTTTTATGTTCGATAAAATGTTTGACAAATTCGGTTTGGCCTGAACCACTGGGCATAGCAATCAATATGTTAAAGGGATGGCAAAGATGCAAGGCCACCCAACTTTTATGATCTATTTGTTTCGTTGATGACTTCGAAACTCGCGGAAGAGGTTGAAGAGATAGCAGAGGTACCATATCATAGCAAAGGTAATCCCAATTTATAAACCAAAAGAGACGAGACTAGAGTTTTTATACCTTTACAGGACACGTTTATTTGAAACAATTTCAAATTGGAGACGAAAGACAAAACGGCATAAGAGTAACACGGTTAAGGACATTAATAAAATACACATTTAAATGATCAAAGTGGAATACAAACAAGTCACTCTACGACATTAATTTTGACTAAAGTGTAATGTCCAAGGGACACTTTGATAATGTTCTTGGTGTCTCTATACTTGGCACAGTCTCACGGGTGTCCAACCGGAATGGCTTTTTGTGGGTGTCCATGTCAATGATGGTCCTGTTGGTGTCAGGTTCGTCTGACAATGTAGCTAATATGGATTTAATGATTAGATTTTTCCTTGGATATTTTAATTCATTAGCACAAATCTTTAGCATACTTAGTTCTTTCGTCCAATCCTTGAAACCAAGTCGTTTCCAGTCACGTACATCTTGCCAGTGAGTTTAAGTCACAAGCTACACACATCTTCGTCAGCATCCACAGTGACTAAGAGAAGAAGAGAAGTAGTAGTTGTTGTTGTTATAAAGTTTAACGCCATTTTCAGCACAATATAGGCTATATATGGCGGCCAATATTAATGGTTGAGGAAGAACCCTGGAAAACCCCGGGAAGAACCATCGACCCACGAGAAGCTACTGGCAGACTTTTTCGCTTACCCACGTTAGCCGAGTCTGGACTCGAACTGACTCAGACAGAGGTGAGATGGCAGTGATCCGTAACGGTCAGCGCTTTAGACCACTCGGCCACTTGGGGCTCCAAGAAGAGAAGTAACCGAAATCAAAGCGCAATTTTTTAAAAGAATGAATTTCTTGTGTACATTTAAAGGAACTACTATCTATAGAAAGATATATAGATATAGATGGTTGTTTCGTAACCTAGTTGCTTTCGTGCCCTTTATTTTTTCAAGCAATATCCAAAGATATTTTCATAATTTAAATTTATATATTAAAGGAATACATAGTGTCTTGTAATGTTTGTGCGCTTGGGCAATGTTGTGAAAGACGCTTGTTCTCCAATTTTACGTATGTTGGTATTCCATAATGAACAAATGTAAACTTGTTTATACGAACCGTACATTATCTCATAATTATAGTCATACATCATGTTTTCTAATTACGATTAGCTGATGAACAACTTTGGAACGTTGGAAAATTTTAAATATATTGTATATCGGCAAATCAGATCAATTTGTGATTAGATCTCATCAATTTGTGATTAAATCGTTTGTCAATTTGTGATTAAATCGTATATTAGTTTTCGATTAAATCGTGTATCAGTTGTTAAATTGCATATCAGTTTGTGATTAAGTCGTATATCATCTTGTGATTAAATCGTATATCAACTTGTGATTAAATCGTATATCAATTTGATAAACACAAAGTATTATTTATGGAAACTTGCGTATAAGAGAGTGGATACCTGCAGTGCAGGAAAATATGTGCGACTACATTGTTCTAACTTCTAAAAGGCAATTTTAAATTGGGAGTTGTAATTGTTGATCGCAAATCAGAAGGGTAGGTGGGTGTGGGCTCGTTTTGTGTTTTTGCTGTTGATGATGATGTTGTTATTATTATTATTATTATTATTATTATTATTATTATTATTATTATTATTATTATTATTATTATTATTATTATTATTATTATTATTATTATTATTATTATTATTATTATTATTATTATTATTATTATTATTATTATTGGTGTTGTTGTTATTGTTATTATTATTATTGTTATTATTATTATTATTATTATTATTATTATTATTATTATTATTATTATTATTGGTGTTATTATTATTATTATTATTATTATTATTATTATTATTATTATTATTATTATTATTATTATTATTATTATTATTATTATTATAGTGTAAGGCGTTAGTATAGATAAAACTTTACATAAAATGACTTGGAAAAAGAGCAGAAATTACTGTTGTGTAATTTTTGGAATCGTGTACATTCAGATACGGTTCACATTTGCACAGTATAGTACCAGTAACTGTACAACAATTGCACTGAATATTACCAGTAAGTGTACAAAATCACACAGTATATTACCAGTAAGTGTACAAAATCACATAGTATATTACCAGTATCTGGACAAAATCACGCAGTATATTACCAGTAATGCTACAAAATTGCTCGGTACATTACCAGTAAATGTACAATACTACGCAGTATATTGCAAGTAACGCTACAAAACTACACAGCCTTTTGTATGTAAAGTTACAAACAGAACAGTTTGTATTAATGTTAAACGCAGAAGAAATATGAAAGAATGTAAACAAGTTGAATGTAGAATATTGTAATTATCAATATGTTTTTACAAAAGATTAAAGACTTGTGTTCATGAAGATAGAACGAAAACAGCTTAAAGCGAAAGCTATCTGCTTGAAATTGAGAGTTCATTTTCTGTACATGAAGGTATTTAATTTTAGCCAAGAAGAATGTATCTAGGATGACCACTCATGAAATCTATCTAAATGTCCTCCTGATGAGTTCCAAAACCATAACAGCGTTATTTCATTTTCAGAACTAACTAGACCCTTTTAGTATTTCATTGTTTTCAGTTTATTTTTAAATACAAAAAGATTGGTGAAGCGCTTAATTTAATAAATAGAAATGACGTTCTATATAAAAACAACATCATTAAAATTTGATATATAAATAAAAGTGCTAAGTGAAATTCGTTGTATAATGATATAATTGTAGGTGGAAACCCACCAGATGTTCTATAGGTATCTAACATTAAGTATCGCAACTTAAAAAAAAAAAATATTTCGACGGGATTTGCGTATCTCTCTGCCTTGAAGTTAAAGCAGTTGAAATGTGATTTATGGTATTTTGGTACTAGTTTCAAGAACCTTTTTGAAATGAATCAAGCATCTCAATACAATGCCAGCATAGGCCAAAAGTAGATTGCATTATTTTGAAGTGTTGTATAAATTTTATTTCAAATGAGAGCAACTGTATGATAAAGTACGCATGCATAATTTTTCGATATAAAATATTGACGGAAAACGCTTATTTTATTTGCGTAACCCCTTACCCATGATGCTGAAATAAAGATTGGAGTCCTCAGACGCCATGTCATTACTTTACATGACGCTTTTGCGTCATTTGTGACTGCATGCGTGAAGCACATCATAATGTCACAAACAACGCAATTCTGAAAACAGAAAAGTGACGTTGTAGCAAATGAACCTAAATAATAGTGTCGTTGTGTGAAAAGAAATACAGGTTGTATCTTGATCTGGAATCTTGATCTTTCTCTCTCCATAAATAGAAGAAAACGGATCTCGCGAGATCCAGAGATTCAGCTTGATCCGATGTACCTAAGTAGTCTGAATACAATCATCCAGTTGAAGTTTCTGTATTGATAATGTACTTAATATATAACCCTTCCCCAAAAATATGATCAATTTTTGTTTTGTTCTTGTTTAGTTTTACTTTGTTCTCATTCATTTATTCAAGTTGATAGGTGACGTCATTTTAATTGGACTAGTCAAAATTTATATCGGATGCGCATCTGATACAAGGTTTTATATCAGACTCGTGAAAGCAACTTTTCTCAGGAGTTACATAAAGATAAGCTGATAATAAAAAGTGAAAGCCATAATAAATATAGGATATACATTTTTAAGTAGATGTAAGGAAATATTAGACGAGTGAAATGGAGATATTGTATTTTTAAGATTAGTAAAATGCGTAAATTGTAATGAATTTTTGTTTTGATTCATTCTATGCCAATGCGTTTAACGGCCGCTTTACTAAGTCGAGAAAAGTGTACAGAAATTGTACAGTAATTTTATGACAATGAAATTTTACAAATATACTTTGCACAATAATTGCTTCATATCTTGTTTTTTGTAAAATTTTCATTAGAAAATGAAGAATATATTATTTTAGGACATCTCTTTCACTGATTGATATAATGAAAATTGTTGGAGAGGGGTAATGTATAAACATTATAGAGCGATTCATCTTTAAAGAAAACTGCATTCAAACGTGACTTTAGCGTGACCATTTCAAGTTCGCGATCTTGTTATGCAAAAGATGCTACACCAAAATTTCATTTATGCTTGTAATCAACGTTCATTTTTCAGATTTCTGCATTCTTTTCAAACATCATTATGAGTGATGAGTAAAAGTCGCCTTAAAACACACACACACACACACACACATATATATATATATATATATATATATATATATATATATATATATATATATATATATATATATATATATATATATATATATATATATATATATATATATATACATATATATACATATATACATATATATATATATACATACATATATACATATACATATATATATATATATATATATATATATATATATATATATATATATATATACATACATACATACATACATACATACATACATACATACATACATACATACATACATACATACATACATACATACATACATACATACATACATACATACATACATACATACACACACACATACACACACACATACACACACACATACATACATACATACATACATACATACATACATACATACATACATACATACATACATACATACATACATACATACATACATACATACATACATACATACATACATACATACATACATACATACATACATACATACATACATACATACATGCAAACTCTCTCCAGCATGTTTCATGGTTGAATCATAAAATGTCATTTCTTTCTTGAAATTTAAGGACACTAAGGAAAAATTCTTTAATTGATATGTATCACATATGCATGAAGTATGGCTGATTGACTTCGATACATTCTTTATCAAAAACTATTTCCTCAGAGAATTTATTGCCAGGAGAAGTTTTCTATACGTCTATTTCTTTTGATTTTGTACCTAAATATGACATATGTCTTGTGTGCTCCGATGTTTTTACGGACTGAGTTCCAGCAGCCAAATTTGTATGGATTGGATTGTTCTCTAACATAGGCCATACGAATTTGGTATGGATTGGATTGTTCTCTAACATAGGCCATACGAATTTGGTATGGATTGGATTGTTCTCTAACATAGGCCATACGAATTTGGTATGGATTGGATTGTTCTGTAACATAGACCATGCGAATTTGGTATGGATTGGCTTGTTATATAACATAGGCCATGCTAATTTGGAATGGATTGGATTGTTAAATAACATAGGCGATGCGAATTTGGTATGGATTGGATTGTTCTGTAACATAGACCATACGAATTTGGTATGGATTGGATTGTTCTCTAACATAGACCATACGGATTTGGTATGGTTTGGATTGTTCTCTTACATAGGCCATGCGATTTTGGTATGGATTGGATTGTTCTCTAGCCTAGGACGGAAAGAATGATTTGTAACAGGGAGGTAGCCTTGCATATTCTTTATATATAAATATATATTACCTAACAGAATACTATCGTCCAAAATTTTCCATATTAGTTCAGATAGCTAAGACGCATTCAAACATAAACCGATGCAATCAAGAAATGTTATAGTAAAATTTCAAAGATAGGACATGTATGGAAATATTTGATTCAGACTGCAGCCGCTGTTAGATTTAATCAAATTCTAAACCAAATTATTAAGCTTGCATAATTAATTCAGTTTCAAATAACACCCAGTGCAAATTCATCTGATTGCCTCCTTGATATTCCACCGAATAATTCTGATTATATACATAAGCCGAATATATTCCAGTTGCATAGAACTTCAATTCGATTAGATATACCAATAATAATCAACAGGGCAACTCGCTTGAAATAAAATATGTGTGAGGGTGTGCGTGTGTTTGTGTTTGTGCGTGTATGTGTGTGTGTGAAAGAGAGAGAGAGAAAGAAAGAGAGAGAGAGTAAATCGAGGCGAGGGAGAGTAAAAGGTCAGAACACAAAAGACATTACATTTATGGCGAATATTTTTATACCATGTAAGGATTAAAACATGGCACACGGTTCAAGATGTCAAATTATCCTTTTATCCTTCTCTGACAAATATGTTTTGCAAACACTCTTGAAAATGAGAATTCCAAACACTTGTCAAACAATAACTTTCACGAAATGAAAATCCAAACCATTTAATCGGGTAAATTTTTCGTTATGGCTTAATGCGCATTGTACAAAGGAAGAATATAGTTTCCTTCAATACCAAATATACCATTTCGTTTATATATTCTTTCTCACTGAACAAAATCCGAACCATTGCTTTAAAAACTTTAACCATATTCAAAACAATTGGTATGCCAGCTGCAGGTTGCCAGAACTGTTAAATAATTCTTCTGTGATCCGAAAACCCTACACCTTAGGATGCCTTTGACACTTAATAACTTTAATGCATCCCCTTCACTGGTATGTTGAATTCTCTTCACTTGTGTACTGAATACAGTAATGAAATCCAACTAATGGCCCATTATTCAAGATTGAAATCGTTTGCAAAAGTAAAGTAAATGAATAGTCTTTGAAGGTCGTTGTTTTGAAGCTATAACCACTCCCTATCTCCTCACATGTAATTAATTCATTTTTCCTTGATCTGTCTAATGAAAGGATAAGTGTCTGCCAGATGGGTAATGGAAGTCTATTACATTTAAATTAGTTCATATGTACCGGTATACGCGTTATGGTTTTGATTCGTCCCTTGACGAATTATAAGTCTCTAAACGGTTTATTATACTAGTGTTTTTGTATAAACAGTTATTTCACGTAAGCATATATCTGTACAAGAAGGTCAAATGCGACGTCACCTGTGACCCGAGCTATATTCATCTAAGGGAACAAAATAGAGGTCTTCATATGCAAAACCAGAAGGCAACGAGAACCGCCTTACGTAGCTATTCTTCCTTGTATTTTGATATGTGTCGTCTAAATTATAATCCATGAACCTTTTCTTGGTATGTTCATATTTTGTTTTAATTTGTCCATAAATATACATTTGATTATTTCTTCTTTTCATAGAAAGAACGAGAAAGAGCGTAACTTAAACGAAAATGTTTACTTTCAAGCACTTAAATGCTTAAAACACACTATATAAACTCATTACATTATTTTGTGAACCTTTACCATAAATTATATTTATGCCTCCATCAAAATATAAATTACAATTTTCCGACTTGACGGATATTAGAAGAAGGCATGTTAACTCTATTAAAAAATATACAAAGTGTGCTTCTAGAGAGTTCAATACGCAAAATACTGGTTTATCTTTGCAAAATGAATTACCTTTTGCTTACGAATTCACAGTATTGCAGTTTCCAGATTTATGCTTGCAATTTCGACATAGCATTACACATTACGCATTAAACAAGAAATCGAATATGTTCTACAGCAGAGTTTCATCTATTGACGTCACTTTTCTTCTGTTTTCTTAAGTTCTAGTCCTCTAAAGATTTTGGCTTTTACTTTCTTTTCTAGAGAAAGACAACAGTCAGCTTCCAATGCATAGGTTGCAGTTTTCACTAATGAAGTTTGACTTAGCAAGACATAGAGTTTCCTTACAAGTAAACTTCATATTAAATATAGGTCACAGTTTCACACACACCTCACCTAACAAGACATAAACTTGCTAGTAAAAAAGACTGTTTTGTGGTTTTAAATATTAACACCGTTAAACTTGTGCTGTACACATTTGTATCCTCTATTTGATACATTCTATGTTAAATAATATTCCAATATTTTTAGTTATCAAAATTTAGACTATGAATAAATTATGATCTTTCATGAGAGCATATTCAGATTAAACATTGCAAAAATAGGGAAATAAATATAAGCAGTATGTTCGTTTTAATTTATTGTAATAACATTTTTTTTTTAGAAAATATGATTGATCAGATAAATTGAATGCGATCTATAACCAGTGGAAGAGCAACTTTACCATTCGATCGTATTTTCATCCGATATTTACACACAAACAGACTATAGATATAATAAAACCGCACTTGATATCGAACGCTTATACTAATATCCCTTGACACAACCAAAGAGGTCATACCTAGCTGAAGACACATACGTCATGCTCAAAGCTTCAAATGCAATTAGGCGTACGACAGAAATTATTCACTTAAATTCACATATTCAATTTAAATAACTATACAAACATACAAAAAGTCAAAATATTTTTGGATAGTTGTTAGTAAGGAGATTGGTGTGGACAACCTATCTGTAGAATAGAAACAGACTATTCGGTTCCACAATGAAGCTTGCAGTGTATCTGATATCATCAGACTAATCGGTTCCATAAGGAAGCTTGCATTATATCTGATAGAACCAGACTAATCGGCTCCAAAACGAAGTTTGCAGTATATCTGATAGAACCAGACTTATCGTTTCCACAAGGAAGTTTGTAGTATATCTGATAGAACCAGACTAGTCGGTTCCACAAGGAAGTTTGTAGTATATCTGATAGAAGCAGACTTATCGGGTCCAGAACGAAGCTAGCAGTATATCTGATTAAACCAGATTAACCGGTTCCACAAGGAAGCTTACAGTATATATGATAGAACAAGACTAATTCGTTCCACAAGGAAGCTTGCAGTATATCTTATTGGACCAGACTAATTGGTTCCATAAGAAAGCGTGCTGTGGATCTGATAGAATAAAACCATACTGGTCGGTTTTCTAAGAAAGCATGCAGTATATTGCATAGAATGGAACTCGACTAATCGTTTCCACAAGGAAGCTTGCATTATATCTGATAGAACAAAACTCTTTGGTTCCACAAGGAAGCTTGTAGTATATCTGATAGAACAAAACTCTTTGGTTCCACAAGGAAGCTTGTAGTATATCTGATAGAGCCAGACTAGTCGGATCCACAAGGAAGCTTGCAGTATATCTGATAGAATAAAACTCTTTGGTTCCACAAGGAAGCTTGCAGTATATCTGATAGAACAAAACTCTTTGGTTCCACAAGGAAGCTTGTAGTATATCTGATAGAACCACACTAATCGGTTCCACAAGTAAGCTTGCATTATATCTGATAGAGCAAGACTAGTCGGATCCATAAGGAAGCTTGCAGTATATCTGATAGAACCAGACTAGTCGGTTCCATAAGGAAGCTTGCAGTATATCTGATAGAACCAGACTAGTCGTTTCCACAAGGGAGTCTGCAGTATATCTGATAGAACCAGACTAGTCGGTTCCACAAGGGAGTCTGCAGTATATCTGATAGAAACAGACTAGTCGGTTCCACAAGGAAGCTTGCATTAAAATCTGATAGAACCAGACTAGTCTGTTCCACAAGGAAGCTTGCAGTATATCTGATAGAACCAGACTAGTCGGTTCCACAAGGAAGCTTGCAGTATATCTGATAGAACCAGACTAGTTGGTTCCACAAGGAAGCTTGCAGTATATCTGATAGAACCAGACTAGTCGGTTCCACAAGGAAGCTTGCAGTATATCTGATAGAACCAGACTAGTCGGTTCCACAAGGAAGCTTGCATTATATCTGATAGAACCAGACTAGTCGGTTCCACAAGGAAGCTTACAGTATATCTGATAGAACCAGACTAGTCGGTTCCATAAGGAAGCTTGCAGTATATCTGATAGAACCAGACTAGTCGGTTCAATATGGAAGCGGACTGTTTATCTGCATACGGAAGCGAACTGTATATCTGATGGAACCAGACTAGTCGATTGCATAAGGAAGCGGGCAATATATCTGATTGAAAGGAACGAGATTAGTCGGTTCAATAAGAA
This sequence comes from Potamilus streckersoni, assembly GCA_016746295.1. Taxonomy (NCBI): domain Eukaryota; kingdom Metazoa; phylum Mollusca; class Bivalvia; order Unionida; family Unionidae; genus Potamilus; species Potamilus streckersoni. Next base: position 4,739,060 of record JAEAOA010001201.1, read on the forward strand.
ATATCTTTATATCAAACAAGTGGAAAAGACACATTGCAGTATATATTGCACTATTTAAACATTGAGACCAATCAAGTAGGGGGGGCGAGTGGCTAATCGGTCAAAGCACTCACTTTTAATGATCACTGTCATCTCACCTCTGTTTGCGTGAGTTAGAGTCTAAGGCTCGGCTAACGTGAGTACGTGAGAAAGCTTGCCAGTAGTTTCTTGTTGGTCAGTGGTTCTTTCCGGACCTCTATTATTGATGCTGGTGTAGTCCTTTCCGGACCTCTATTATTGATGCTGGTGTAGTCTATCTTATGCTGAAAAATGGCGTTATACCCTGCAACAACAACACCCATCTAGTTTTATTTTCCTGACCATTCCTAGACAAAAGAATAATAGATTATTTATGCAACTAAAAAGTAGGTACATGTCAATTTACGTATGATAAACTTTAAATTAAAATATATCAGTGTACAATAAATAACTATTTGCCTTAAAATACATGAACTTGGGTCTTTTCTTGTGACGCAATGATGAAAGACCTCGTTTTATTTTGTTAATTACCGCTCTTGCAAGTCCGTATATTGTAAGATACTTTAGTAGAACATATTTTGAAATGAAAATTCCAACTTGTTTCAGTTTCGCTTACATTGAATTAAAAAGCGACGATATTTCTAGACTTGGCCCAGTGCTTTGCAGGTAAACATCTTATTCAATATAATCTGATAGAACCAGATTTGATCAGATCTGATTGAAACAATATGTGTGTTACGATTTATTTGCTTAAACATGGTTACATGAGATAAGCAGAAGAAACTAGAAATAATATGTGTTTGTTGACTAATAAGTGCTTTCAATGCAAAAGCATTATTGATGACTCACATACAAGCGTCGGTACATCTTAAGTTTAATCTCATACTATGGAAACCACGTATCAGTCTTTAAACAACTCCTTTTTTGTAATTCTAAAGTTTGCCTTTAGAAGGCTTGGAATATTGATGCACACAAATTTTTCTGCTTACAATTTACTTGACTGACAAACGAGACAACGTTGTGGAATAATTTAAGTCCTTCAAGGTTAAGCCATTATAAAGTTAGCTGAGCAAAGTAGTGAAGTCTATGTGACTTATGCAAATCTCCCGGGTAGTGCCATGAGTAACGTATAATTATAGGAGTCATCCTGCTCGTGCCATGAATAACTAACAATGTAACTGAATCAAAATATCGCAAACATGTCAGATTTGATCAATATGAAACACTTTAAAGGTTATCTTCATCGACCGTTTCTTTTAATTTGAAATTATATTACATTTTTATTGCCATTTTTCATTTTTTGACATTTCCAATAACCTTTTATTGTATGTTCCATCATTTATCTTGCATTCTAAATGTTTTTTTGCAGCGAGAACTTTTTTTTAGAATATTAGTACAACTTTCCATTATTTCAATTACAAATGTGTTATTATTAGATCGAAGCAAGTGTCCCTTTCCCATTGTAGACGTAGCATAAAACCAATTATTGAGATTTAATTCTGAATACTTTGGCCATTTCTTCAACGAGGTTTTTAAAATCTAACATCTCGGACAGCCTTCCAGGTGAAATGAAACAACATATGCGAAAAGTGCAAGTTGAATTACGCTAACACTTTTATATTGCACTTCGACTGTGCCATTTTAGTCGCTTCGATTAAAACCATGTTCACAAAAATCAAAGTCGATTTTTTCGTTCTTAATTTCTTGCAGTGTGTTAAATACCAAAACATATAGTTACCATAAAGACTGCTGAAATTGGAAGGCAACATACCTCAGGTATGGATTGGAGGGCATTTATACAATCTCGCTTGTGACTTCCAAAGCTGTAGCTGTCTTTAGAAAATGTCCAACGTAGAAGCAGAGTAATTAAATTCAACGTGTAAAACATGAGAAAGACCTCACATTATCGGAAGAAGGAGCATTTGTGGAGGTCACAACGGAAGTTTACAATGCCAGCAAACGTTTGCAACCCCTGTGAAAGAAGAATTAAACCTTGGACAAAAAAACAATACCTCTCTCCAGACATACGCTGTCTGTTCATAGGGGAGATTAAGTTTACAGCTTTACTCCATAACAACCTAAGTGAGCGCCATGCCGTAGGAAGGAATAGAAGACAATAAAAAATGTACGGTCTGTTTAAAATGTGTGTCTAGAAAATATGGAAATTGGAACGTTTGTTTGTTAATACTACACTGGAATGTTTTCACTCCATGCTTACACCTACAAGTGTTATCTCTGACACAATTTTTCCTCGGAATTGCCAATACCTAAAAGCAAATATTACTTAAAAAAGTCTTCTACATTAGCATAATGATACGATAGCTGGCTGACTTCATGACACTTTTAAAAAGAAAAGCTATATGCATAATCTATAAAATTTCAACCCAACAAAACTATTTCAGAAAGTAGTGATATAGCTGCTTGAAAAGCGCATTTCATCGTAGTAGTTAATCCTAATACCACAAAACTATTTCCGTTCCTGCGCCCTTGTACACAACTTCAACTCCTGGTTTAATTTGCTTCCCATCCCAAATCCCACTCCACCTCTCTTTTGTTCTATAAGGTAATGGAAACGACTAAAGTACACGTCTGAACTGCAACATATGAACAATAAACAAAATCAAATAAAGAACACTCTTTGTCTTTTGCAAAATTATGACTTGCCTATGCTTATGTACTGCCATGTTTTCTTTCCTTAGATCTCATCATATGTGATTGATCTCTTTTATGGGCTTCCCTTGAGAAGTTGTTCACATCTGCGGTAGGCATCACTCACCGATATGCTTAACAGGTAATATGCTGAAACCTCAAGAGATGGAAATTAAATCATGAAAAATATGAAACGAATTTTCCTTTTGCTGGTCAAATATGAGACCGTCGATTCTAAAACATGGCGAATTCGATTGACCTTTTAACATAATCCAGAACGTCGTTTCATAAAACAATGCATAAATTGTCACGTATCGGCTCGTTCAAAGTAACATGAAAGAAAGAGTGAAGACAACAAGCTTTGTAAATTTTAACAAAAATAATTTATTTACCTAGAAAACATGAAAAAATGTAAATATGTTAAACAAGACTTATGGTTTACAGACACGATCAAAATTGTTCATACTTGAAACATAAGCCCTGTAAAAAGTTCTAAACACAGTCTGAAGTTCAATTCCGATCCAAAATGGCGAATGACTACGTCAGAAGAAGGCTAATAGAAAATTCCAGAATTTGCACAATAAAGCACAGTTTATGTTGTTCCGTTCTAATTGAGAATATTTTCGGGAAAATATCTTTGACAAATCAGTAATGTTGTTCTCCAGGAAAACAGTTATTCAGAAATCGAAGTAAAATTATCTCCTTTAACAAAGCATGTTGTTCTATGTAGACATACAAACTACGAACAGACATCTTCTTTTAGCACAAAAATACATTTTTAAGGTACTAGAATTTGTAAGACATTACAATAAACTGACTTTACGACTCTACGACTGTGTATGACTCTCGACTACGACTGTCTGTCCGTGACTCTTAACGTCTTACAAAATACCTCGGTATATAAACGAAGCTAGTACGTTGTTTGAATTACACGCGCACAAGAACGCATGCAATTTCGTAATACTTCTGGACATTAGGAAAGCCTGACCAAGTATCAGCCAATCGTTTTCATAGCTATTCCTGAATGTTTACTTGTAATGAATTTGTTATCATACACAGCACGTGCTCACATGAGTCACATTTACGACTCAAATAAACACGATTTTTTTTTCAACAACATATTGGACTGATATTAATATAATTATATTAATAATTAAATTTAACGAAATAAAAATGAAATAAAAAGATTTATACAAAACTCATTCCTTAACACACACAATTAAACTACAGGGTCGTAACACCTTTCCCCATAAAGATAAAAGGAAAGATTTATGTAATAAAACTTTCTCTTTCATAGCAAATGTAAATTCTACACAAGGTAAAAGAATACATAAGAACTCTTATGAATTTATTTAAAATATGACATTTCTACACACGTGAAATAGCATCTGCAATCAAATTATCCTTTCCTTTTATGTGCCTGATATCAAGATTGTATTCTTGTAAAAATAAACTCCATCTCAACAGCCTCTGAATTTTATTTTTCATTCTGCCGATGAAAGTGAGGGGGTTGTGGTCACTAAACACAACAACCGGAGAAGGAGCCGAGCTAATATAAACTTCGAAATGCTGTAATGCCAATATTGAAGCCAAGCACTCCTTCTCGATTGTTGAGTAGTTTCTCTGGTGTTTATTCAATTTCTTAGAGAAATAACATACTGGGTGTTCAACACCATTTTGGTCATCTTGGAAGCTGCAAGTTCTTATTCTCTCCTTCATGATTATTACCTTATACTCCTATCCACTAAATATAGCTGACATTTTACAATTCAAAAACCATCAACATCAAATTAAGGTTTCATATCACTGTCATTTATTGCTAGATACAGTTTGAAAGATGGAAACAAGACAGCTGCAAAGAAACGCAAACACCGTATCGGATCGCTTACAGTGTACAGCCTCAGAATTTATCCCAAAACTTATTCCCATGCTCAAATCAATTAATTGTGCCGACACATCCTTGCTAACTCATTTAATTCTGTTTTGAGGTTCTCGTTTCACGCTGTAAAATCTGCAAACCTCGAAAATCACCAATTCCTCCAAACCCAGTCAAATTCTTCAGTATGACAGTCATTTAATATCGTAAGTTTTCCAGATATATAAACTTCTTAAACATCTTGGAAACAATTTTACTGTAATCTTGCCAGCCTAGTCATATTGATAGGAAGGGTAATTGTCGTCAAGCTGGCCTCAAGTCACCAGTTACTGCATTAAAGCTCTATACTAAGTACATAATGTACTATGCAGAACGGCATGAACTGTCTAATTTGCATAATGTGGAATTAAAACTAAACAAATTCGTTTCAGAACAACAAATCCATTGTTGTGAGATTATCATTTCATATCAAACCAGGTGAGGAGAGGAAGTTCCATATATCTCATTCATACCCATTCCATGGATACCACCTCGTGGGATAAAGCTGTATAAAAGACATACATACCAGATCAGTGGATACCGTCTCGTGGGATAGATTGGTTTACAAGATATACATCCCTTTTTCGTGGATACAGCTTTGTGAAATAAAATTATTAAATAAGAGATACATACTTGTTTCATGGATACCGTCTCGTGGGATAAATTGGTATGCAAGACTTACATAGCTGTGCCGTGAATACCGCCTCGTGGGATAAAGTGATATAAAAGATACACATACCCGTTCCGTGTATACCGCCTCGCAAGATAAAGTGGTACACAACACATATATACCGCTTCTGTGGATACCTCATCGTGGGATAAAGTGGATATATAATACATACCAGTTCCGTAGTTTGCACCTCGTGGGATAAAGTAGTGTACAAGAGATACATACCCGTTCCGTATATATCCATGCCAGTGTCATCTAACAGCGAAGAATATTATTGTCAAGTTTATCGTGTTCCACCACGAGAACACATATGTTTATTCTAAAGGAATCTGTGTCTTATATAATAACAATCTACCTATATTTACAGGATCCTGTTTATCTTATTTACAACATTAAAGCTCAAACAAGCCATAATGACGTTTTAAGAGAGAGAGAGAGAGAGAGAGAGAGAGAGAGAGAGAGAGAGAGAGAGAGAGAGAGAGAGAGAGAGAGATGTTAGAGCGTATGCCGTTTACCCTGAACTATCATACAGACAACCCGAACGTAGGTGTAATGATTCAGATGCACTATTCGATCATGGAATCGTGTGTCACATAAAGTTAATCCGTCGAACAAACCAACAGTAGCCTACCACAGACCTGAGACCACATACCATAGGACCTCAAAACAAACACCTAGTCTGAGTGAAGCTAACTCGAATGGCAAGCGAGGACCAAGCAATTACATCACGTCCTTGTTGTGATAAAATACGCATTACTTGTCAATATATGATAGAGACCAACATATTTTAGCACTGGGATTAACGAAAATCTTAACTTACATGGTCCTAAATTGTAATTGATCTCATGGCATAGAAAATCTATGGTTTTCTATATGGCGGTTAAGCTGAAAAGCTACTCAAAGGGTCAATATTCATAGATCTGATTGGATGACAAAGAAGCTGAGTAGAACTCAAGTTGCAGAAGAAGTCACTTTCCCTGCCCACACATTCAATGATGTAATATTAATTGCAATCGCTCAAAGCCCCAATTGGAGTTCAAAATCCAGAAAATGAATCTTTTTGGATTGGAACAGTGAAACTAAGCTCCCATAATCAAGCAAACAAGAAAAGACAATCACGCCAAAAAAAAATCATCATCTTTTTATAACTAGCACATTTATATTTACCTTTTTTAAACGTTTTGCTCACTGGTCACTCACCGCCTATAATTACTATTAAAATAACGAAATATCTGGGATATGATTTACGATTACACCAATTTACTTAAAGCAATAGATGGTGGTATAGCTCAGACATTAGTAGGTCAGTATAAATAGTTACACAGTATCATCCGCCAGCTTGAAGCCAACAAGTCGAAACTTAAGTTTTTCAAGCTTTGATTCTAGTTGAAAGTTACCAAATATTTTATAACTTCAACGATTTTATGTGTGTTTATTCTTTGTCTCCTCTAGAGCATATGACTGTGATTGTGCAATACTATGAACGTCTGGTGAAAGTTTATTCTGTAAATATGAAGATGCCTCTATGATAATTGCTTAAAATTGAAACCATTTTATAATTTTCTGTTGAGATATCCGCGAAAGCTACAGATGAGAAATCAAGTTTCAGTTATCAATAAACTAAACTTTTATCTCTATACTGTAAGTTTGTTTTTGTCCTGAAAGTGAGATTGATAATGACACAGTAAACATCAGCAAAACGTATTCCCCAAGGTACCACGCGCATAAAATTACAGTAATTTTTATTTATCATGTTTTGCACTTATAATATCGCTGAACCTCAATTGTTTTAACGAAACCTGCAACGTAAAGTTAAATAACGCTGAAACAAATGTCATGCTAACATCGAAGAAATAAATTCAGAGATTGACCACGGCATGTTTGTGTTTTAATTGTTTTTTAACAGACATTTTATATTCAAGGATGCACAGTAATGCAGTTTGATCAATATATCTCCACGACGTTACTCTTATGCTTTCTGTACTCATCCTAAAAATATACAAGAAAAAGTCTGAGAAACTGGAGAGCGTTGCTGCAAATCCGGTAGAATGATATTGTGTGATGGTATTTTGAGGCAATTTACATAATTCCTAAAGGTGTTAAAATATACTATGGTAATCTATGCATGTATGAAAATGACCGAGTTTACACATATTCCAAATGAAAACTTTGGTAAGACAAGCACCTGTTCATAAATAATTATTCAAAATATTACGCAGAGAAAAAAAAGCCAAGTGGTTTTGGCATAGCATGACACCATTTTTAAAATGATGAATAACTGTTCCATTATAATGCCATTAGGTATAGTGTACACTTCCACTTAAATATTCAGTTTGAAGTTTCAAGTCATTATCTGAAATTTAAGAACTTGTATCGTGCAGACAATAAGAGAGTAAACCAAGTTTTATATTGACGTCATTTTCAGGCAATGTGTATTCATGGGGTGTGCGTGTGTGTGTGTGTGTGTGTGTGTGTGTGTGTGCACCAGTACTAAGTAGTGTTCAAAGGGCTTGAGAAAAATGTTTAAATCCCGGAAAATATATAAAACTTGCACTTTGAAAGACTCTTCGGCAATCGAGGAGAAATCTATACTTTCTCATGGTAGTCGATATTTCTTTCTTCCAATTAATATTATTGTCCTTATTCAGCATGCGGCAGTATAATCAGTGAAGACAATATAACTTGAGAAGTTAAAAGGAAGAATAGGTATATAGTATGTAATAGTGTTTAATGGTACCTAGGCATGACTCTATGAGTTGCTCAAAAATAATAAAAAAATTAATCGACTGCAAAAATATATAATATTGATATTTATGTAATGGATTTTAACGCATGTTCTCATTCAGTAAAATCAACCTGCGATTTTTACTTTATTAACTTACATTTAGGGTCATATTTTATATATTGCCAGAGAAGCCGGAATTTTTTTTTTTAAGAATGCCAACTTAATGCAGGTTGCTAGGTGCGACATGCGTTGGACAGACAAGATAATAATTTTGGCAAATTTTGTATTCCAGAGTATACAACCTATTATTGTTAAAATTAATTTGTTAATTTCTTTTAATTAATGTAGGACTAAAATTATCTGGTGAGTGATGATGGCTTTGCCATGTTTACAGGGGCCACAAATAATAAATATGTAGACTATATCAAAATGATAATATTGTTGAAACAGCTGCTGTACTGTTTACGAGGAATTATTTATATTTAATATGTATTACTTATAATTAGTTTGTATTACTTATATTTAGGATGTATTACTTACATTTAGTATGTATTACTCGGCTTGTTGACTACAAAATTTCACTTCTATTCATGATGGCAAAATTGTTACACTTGGAAAAAAATAAATATAGTCATTATTATTATTATTATTACTATTATTATTATTATTATTATTATTATTATTATTATTATTATTATTATTATTATTATTATTATTATTATTATTATTATTATTATTATACAGGCGATTTAGTATATCATTTATACCAAAGATATCTTATTTTCAATAAATCATTTGTATACAAGTTTCATATTTGTCTACTCTCTAATAAAAACAAAGCAAGTTGTCAAATAACTAGTTATAGTCAGATTAATTCGAAACTACCTCGGCTATGTCTGTCAGACAAAGGTATTCCAAAGATGTGTCGGCGCTATAAATTACTGAAAAAGCATGCATTTTGTTTGCCGCAATGTCTTCGCACCCTAAAAGAAGCTATTCGGACCATCTCGGTTATATTTATGATCGGGTTGGACTGGTGGGTTGACCAATGGGTAGCATGATAAAAATTATTTGTTACATCTCACTCAATCCTTGTTTGTTAAATAGTCAAAGTGATCCGAATGATAGCGATAGACAAACATACTCCGTAAGGTGGCATTCGCACACTGCTAAGTAAAATCACTTCTCCATTGTGCTCTAAAAATCAACATGAATTTGTCTAAAGTACATTATTCTTGGCAGCTAATAAAATAAGGAAAATGAATTTTTCCAAACTAGACAATACCAGCTTCTAAAAGTGCAACGAATGAATTACCAAATACATAAAATGTAATTAAAAAAACTTATCGGCTCTAATTTTACAATTTACCTCTGAAATTCGAAAAGTGAAAATGAGCAAGTAGAGCTAGCACTTTTCTGGAAAAGGCCAAGCTGTATACTCTATAACCCATATAACACCCATCAATCATACACAAGAAAAGGAAATTAAAGGCTCTTTGAACAATGCCTAACATATAAAAAGTCTATTTAAAATAACCAGTATAACTAGTTAGGAAACCCGGAGAAATTCTTTTTCTTTAAAAGTCTAACCCTATGCTAAATACAAAACTGTAGAGCGCCACCTAAGAGTGATCTCATTATGGTTTCCATCAAGAAAGACACATTTTGACCTCATCCCCATGGCAACGAATGGCATCATTGAGATTGGGAAATCATAATATTCATGACGCCAGAAATGGCGGCGGGGTGTGAGCACTTAAGTAAACTTTACAGCTGCATTCTTCACTTATTTAAATGGTGAATTGGTTTGTTTTAAATTTGTAAACTGACATTCTTGGCATTCCTCCATAATTTAATTTACATTAGTAAATGTTTGCATATCTATCAAGTGCCCAGTAAATGGATCCGTCCATTATTTTGTTTTTCATGGCCATTAAGTGCCCTGAAAATGGGTCTGTCCATTATTTTGTTTCAGTTACTGTTTTCTTTTATTTTCGGCAGTTGTCTGGATTTAATGGAATTATTAATTAATAGATTTAAGTGAAATATTCCATAAGAGAACAATTGATATAAACACCATTCAAACTTCTTTTCAATAAATATTTGACTTTTATATCGCATGCTATCTTTGTATTGTAAGGAAATATATTCTTTGCTGCATTTACATAACTTGATGGATTTCGCTCTTTTCTGTTTCTTAGTTTACGAGCACATATTCTTGAAAAGGTTCTCGTTTTTTCTCTAAAGATATTTAAGAAAACTTTGAAACGTTGCTAAAATTTAAGTTCCCTTTGTTTCGGAATGGTTTTCACTTTCTTGGGAAATGTATAGTAAAACAAACAAGCTCTCACAATGCCATCTAAAGTGGAGAATATTTTTAAACACTAGCCAGAAAGGGTTATAATCCTTAAAAAATAATTAATCCAACGTGCCAATCGATATGGTCTTACTGAGGAGAAGGCTTCTTGAGCAAAGCAACAATTTAAAAAAAAAAATTTGTCCAAGATTTGGCGGAAAACAATTGTTTGGATAAGGTAATTTGCGTTTGATTAGTATCTTGCTCTGAAACGAAAGTAATATAATAGAAAATAACACACCAGAATAGAATATAAAATAACACACCAAAATAGAATATAAAATAACACACCAGATGCAAACAGAGCTCAGACAGCTTCGGCTTCAGAAACAAGAAAGAGATAAACAAATGCATATGCAGTTGCAGAAAGAAGCGAGACAAATGTAGATGTAGAAAGAGTGACATGCAGTTGCAGTACGAAGAAGGCCACATGCAATTACAGAAGAGGACATGGAGAAAAGATATGATAATACAAATACAGAGACAGAATACAGATGCATAGATAAAAAGATAATTAAAAATATTTCAATTTACATTAAATAAATTTAATCTGGCGAGCGGAAAGCACTCCCCCAACATTATACAAAATTTCAGGTTTTACTAGAAATATTAGGTCAGTAGAACCTTAAGGATAAATATTTTCCTCATTTCGAAAACATTGCTGCAACTTTGAAATGGCCAAGAGACCATTGGAGTCTCTTTTGCAAATTGTTCTTATTGGCAATGTTTGCAAAGTCTACACTTTACCTGTCACTGCAAGAATGTGCTGATTACCACGTGACCGAGGAATGTATCTTAAAAAGTTATATGTCGTTACCTGAGGCTCATCGGCAAAGGTTTAAGGGTTCGAGGAAAAGTTGTGTACATGCCCATGTCTAATTTGCAAGAAAAAAAGAATTATTTTTCCACAGGTGGTGCTGAGCCATGAAGGATGTTCATGACTTCGATAACATCAGATAACTCGTATCCGTTAAAGAGTTCAAGAATTGAGTCCATTGTGATATCAAGACTTACCTTGATGAGCCAAAGGTTGAAACTTTATAAAAGTTTCTCAAGGTGGTGGTGAACCCAAATGTAACCAACAGATCTTTTTTTAATTAGAAACCTAAAGGATCCATGAGTACAAAACGTATATATTTGGATAGATCATTGATGTGTGGTTTTTTTTTTTTTGATTTTAACAGAGCGTTAAAAATATTTAGTCATATCGCTTTGATGTATGTATTGTGATAAATTTTAGTAATATCTAGAACTGGGGCATAATACAGGAGACATGTAGCATGGTGTCCCACCCAGTCACATTATCCTGACACTAAGCAGATCATTCATAACACTAACCTCTTAATGCTGAGCGCCGATGAAGGCAGCTGCGAGCACCATTTTTAGAAGTTTTTGGTATGACTCAGCCGGAGTTTTATCTTGCGACCTCCCGCATCCGAGTTAGACTTTCGAATAAATCATTTTATGAAAGGAGTGAATACTGAATGATACCAATATAATGAGTCAGATTAGAGTTTTTTCCCAAGCAGAAAAAACATCGGATCCGTAAACATTGTGTGTGTAAGTGCGTGTGTGTGTGTGTGTGTGTGTGTGTGTGTGTGTGTGTGTGTGTGTGTGTGTGTGTGTGATTTGGATAATGTAGCTTTACCTATTTTTAAGTCATATCGCTACGATGTCTGCAGTGTGGCAGTTTATAGTGATGTCTAGCACTGGGGATTCATGCTGCATACATGTAACATCATGTTCCATTCTATCACATTATCCATGCACCATCCCAACCAGTCCAAAAACAGCGTCTCAATGCTGAGCGTCAAGCGAGGCAGCTTTAAGTGCTATTTTTATAAGTCTTCGGCATGACTTGGATGGGGTTCGAACCCTCAACCTTAAACAATCCGAGGTGGACTATTTGACCACTTGCCAATTCGGAGTGGGATATTATATACGAATGATTTAACCCATTCGGTCAGGCGCTCATATTTACAAACGTGTGCGAGTATTCTCTAAGGCAATTCAGCTCATTACTGAAATAATAATAATAATAATAATAATAATAATAATAATAATAATAATAATAATAATAATAATAATAATAATAATAATAATAATAATAATAATAATAATAATAATAATAATAATAATAATAATAATAATAATAATAATAATAATCACGATGACAACAATAATGCAAAGTAGCAGAAAGGATTTTTTTATATCAAGACATGGGCAGTAGCAGCCATAGGGAGGTGCGAAATGTGCCGGGCCCATAATCTGGGGGTGGGTGGCGAACGAACATTTGGAGTTCGTTGAAACAGATTAATTAAAGCCGATTATTTAAAAGCAAATTTGGTTTTGAAACCAAGCCTATATTTTCTATGGATATTTCACAAAATTTCTTCAGCGATATAAAAAATTTATTTTGCGAACCCATTGTCTTCATTTCGCACTGGGGGATTTTAATAATATTAAGTCGTATAATCATATTTTAGGCATGCGATCGTACTTTGATCGTCTAATCATATTTTGGTAGTGTGATTATTTTTTCATCTTTACAAAGAACAACAATATTGCCTAGAAAAGTCCTGTATTTAGTTAACAATCCATTTAATTTCATTTATCTCGATTCGTATCCTTTTATTCCTTATGTCTGGACGTGCTGATTAATAATGCGTGAACGTAATTGCGTTTCATATCCGTGAGATGCCCTGATATCCAACACGTAATCTCTAAAGGAATGAAGGTCTTTCACAAAAATGACGTCATGCTACAAGGGAAGTATCTCCAAATTACAGAAGACTGTGATTTATGGCATCTAACGTGTGACTTTAAAATCGTAGCATAAATAAAATCAAATAGTCATTTCCACTTTTCCAATAGTTTGTGGAACTTATTAAATTCGTTTGTCTAATTATTAAACCATTCATATCTTTTTAAATTACAGCTTAATGTGAGACTATCATAGTCACAAATTTTACCTCGCTATTTCTTTCAACTTGCATATTTGATGAGTATAGTTTTGCATTATCTCACTCAAATGACGTGTTAGAAAAGTCTGTATTTTCCTAATGAAAACTAGACCATTTGCCATGGATTTACACTAAATACCTTTTCTCTGCAACGCTCATTACAAACAATAAAGTATTTTTCTCTGTCTCAAAGAACACTAGAGTTGATACTCTAAAGAAAATATGTTTCTTTGCCAGATATTACAACTGTTTCTCCAGTGACAGCACTAACGTGAACAAGAAAGACCTTCTATTGAGGTAGTGTAAATTATATAATTTTGCCTTTAAAAATAATTTCATTCATTGATTTTACTGTTGGTATATTCCCTGTGCATTTATTATAAAGGGCACAACATCTCTGAAATTAATTTATGTTAAATATTAATCAATGTCTTTGAATTTAATTGAAATGTGGTAGATTCTCAGACAATTACTCAACCTCAGAAAAGAAAAATAAATTTTTAAAATGTTTTAAAAAATGAAAAGGATATTACGCAAAGTTTCTAACTATAGCCGCACAAAAATGGAAAATCTGAAATGCCAATATTTTTGCTAAATTTGCTCTTCGTTAAGACTTCTGGGATATGATATTGCATGAAAAGAGAAAGAATATTTTTCAAAGAGTACTTTTCACCAAACAGACAACAATTTGTGACATCAGAAAATGGAATAAGACAATTAACGTTTGAGTTTATATGGAACTCTAGCTATCATTGACTCCAGTGGGAGCTTTTGAAAGTTCTTTATTTTTATGACACTTCAGTATTCTCGCCAAAAATGTTTTATTACCCCTGAGGCGAAATTGGTTTCATCCACGTGACCTTGGACTGTATCAAGACAAGCGTTCGCAGCACTGATAGCGGAATATAATTATAGCAAATTTAAGTTAAAAATGGTTAATTGGACTCTAACAGCACATTTTTAGCTTCTATTGTACTTTATATTCATCATTTGAAGTAACACTGATTCAAATAAACAATATCTACTGTTTCACAAAAGTATGATACACATGGGTTCTTCATTTTGCTGTATTCTCGATATTAATGCACTGGTAACAAATGTCAGTCAGTGGTTTATTGTAAACATTAAGGTGTAGTGGTACATCCTGTTTTTCATCAACATGTGTTATTCTGAAGCGATTCTCATGATTTTCACTCTAAGTACATGCCGAGGTTGTAGTAGGCCAAATAAAAACAAAAGTAGCAACATTCCCAAAACCTACAGAACCACCGTGCATTTATATCACAAAAGCACTATATTAAAAGCACCTTTGATCATTTTATATTGTCGCTGTCAAGACATATGACTAAACATAAGCCGCCCAATAAACAATTTGCACAAAATTCCTACTGATGCTTGCATGCCTTGATTGCAAAAGACGCAATCTTATGTCATTGCACAATCATTACTGGTGTTGCCTGATTAGTAAAATTCGCAAAAGACGCAATCGTTTGTCATTACACAATCATTACTGGTGTTGCCTGATTAGTAACACTATCACAAAAATCATAGGATTGCTTGTTGTACACTCTTATTAGCGTGCCGTATACGTTTTTGAAACTTGTATTAAGAAATATTAGCTGGAAAGTATGGATTTAAGTGTTGCTTGATTTGGCCATCACTGTGGGGTAACTCTTTTCTTACAGATATGGGTGGCCCTGAAAAGGATCGTTGACGTTTTGTTTGTTTTTTGGGGGATGGGGTGCCAATAACAAGAAAACTTATGAACATGACATGACCAGCATTAAATGTCTTAATCGTTTTCCAAGACAAAAGAAGTCCTATCCCACCTGTTGCATCTTTGATTGTAGAAACTAATTCTGCTTTTGCGGGAATTTCAATGGCGGTTTGAATGAATGTACTCGTATTTTATTCAAAAGTCGTGATGATTTCTTTCTTTTGGAGGTACCTAAACAAATCCGATACATTTGTCTTAGATAATTTAAACGCTCTTCCTTCTGCAACTCCCGGTTTAAATAGTGTTTGTCTCCTCGTCTTGTCACTTTTTTCTTGCACTTACTGTTGTTGATGTTGAATAAATACCTCTGCTTCTTTATGTCTACACTTTTACTTTCTGTTTCTTTCAGAAAATATCCACCAAACAGTAATGATGAAGGTGAAAGTGGTACTACCAACATTCATGGGGAGACGAAAGAAAACCAGTCAAAGCTATATTTAAACTGTCCTCTTCTGGAGACGAAAGGAAACCGGTCAAAGCTATATTTAAACTGTCCTCTTTTGGACGACGAATACTACTGGTTACAACAACTGTAGTAGTCGTTGTCATGGTAATATCACTTCGATTTTATTCTGTATCTTCAGAAGGCGTACAACGATACATTGTGCTTATATTACCCATCACAGACTTTGCAACCGATTCTATCCATTTCTGACTTATGGATACAAGTGCAATATCCCATAGTTTCACCTTTTCACAAAATAAATCAAACAAGAAAGTCGATAAGCGTATTGAGTGTTCAACCATTGTTTCTGGTACGCTGTTTGCCGTGAGACGAAGTGTGCCAAGAAGACTAGAGAAGTTATGCCACTTGCTTTAATCTACATGTATTAACTCACCCCTAAGGCCCTTTTCGGGAAAACACACATTGCTAGAAAAGAGAGTTATTAATCATTTTTGCCAAAATTTAAGTTTGTGTGTTTATGTGCATGTCTATTTTGTCTTTTTACAACTAAAACTTTAAATCTCTTCCTCCTTTACTCCTTTGTTTTATGGTAGAGCATCTTTGCAAGTGTGATGCTATAGATGTCTGTTTATAAACACTTCCTACCGTTTTGTGATTATATGTTTGTATGTACATATGTTGTTATAGCTTATGTCCAATCTTGACGTCTTCTGTAATTATTGCAAAAAATATAAAATTAGTATAAACGCAAAGAAAACGAAAGTTTTAATTTTAGGAATTGTAGAAATAGACAAAAATTGGATCCTAAGATTGGGAGACTCGACTTGAAATGATCAGAAATGATAAATATTTAGGACTGATCCTAAAGAAGAATAATAGATAATCTCATCTAATTTAAACTCTAATTAGTCAAGCATAACAGATATGTACCTTCTTAAGAGTAAGATTAATGAATTTTAATTCGATTATCGACTGTCAGCTTAAGCCTTTCTATATGACAATAGTTACACTTCTGACATATGCAGCTTGAGAAACAAATATATATATAATGGAGCGGGTTCATTTAGAGTCTCCAAACATATGTGTCAAAATAAGAGAGGTTGGTTATGGAGTAATTGTCATTAACGGTAATTGTCCTTGGTGGTAATTGTCCTTAACGGTAATTGTCTTTGATTGTAATTGTCCTTGGTGGTAATTGTCCTTAATGGTAATTGTCCTTAACGGTAATTGTCTTTGATTGTAATTGTCCTTGGTGGTAATTTTCCTTAACGGTAATTGTCCTTAACGGTAATTGTCTTTGATTGTAATTGTCCTTGGTGGTAATTGTCCTTAAAGGTAGTTGTTCTTAATGGTAATTGTTCTTAACGGTAATTGTCCTTAACGGTATTTGTCCTTAATGGTAGTTGTACTTAACTGTGATTGTCCTTAACGGTAATTGTCCTTAACAGTAATTGTCCTTAATGGTAATTCCTTAACAAATGAAAAATCATACGTCATGGAGCTTAAGCTATTGCATGATATAAAAATGTTCTAGGCAGAATTAAATGATTTGCGAGCATTAATAACATCTTCACGGAAACTGTCTTTCAATTTATTTGGGTTAATCACAATGTTCCCAAATAAATCCTGGCCAGAAACAATTTTGAATGAAAGACTTGAGTATCAGTTTATACAAAAGTGATGCTGTTTTTGTTTTCACCTCCTTGGAATGTTAATGTTATAATGTAAGTCGCTTGCGTTCTTCTTCACTGTATAAGGGCTATAATATATTGCATGAAGAGGATTTGAGGTATTGGCAGGAAAGGTTGAAATCACTTTCCATTATAAATCTGTCGTGCCTAAGTTTTATTTTCGACTAAATAGAGAGAATATCAGTTCTTGCTACTTCACAACTTTTATTTAATGTCAGAGACATAATCAAGAAGAGTAATCTTGGAGTCTTCGGTTGAAAGACGTTTCTCTTTTAATAACTGCAATGGTCCGCCAACAGTATGTCCAAATCTAGTTCCACAGGGGGAGAGGAGAGTGTTCAAGCTTCCTAAAGCGATCTCCGTTACGGATCACTGCCATTTCACCTCTGTCTGCGTGGGTTCAAGTCTAAGATTTGGCGAATTTGGATATGTAAGAAAGCTTGCCAGTAGCTTCTCGTGGGTCGGTGGTTCTTTCTGCGGATTTCCCGGTTTCTTCCCCCACCCTTAATACTGCTCGCCATGTATAGCCTATCGTGTGCTGAAAATGGCGTTAAGCCCCAGAACAACAACAACAACAACAGTTCAAAAGGACTAAAACGCAATGATTTCTTGAACTGCTACCCTAACAGCTTAAAACAGTAAAAAAAATCCCCTCGTCCAATCATTTCCTGTATTGAAGCAATATGAAAGAACATTGATGTACTTTTTCTAACGCTCATTGACTATAATAGCAATAGCCAAAATAGTTAAATTGTTGGATGCCTAGTTCACGCATAATTTAATTAAAATATCCAAAACTTGGATACAATTGAACACCATATGTCTACCTCCAGTTATAATATTAATAATACATAAAATATTAAGTAATAGAGACATATTAGATATGTTATATGTTCTTTACAATATAACAAGACCTTTGTTAGGTAGGCACTAAATTTAATTTCTCGCCAAAGTTGAAAAAAACCACCAATACTTAAGAGAGAACAACACTAGCTAGTGATTCTTGCAACCATTTTAAAATTTTAAGTTCTTAGCAATATTACAGAAACCAACTTTATTCAATCATCGAAACTTAAATAATTTTCAATATGGTTTAAGGTTGTTCACGCCTATATGGAGATTTAGTACCTATTACGTAAGGCTCAAATGTGATAATGTGCCAATGATCCGGAATGTATATTTGTGTTAACAGTCATTTAATTTATCAATTAATATAATCCAAATGTTCTTGACTGAATTCACTAAAATTCCAAATTAATGTTTTCGTCCAAGAAGTATTAATTAGCACTTTATAATTCCAATGAAGAATAAAAAGAAATAAAGCAACTCACATTAAAAACTGAAGAGAATAATAATACTGATTCTCTTTTAGATGTTAATGCAAGAATACATAATTATTATGTAAAGAAATTTATATACTCCTCCACTCCACCAATTTATATACTCCTCCACTCCACCAATTTATATACTCCTCCACTCCACCAATTTATATACTCCTCCACTCCACCAATTTATATACTCCTCCACTCCACCAATTTATATACTCCTCCACTCCACCAATTTATATACTCCTCCACTCCACCAATTTATATACTCCTCCACTCCACCAAGGTCGCAATAACCATGTTTTAGATACTATGTCAATCGGAAATTTCGTTTCTGAAACTCTCTAAGGTCAGAATCAAGACTTCATCTCTAACTCGAACTAAAGTAATCAGGTTTATAATTTATGGTGATCTAAATATTTAATTTATACTCATAAAAAATATTCGATATATATTACGTTGTTTAAAAAATAAATGCCACTGGTCAGATACACCAGTAACTTGATTTGGGAAAAATGTCAAGTCGAAATACAAATGTATGAAGCATATTATCATGGAGAAAAGCCATCACACAATTTACATATCAATACTAAATACAAACTTAAATCTATATCCTTGTATCTATTTTACCTATCCATCTATTCATCCTTTCGTCATTATATCTCCTGATTTTTTTATATAGTACTGCATTTATATGAGAACATTCGGAAGAGATCTTTTCTGAGCAATACTACTACAACCAATGGGTGTGAAGTATTAGACCAAAAATATTTAATATTTTCCCATACAAGTGCATAAAAGTAACCTTTTTATTATATACTAATTTCTTATTACTACTTAAGGCGTCATAATAAAGGGATATACTACAAGAAACAAATTAAATGAATTGATACTTTATTTCAAAATAAATGCACAATCCGGTCGCAAAACACTTCTCCTCCCCTGGCCACACTTTCAGTGATATAATACTTATCGCTATTGCTAACAACCACAGCTGGAGTTCCGAAACCAGGAAGGAAAAGGAATCATACTGGATACGCCGCCTTAGAACATTGAAACCAAGCGGTCTAAACCAAGAAGACTAGAAAATGAAAACTATGCACTAGTAGAATTTAACATTTTCTAAATCTTCTTATCCTTCAATTTTTACTATAAGAATAACCGGTATAGAATCAAATATCCGGGATATAATCTGCGTTACATAAATGTACAAAAAGTAACAATAGATGTCGCTTTGGCCTGTAGACTTTTAGGGAAGTATACACCGTTTTCAGTTTCCGCAACTAGTCTATACAAGCTGGTTGTATTTATAGTTTTAACATATGTGAAGACAGCCATGTAGAGGTTTACAAACACGATTTTGTGTTTATTTGTTTGTCGTATATATGTTTTGTATTTGCCTTTCAAAAAGACTTATTGAGTCGAAAGCGCTTAGGCTAGTGAGTTACTAGTTTCGTACTGTTCATCGTCAGTTTATCTATCTATCTA
The DNA here is from genome assembly GCA_016746295.1 of Potamilus streckersoni. Lineage (NCBI taxonomy): Eukaryota > Metazoa > Mollusca > Bivalvia > Unionida > Unionidae > Potamilus > Potamilus streckersoni. The sequence continues at coordinate 4,759,043 of JAEAOA010001201.1, forward strand.
TCTATCTATCTATCTATCTATCTATCTATCTATCTATCTATCTATCTATCTATCTATCTATACTTTGTGAGTGATTATTCAAATATACACTTCGATAAATACCCAATCTTGATCATAAAGTTCTCATAATTCTAATTTATTTTCTTTATAACATCAGATCAGCAGATTTAATCCAAAAAAAGACCATTCACTTGTATGTACATCTAAATTTTCTTTCATTAGCCTCTTAGCTGCGATAGAATACATAGCCCTATCTTTGCTAGTCAAGATTGAGCGATTCTTAATACAGCAATACTGGATAGAATGTCATAGCGGGTCATGCTAGTGATATATTATTATGATGATTATATTAATATATAAAAAATGGTTGTCTTGGTTAAACTTGGAATATTACTTTTGTTTCAAAAATTACGCTTGCAGATGGTAGGCATTGTTAAGAAAACTTATTTGTTATTTTCTACTCATTTCGGTCTTTCAAAAGCAAATTTGTATTCATTTTTAGTGCGTTGAATGTGACTCTGACCTTTAATACCCGTTGCTGTAACATTTTGTCGAGGTTAAATGTTATAATTTCCAGAGAATGGCTTCTAAAGCCTGCCATATTCCTTCTTCAGCCAAAGCGTGGAGTGTTGGAGATCTGTGCAATTACATTGTTTTAACTTCAAATGGTTAATGTTAGACTTTGACTTGTCACTTTTGATAGGAGTGGGTGGGTGGGAGATTGTTGTTGTTATTATTAGGGTGTAAGACGTTGATATAGAAAAAACTTCACATCAAATGATCTTGAAACAGAGAACCAAAAGTAATCCGCATAATTTATTGATGTTTAACAATTTCCAGATCACTATCACCTGACAATTTACAACCAATCAAAATAGTGTTACTCTATTTTTTATTGTTGCTATATAGTCTTAAACTAAATAGAAGAAAAAAAAGCGAAGACCAACAAATTTTCCCAAATTCAACAAATAATTTATATCACGAGAATACAAAGAAAAAAATTTTAAGAAACGTAGTGAACGTAACAATAAGATTTTATTCGGATGTTAAGGTAGAAATGAGTTATGCTTTAAGTTGACAACATTGATATAAAAATTTAAAACAAAATAACAGAAGCAGGGCGTAGGTCAGTTTCCTTTCTAAAACATTTCAGGCTGGCAACAAGTGTAGCAATTTCCAATTTGAAAACTATGTCCTAGACTCAGATTCAGTTAAACATGTTTACCTAAAATAATAATATTATCTAATCTATAATCATGGACAAATATTAACTATGTTTTATTTGTTTACGAAATAAATATCACAAGTCAGGTAGACCATTATCATTTTTGGACTAATGTCAAGTACACAATACAGATTTGGGTAACAAAAAGTCATGGAGATAAGCCAACAAACAATATAAATTAAATATATACAAGTCCATAATCACTCTCCGTATCTTTCAAGCAAGCCACACAATATTGGCATACATTTAATATGTCCATTTTTGATATAAATCCGTACTTGATGAAATTGCCATCATTACAATAATCATCGTCGTTCAGATAATTGTAAGCATCTGGTCGTTACTTAGATTAACAAGCGTAAAATGTTTTACCTCATTATCTGTAAATTAAAGTTACGCGAAAAGAAATGATAAAGCCCATGCTGAGATCGATCCAAGAAATTTAGAGGCTTCCTTCATTATGTATAATTTAATGAATCTGACATTATAAAGGCAGTTATTCGAAATTGGAATGAACGCGAAGCCTGATCAAAACTTCTGTCAGGTATTTTTTATAACACGTCAGGGTTGTACCATATTAAACACGCTAATAATGTGATATTGTTTATGTTGTCATTACAAAGTTACGACCATGTAGTTCAATTACTTGTGTGCTAAAATTTGAATTCTTTTTATTTCATTTTTGTATGATTGCTTTATTGTGATGACGATTATGTTCACGGGATTTGTTATTTTGTAAGGAAATATCGTATTTATTTGGAACGTAAATATGATACTCGGCTTTCGTAAGAGTTTTGTTTATATAGCCTGGTTAATAAGCAAACGACGTAAACGATTGGCTGTGTCCAAATTTTTTTCTAAGTATGTGTGATTATATCGTGTACTTCGATTGTCAGATGATGAAATAACCATACGTTCTTCGTGCGCGTGCATGAAATGACGTATTAGTTTGCTTTAAATATACTTAAGTTACTGTGAAATAGTCAGTCGTAAATTATGCCTTGAAAAGAAGGTATTATAATTCTTGTGCTGGAGTGAGTCGTATAATATACCTTGAAGAAGAAAGGTATATTTTTCTTGTGCCGGAAGTAGTTTACTTTTCATTACATCTATAAAGCTCGAGACGTGCCTTGTTGTAGATGACAGCTATGGGAGTTCTTCTACCTTTTGAATAATAATTTATTCCCTGGAGAACTACACAAATGGTTTAGGACAAAGGCATTTACTGAAATTCATTCTAAATTTGAACAGTACAGTAGAAATTGTGATTCAACGTGAAATTCTGGATATCTGGACGTCATCATCGTCCACCTTGGAACCAAACTGAGAATTAAACTTAATTTAGTTAGGGCTATTTATTAATATGACTCATATATTTTCACAGTTCCTGGATAATTGTTTTGATTGTTCTTCACAAACCGTATATCCTGTTTAATATTTTCACCTTTTCACTATGTGTTTTCTAGAGAAATAAAATTACCCATGTTAAAACTTACAAAGCTTGTGGTATCCACTATTTTCTTTTGTTACGTTTTACAAGCCGATACGTAACAATAAGTTTCGGGAAGCTGCATGCCTTTACGCGATACTCCCAGAGAATAAATCTAATAACTGTTACAATTTCGCTAATCATTGTGAAAATTTTAATGCATAGATTAGTAAAATTCCAAGCTGTATGAAATCTTTCCATATCCAGTTGGATTGACTGGAAATCAGAATATTAAACCCATACTGACCCTTCTCTTTTCTATCGGTCATTTAGTAGTCTATTATTAAATAATACACCTATAATTAAAAATAATTTTAGGTTATGCATTTTATATACGAAATATATAAATTTACAAAACTAAGTTATTACAGAGACTTCGCTATGAATAAATCAAACAAAGGCATGTGTTTGTTGCTGTTTTGCTGGGTTTTTTTGTAAGGCAGTTGAAAATAAATCAACCGTTTGTTTGTCTTTGACTTTTCTGCAAACAATATTCAAATAAAATCCTCCTCTTGACGTGGATATGGTCATATCTATTTAATATAACACACGATGGAGGTATTGTTACCTTTTTTAAAGATACCCATACCCTAGTTCCATGTGTTTCTTGATTTCTCGCCGATTATGTGGTTATTAAAATCACAGATAATAAAATCACAAATGGTATAGTAATCTAAGGACTTCAGAATCCATTCTGACTTATATTTTAATAATTTTAGAGTCTTCTATATCTGCTGTAACTGTACTATCGTTTTACATATTGCCAAATTGCTTCATGACTAAAATACACCTGTTCTGGCTTTTGCATTAAGTGTGCAACACCGCTGCCATGTAAAAAAGCTAATTTATTTATTTATTGCTTTGTAAACAATTTGAAACCTGTTATAATTTTCTCCTAAATTATCATATTATGCAAACAATGTATTCAAGCGTTAATGTGCGATGTCATTTTCAAAATGTGAAATTCTCAATTAGTTTTAGAATAATATAATTAAAATTGTTTCCGCTATGACTTTTAGAATTGGATGTTTGCCGACATTATGCGCCTTATTCTGTTTTTCACTTTCCTCGATGTGGTCTCTAATTCTAAAAAAAATCTACTTTAAGAAATTGCTAGCAGGCTAAAAATTGTTATTTAGAACTAATTTACACATGTAATTTTAAAAAAAAAATGTAAAATTGAACGTAGTGTCAAATAGTAATAATATACCTGATACATCATTAGACGAAAGGCATGAAAATTAAAGATGTTAGCATGGCCCTTAGAGCTTTTTCGTGAAACATATTGAAACTAATAATATTTTAAACCGTAGAACAGGTTCGAAATATGAAACATAAATGGGAACAAAACAGCAAACACAAAAAGGGTTGACTATTAAAAATATACACATGACATCAAAGATTGGCCAATGCTGTTGACAATTTAAATAATCATTACAATATATTCTTAACGTGCGTTTATCGTACATTTGATTTCATCAAAATAATGCAGCTTGAAAACATTTATTATTTAATCAAACGCATGTATGCCATCTGTTGAAATGATTGGTCATTAATGTAAGCGGTGCTATTCAGTACAAACGCCGGTTGCCTAAGTGACTAGAGCGTCCGCATCGGATGCAGGAGTTTGCGGATTTGAACCCAACTCTGGCCGAGTCGTACCAAAGAGAGAAAATGGTAATAACAGCTATCTCGCTAGGAGCTCAGTATTAAGATGTCAGTGTTAAGTCAGGTCTGCCAGGTGACAGGATAATACGACTGGGTGGGACATGATGCTACATGTCTGCGGCATGATGACCACTGCTAGATATCACTAATAACTGCCTCACTTCAAACAATAGCGATGTAGCTGAAAAATTGTAAAAGCTACGTCAAAAATCCAACTCCGTAGTGTATGTGATCTATCTATTTTGTACCAATTATCACGTCTTACAGCATGATCAACGTGCTCGGGTTTTATTACGTTTTCTTTTTTATACAAACTGTGCACGGCAAATACAGATAATTCTTCCACGCTGTCATTTTTTATGACGGCAATACCATTTTCGGTAAATTTATCAGTTACTTCAGCTTTGACTTGCTTGTTTTGGCTTTGGTTCTGGTTCTGGTATAAGATCCTTTATATCTGTCATTTCAGAACAAATTCACCCTCCGTAGGAAGCTTTATTATTAAAAAAAAAAACTTGGTTTGTCCACCCCTCCGTTGGAAGCTTTAATTTCATGAATAAATTAGGTATTTCCGTATCCTACCCCTCCGAACTGCTCTTTAAATTAGTGTTCGTGGATTGTAATAGTTAAAAAATTAGACCATCCTCAATCAATAAAATATATTGCCACTAAGTAGCCAAGGGGCGATGAGTTAGCGTCGGCCATTATAATCTCTAATGGGAATATGAACATCAGTAATTGTTTCGCTTTATTTCGCCAAATTCAAGGGGTCGGTATCAACTGTTTTCATGTCAAACCAAATTTCTTCTATATTTGCTGGAACCAAGATGAATTGGAAATTATGTTTTCTTAATAATTGATAATTGCTTTGGAAGCTAATTCAATTAATTCAATTACGAACAATGTTCATTTAACATCAGGTTACGTAAAATAGGTAAATATTTTGATACACTATACCATTAGACATATAGTGAATATTTAATGCATTATTCCATAACAGATGGTAAACATTTAATATATGCTCTACATAAAACACTTCATTCTAGTGACCAAACCTGATATTTCACGTCCAGGGAGCGCTTGTCGGCTGCTACGCTTACAGATTTGATACATTATGCAGACGACAGACGATAATACCCTCTAGTCTCTTTCCATTATCAAAGGGCTCTTCCATTTTGATTTTTTTCTTTCGCAAGGTACGATTTTCATATTATTAATCAATAACAGGAGCTTAACTTATTCTTACTGGCATTCCTTTTGTTTTTTTCTCTGTCTCTGTCTCTTTCTCTGTCCAGTAATTTTCCAACATAATTATGTTGTCATCAAGGACAACAAGGGGGAGGGAAACTGGGTATACATCCCCGGGACCAGGGACCTTAAGGGGCCTGAGACCCGGGACCCGAGACCTTAGGAGGGCCCGGGCCGAATAACACTTTTTAGTTTTATATAAGAAAAATTTTGTTTGAAAAAGAACTAGGAGAGGTCCTGGTGTTTCTTATGCCAGGGCCCGTGATCACTCTTTCCGGCCCTGGTTATCGTATTGAATATGTTGTAATAGTTGTATAATGTAGGTAGAGGTTTAATTGAATTTGTTCCAATATGTGTCCAATCCCATAGTATCATATTAATTAATTAATTAAATAATGAGACTAAAGTCAATCCATGTAGTGTTCACTTCTAGATCAGCGACTAAACGTCGTTTGCCTTGCTTAATCTATAGTGTGCATTAAAACGCAATCAATGTCTGAAGATAGTGGAGTATTTAATGATACAATTGAAAATCCTGTCAAATTTTAGCAATATAGAAATGTTCAATATATTAAATATTGCAAATATAACTGTAACAATACGTTCTGATAAACCATGCAAGGTGATCTAAAAGAAAAATTCGCTAGAATAGTAAGTTCAAGGAAAAGATAAAATAAATCTCTAATATGGATAAAGCCCAAAACCAATAGGAGATCAATCATCATCATCATCATCATCATCATCATCATCATCATCATCATCATCATCATCATCATCATCATCATCATCATCATCATCATCATCATCATCATCATCTTCTTCTTCTTCTTCTTCTTTTTCTTTTTCTTCTTTTTCTCCTTCTTTATCATCATCATCATCATCATCATCATCATCATCATCATCATCATCATCATCATCATCATCATCATCATCATCATCATCAATCCCTTAACCCAAGAGGTCTTTGGGATACCACAGTTGACTTTACAACGAATTCTCTCCATCTTTCCATGTTCTCTACTGCCTTATGGAAATCTCCAAATTCCATGACTGTCCACTCCACTACTTTTTCTGTTTGCCTCTTCTTCTGCATCCTCGTACTGTTCCTTGCAAGATCGTTTTTGCTAGATCAGATGATCTAGAGACATGACCGTAACATTTCAGTTTGCGCTTTTTTTACAGTGGTCAAAAGGTCTTTATAGGATCCGATAGATCGTTGGATTCTGTTGTGAACTTCTTCGTTGGTTACATGGTCAATCTATGAGATGCCCAAGATTTTGCGGTAGCATATCATTTAGAAGGTTTTAATCCTTCTTTGTACATCTGAAGTGAGCGTCCATGTTGCACAGGCATTCAGAAAGATAAATACGACAATCGAGAGCATCAACTTCATTTTGGAACCAAAAAAAGCAATGATGGTATTTTTACATATTGGTCTTAACATTGTTATTGCTGCTGATGTCTGGGAAATCCTGCAAAGTAGTTCTGGTTTGCAGCCCTCATATGTGATAATTGATCCCATATGCGTGAAGCTTGTGACTCTTTCCAGCTTATGTCCACTGAACTTTATTTCTGCACTGATGAAATAGGTGATGTTTCTCATCAGTCTTTTTTTGGCACTAATTTCCATACGGTATGCTATGGAGGTTGCGTCGAGGCGCTCAACCAATTCATCCATTCAATTTCATCTTCTGCTAAGCCATCAACATCATCTGTGAAGTGAATGTTGGTGATTGTTCTTCCTCCGATGCTGACAGTGCCTTTGTAGTCATGCAAGGCATCCTTCATGATCCCTTCCAGGAAAATGTTGAAGAATGTAGGTGACAGTATACATCCCTATCTGACTCCAACTGTTGTTCGAAACCAATCTCTTCTGCTGCCATTGATGAGGACAGCACTGGTGACTTTGTCAAAGAGGTGCTTAACAACCTGCACCAGGTCTGAGCTGATGTTGTATTTCCTCAAAGTTGCCCATAATGCTGCATGCAATACACTATCAAAGGCCTTTCTGAAATCTATAAACTCGTAGTATAAATTCTGCTGATGCTGTAGGTATTTCTCGCAAAGAAGTCTGAGATTGAAGATTTGTTCTGTGGTGCTCCTGCCTGCTTGGAAGTCTGCCTGCTCTTCGGCAATAGTTTTCTCTACTTGAGGCTTTACTCAGTTTAGTGTTAGCTTCAGCATTGACTTTGCTCATGTGACTGATCAAAGTTATGATTCTGTAGTTTTGGCATAGCCGTAGCTTTCCTTTCTTGGGGAGCACAATGACCAAGAAGTGAATCCATGTGGTGGGCCATACTCCTGTTTGCTATATATTTGGGAGCACGATGACCAAGAAGTGAATCCATATGGTGGGCCATACTCCTGTTTGCTATATCTTGGGGAGAACGATGACCAAGAAGTGAGTCCATGTGGTGGGCCATTCTCCTGTTTGCTATATCTTCTTTCATCTTGTTGTTAGGAGTCTGACAATATGTTCTCCTCCTGAGCCCTGCTGAAATGTTGTCAATGCCAGCTGACTTTCCTTTCTTTAGTGACCTAACTTAAATTTCTACTTCTTCAAGAAGAATGGGGTTGTCATCAATTTCTTCTGCCAGAGGGCAATTTAGCAGTGCTTGATCTCCCTTGATTGTACATTTTTGAACATCATTCTGTCCATCACATACGAATCTCTTGATTTTCTGTGAGTCATTTCCCTGAATTGTGTTGGATCGAGTTTATTTTTCATTGTTTATTGGTTGTGAAATATCTTTTTCAGTTTTTATGCCATTTTGCTCTCATTTCTACTCAGAATGTCTTCTATTTTGCAGCATTGTCTTTCTATCCATGATTCCTTTGCATTTTTCATGCTTTTTCTGATCAAGTTATTTATCTCTATGTATTTTCTAGCTCCTTCATGATCTGTTTTCCTCTTTTAAGTTCTCTTCTTTTATCGCATTGTTCAAGGACATCTGTTGTGACCCTAAATTTCTTTGTTCGACGATATTTGCCAATGATCGTGCTACTATGCTAGTCACAGCCGTGGTGTATGTGGCTGTTAAGAACTCTGTATAGGTGTCTTGGCTGTCCAGGGTCATCAAAGGTGCAAATTTACCACTTATTATTCACCAAGATGTAGTCAGTTTGGTTGTGACGTTGTCCATCTGGACTGTGCCAGGTCCATTTCCTAGGTTCTTTGTGAGGACCGAATGTGTTGGCTATCCCATTGCAGTATGCATATGGCAGTGGTACATGTACATTTGATCCGTACGATCCGCACGGCATGGAAAAAGACGCTCCCACCCCCACGAGTCTCAGAACTCTTGGTACGATAGTGTGATGATAGCAATGAAGTCAACGGCCAGGGCGCAATGGCTCCAAGATGAGCTCAACGACCGTCTGCTCAGGGCCAGGGCGTGCCACATTATATCAGTGGATTTCGGCTTTGGTCATCCAGTCTGACGAAGGATGGGCTCCGCCAGGCTGAATCATTCCCTTGACGGTGTGTTATTTCAAACCGCTCCCGTGGCCTAGTCGTTAGAGCGTCCGCCTCGGATGCGGGAGTGCGTGGGTACAAATCCCGGCCGATTCCTACCAAAGACTTATAAAAATGGTATTAAAAGTTGCCTTGCTAAGCGCCCAGCATTAAGAGGTTAAACCGGTCTGTATAAAGAGGTAAGCATTAAGAGGTAAGAACCGGTCGGCCTGGTGTCAGGATAATATGACTGGGTGGAGATGATACTACATGTCTGCAGTATGATGCCCCAGCGCTTGGCATCACCATAAAGTGCCACAGCGATATGACTGATAAATTGTTAAGCTAAGTTGAAAATCCAAATCACACACACACACACGCTCATACGCTCCCCCTTCTCTCTCTCTCTCTCTCTCTCTCTCTCTCTCTCTCTCTCTCTCTCTCTCTCTCTCTCTCTCTCTCTCTCTCTCTCTCTCTCTCGCGCGCGCGCGCGCGCGCTTGCTTGCTTGCTTGCAAATTGGTTCATTCTTTCAAAGCAAGGAAACAATTCAGTACATTGTCAAAATAAGGTGCAATCGGTCAAAAATATATAAGCAAAAGGGTAGGTTCAAATGCGCGCTTGCTTGCTTGCTTGCTTGCAAATAGGTTCATTCTTTCAAAGCAAGGAAACAATTCAGTACATTGTCAAAATAAGGTGCAATCGGTCAAAAATATATAAGCAAAAGGGTAGGTTCAAATAATACATTTGACTATATAACTTAACGGTCGCACTAATATGATGTTCGCCTTTATCGACATGTTAGTTGCCCTGGTCTTGCCGTAATTTGGAGTTTATTGATTTTGATTCTAATATTGTATATATCCTTCTAGATGTTTTGTGAGGGCTGAATGTGTTGGCTAGCACAAGATTGTTGCAAGCGACAAAATCCAAGTGCCTGAGTTCTTTTGTATTTGTTTTTGCATTGCAGAATGGTACAGAGGTGTTTTGCCATATTTTCTTAGAATCAATTTCAACCTTTGCATTCCAGTCTCTTTGTACAAATATAATGTCCTTTATGGGTGAGTTGTCAATGACATCTTGCAGTTAGTTATCAAAATTGTCCAGTTTGTGGTCATCATAGTTAGATGTCGGTGCATAGGCCTGTACGATTGTCACTTTGAAGGGAGCTTGTCTGAGATTGGGCAGCAATATATAATGTATCAATCGCCATGATTGCGTTTGTCCTCTCTTCCGATCAGGTAGAGCTTAGGCCATTCGTCTGTTATTATTTTGCCAAATTTTTCCAGCGCACTACACAGAGACCAGTAATGTTCTAGTTGTACCTCTCCAAATCACGAGTAAGTTCTTTCCACTTTCCCACATACCTCAGTGTTCTAACGTTCCATATATTGATGAGTATGTCTCTCCTACAGATCTTGGCAGTGGGGGCACCAATAGTTTACTAGTCAGCTCCGTCCTGGTTTGCAGTGGAGGGTGCATCATTGTTGACCCCGGATGCGACCGATCCGGTATGGAAGAATTTTTAGTTGTCATCATCTGCTCAGGACCAGGGCGTGCCACATTATATCAGTGGATTTCGGCTTTGGTCATCCAGTCTGAAGAAGGATGGGCTCCGCCAGGCTGAATCCTTCCCTTGACACGCCGGCTTAAAGAAAAGTATGTATCAATAGATACATTGATATAGATGTTATAACCTCTGAAGCTGCAATGCACCTGTCAATTGTTGCTTTGTTTCAAGAAACTTTGTGAAAATTTCAGCTGGAGCTAGTGATAGAGTAGACACTGCATTATCAGGAAGAAACGAGGACATTTTCATTCACAAATCTAAGCAGGCACTAATAAATATTTGAAGTTCTTTATTTAATTCATCCAA
>JAEAOA010001201.1:4775000-4827500 GCA_016746295.1 Potamilus streckersoni
TAGGGCACAAATGTACCAATTGGAAGATTTATATAGTCAATTAAGCGACCACTAAATCGTGCAGATTATATCACTTTCTTGCAACCGTTGAGACCGACTGATCATAGCAGCAAAACAGAACCCAAGGTTCATCTCTGCTCAAGTCTAAATCTCCTTTCCCCTTCCTTTACTTGAATGTGCAGATTATCTCTCACAGATTATCCTGTATTGCTCATTAATAGAAAATGTGGTGTGCTATCACGCTATATACACCCAGGCATCGCTCACAGCTATAAGATAATTACAGTTCATTGGAAAGATAAAGCGAGTTACACAATTATTTAAAATTGGTGATCATTCTTTTTTAAAATGAAAGCATAGTATCATGACACGAGGTGTAATGCAAGAGCAGTGCTGAAAAGATGATTTTAAAGACCGTAAAATGCAAGTGGAGTTTAATGCGACAAGTTTTATCCACAGTAAAAGTGTGTGTATTTATAGGAGCTTTTTGATGTTACCAAACGTATATTCCTCCCGTCTACACCCCATATGGTTTATGTAGATGTTGACCGTTACGGGGCCTTAATCATATAATTTTTGTAATGTTTCAGTTGAGAATTTTCAAAGGACCATTGCTAATTTAAATGCAGACAATAACTCAGAAAAATACAATTAGAGATGGATATATTGTTTTTAAGATTCGCTTGCTCTATCTAAATTATCCCAATCATGAGTGTTACTTTGGATTGTACATGCTGAATGACGAAACTCTACCTACCTACCCCCTTCTTACATTCCATTTAACGGATATCTATATTAATCTACACCCACAGTAATAGATCTTTATCTTTTATAGCAATATCGATTCATCGGTGCTTCCGGTACTGTTTAACTTAAAGTTAATTATTTTTCTTTATGGGTTTAACTCTTGAATCCCCTCTTTATTTCATGCTTTCATTATAAATGTTTCTTTTTAGCTCTCGGCCTAATAGAAACCTTTAACACTGGATATGTTTATAACAGGGTATTAGGCGATCGTTTGCATTCGGATAAAACGTTTTTAGAATAATAATAGTCATCTTCGCTAGCCAAGGTTCCGATATGCTAACACTATCTACACCTTGGCGGATCGAGCAGATAGTTTAGTTTTTTTTCCTACTACATCTATTTCACGAGTTGCCTCCTTTAGTAATGCCAACTAACCAACTAACCAATAGCGTGAAGCAGCGATGCATTGTACATTTCAGGCATCATGTAACAGTTAATGGTTCCGGTTCAGTACCCATGAATGTAGTCCCAGTCTTTTTTTTTTTTTTTCTTTTTTTTTTGATGAGCATATTTTTCTATCTCCGTTTGGTGGTGATGCAAGAGTTAGATTTAGGCATTCTTGGTATGGGTGTAAATGCAATTGTTTATTCCTTATGGTGTGGTTGTTTATGTTTATTTCGACGACATTGTACGGTGAGTAATAAAGTCTTGGTGATGATCCGGAAGTGAAAAAAAAATGTTCCATTGTACGTTGGTTTGTTGACAGTCAAACCTTTCAAAAAAGTGTAGGTCAACCTTTGATAAGAACTTCACCGTGAAGTCGCCTTTGAAGGTATTTAAGATTAACATATGATTTGTATTGATTGCTACACAGTGGAAAGTTTAGTGCTGAGAAGCAAATGTAAAGATTATATAGTAAAATTAATTGTGTTCTATGGCCATCGGCTGAAAATGTTGGAGGCAAATGGCTTCAAAAGGATATTTTGTCAGTTTAATATCGAACGTATGATTGCATACCAGAGAGTTACAAGTACATGAGTATTCGAGTGAAAGGTATTTCTATGAAGCAGGACAGCAGCGAAAATTGCTTATTTATCAGTTTATTCAAGTTGTGTGGTCATCTTGTTTCGATCATGTAGAAACAGTGTTTCAATTTGAGCAACTTAATTTTGATTGGATCTGTTGGCTTGCAAAGCAGTGACGTCATTCCTATGTTAGTTAATTTGAAAACTTCTCTTCTGAACTGCAGTGATGGATTGGTTAACGTTACCTCGACGTGGAGATTCAGTTCTTTCATTAAGATGAAGTATGATAGTTACCTGCAGTTAAAAAGAGTGACGCAGTTGTTAGCGAAATATATAACTTCTTTATTTATTTTTTTTCTTAGATTACGCACATTTGTAGTCCCAACGACAAAATAGCTCTGTAAATCTTGGGATCAAGGTGTTAATTTGCGGCTGTTGCTTGGCAGGTTTTACTAGCTTTAGCGAAAGAAAAATATCTTTTAATTATTTGCACTTTTAGGAAACAGAATTGCTTGTATTTGCCATTTGATTCTTTATATGTTTTCAAAACACATAGCCCGGATGACTTTTTATCTTATAGTCATCAATCTTAGTCTATTGATCGCCTCATTAAATCTCGTGGGATTACTAGGCATCATTAACCTGACATTTGTGTATTTTGTCGAAAACATGATCAAACTTGATAATTTCCAGTGGGGAAGATAATCATACATGGGTTAGTAGATAAATAGTCTTCAGTGTGAGCCATAGTGAGGAGAAATTTCATTATTACTAGGGCATCATTTAAGATTTCCTTCCGTTATCTATTTCATTTTTAATTTTACTTTTTTTTTCTTTTTTGCAGGTGAGATTTGAAATTGATTGTCAGCTAACATATCTACTCGTTATCAGACATTCCAAGACCTTAATGTACTATAGATGCAAATCCTCGCGCATGCGACTAATCGTGTGTCTAGATAAGCACAAGTGAAATAAGTCTGTATATTTGACATTTATTGGTGAATCGAGTAACATACATTTTTTTACCTTGCTGTTTGACCTTTTGATTTTGACACTACAAACAAAGAAATAATCTGTGCGTAACAAAATTGACGGACGGGATTAATCAAACTGTAAAATCTCGACGTCAGGCCGATTGAGTGCTTAACAGTCTTAATGAAGATGATTCAGATATCATCTATGTTATTGACACGTGTAAGTAATTGCATTAACCACGACTACGCTGTTCATGTAATGGACACTTACAATACCTAATTGCATTAGGCACGACTACGCTGTTCATGTAATAGACACTTACAATACATAATTGCATTAGGCACCAATACGCTGTTCATGTAATAGACACTTACAATACATAATTGCAATAGGCACGACTACGCTGTTCATGTAATGGACACTTACAATACGTAATTTCATTAGGCACGACTACGCTGTTCATGTAATGGACACTTACAATACGTAATTTCATTAGGCACGACTACGCTGTTCATGTAATGGACACTTACAATACGTAATTTCTTTAGGCACGACTACGCTGTTCATGTAATGGACACTTACAATACGTAATTGCATTAGGCACGACTACGCTGTTCATGTAATAGACACTTACAATACATAATTGCATTAGGCACCAATACGCTGTTCATGTAATGGACACTTACAATACATAATTGCAATAGGCACGACTACACTGTTCATGTAATGGACACTTACAATACGTAATTTCATTAGGCACGACTACGCTGTTCATGTAATGGACACTTACAATACGTAATTTCATTAGGCACGACTACGCTGTTCATGTAATGGACACTTACAATACGTAATTTCATTAGGCACGACTACGCTGTTCATGTAATGGACACTTACAATACATAATTGCAATAGGCACAACTACGCTGTTCATGTAATGGACACTTACAATACGTAATTTCATTAGGCACGACTACGCTGTTCATGTAATGGACACTTACAATACGTAATTTCATTAGGCACGACTACGCTGTTCATGTAATGGACATTTACAATACGTAATTTCATTAGGCACGACTAAGTTTGTTCATATAATGGACACTTACAATACATAATTGCATTAGGCACGACTACGCTGTTCATGTAACTGACACATGATATACGCAATGGTAATAAACACGACTCAACTGGCATCTCTTTGTTGGAAATTATTGTAAAACAGAAATTGGTCTGACTTTATCCAGTACACTGTTGCATCTCATCAATATTACACTGTTGCATCTCATCAATATTTAAATATTTTGTAACGATTTCATAAACGCAAAAGCTAATTCAGTACTTAAGAAAATTATAATGTATCTTACGTAAATGATTTTTACATTAATTGTTTTAACCTAGTTTAAGCAAAAGTAATGCACAGTATTTCCGTTCATTATGTATAATTTAATATTCATTTTTTGGAGAGGAAGGGAAGAAAAACTACTACTACTACTACTACTACTACTACTACTACTACTACTACTACTACTAATAATAATAATAATAATAATAATAATAATAATAATAATAATAATAATAATAATAATAATGTGGACTTAGTACAACTCCTAATCTTTTGAAGTTTTAAGCACTTTACAATATCAGATAGCACATATAAACTTATATAACGACAATATTACCAAACAAACAACGTCATGGAATTACAAAACAAAGTCATGGAATTACAAAACAGCGTTATGGAATTACAAAACAACGTCAAGGAATTACAAAACAACGTCATGGAATTACAAAACAACGTCAAGGAATTACAAAACAACGTCATGGAATTACAAAACAACGTCATGGAATTACAAAACAACGTCATGGAATTACAAAACAACGTCAAGGAATTACAAAACAACGTCATGGAATTACAAAACAACGTCATGGAATTACAAAACAACGTCATGGAATTACAAAACAACGTCATGGAATTACAAAACAAAATTTTGCTGACAATAATTAAGAAAAATATTTCATGTCTGTAAATGAGAAAGAAGTAAATGGATATTAATAACTAGAAAGTACATTTACATTTAAGATACATAATGACACATATTTTAAGGAAATTTCACTTTAATTATTTTTATAAGAAAGTCTTTGTTTTTAACACGAAGTCTTGTAGGCTAATAATGAAATGTGAAGTTTTGCTTTTGACAAAAGTTGAGTCGTTAGGCTAAATAAATAAATTTTTTCATACAAGGACAATAAAATAGAACAAACGGAAATGAAAGTTATGACGTGTTTTATCTAGTCTATTTTAGAGATCAGTTACTAATAGTCTATATAGCTGTGACTCATTACTACATCGAGTTTTATGTGTAGATCAAGTACAAACTTGTCAAACACCCAGTGGCGTCTGGGAGCGCAGGGTGCGGTCCGTACCGGGTGCTAACATCAGATGGGGTGACACAAAAATTAATGTCTTTACAATTGTTGATTTTGTATGCAGGAAGGAGGTCCATAGAGGTGATACCATGAGGTACCGCACTGGTTGAGACCAACTCTAGTGACCTACAAGTGAAAACCGTTGTCAATTCGTCGTTTTAATGGATCTCATGTGTCAACAAGATGAAAATGGTCTGTGGACGCTGTCATTATTTGGACAACGAAAAACATTAGGACCTGGCCCTAATACCCACATGGATAATTTGAAGCTGGTTAATTTACTTTCGTACTTTTATTCATCTCAATTTAGAAGAGAATGAAGAGGCCAATTTGTGCGTGTAGGTCTCTCAATTGTAAATGAATCATGTTGTTTATCGATTCTTTCGCGCCAAACAGTCTCTTCTTTTTCAGATATAGCCATGTTGACACAGCGTTTCTATTGAGATTTGTAGGGTTAAATTGATTGATTAATTAAGTTAAACTAGAAATATGTGAGTTCATACGTCTGCAGTAAATTCCAATTACCGGGATTAAAACAGATTGGATGTTATCACAATGTACATGAAGACACATGATAAATATTTGGATGGAGATGATATTATCGAAGAGAATGCAGTATTTTATATAGGAAGAGTTGACAGTATTCAATTTCGGTTGGATTCTTATCAGCCCCAACATTGATCTTATCAGCCCCAGCATTGACTCGCACTATCAAATCTTTTTTGTTCAGTGAATCCCCGAATTCCTATTGCAAAAGAACCCGAATCTTATTGAGCTCTACTAGATTAACGTTTAGATATTCATCCCAAATTGTGAAGAGTAAGGTGGGAATAATTATTGTCTGATATATATTTGCGGCTGTCACACGGTTTTAAGGTAAATACCCACAAACTGCAAGATAAAGCCTATCTTAATTTGCGTTTCTACATGCCTTACTAGCTTGGTTCATGTGACGACGTGATCTACCCTGTAATGTTTCTAGGCAGATAATGCCGTCCTTTCATTAATCATTCCATTGCCAAGTGTTAGGTACATGATGGAGTTAGATGTTCTTCTCTTGCCAAAAATAGCAATATATCACTTGATATCATTTATTTTATAATGACTAACTTACCAATATCTAAAAATAGTGTCAAACATTGTATATATGTAATGTGGCACGTTGCATAGGAAATTAAAGGTTAGATACAATATGTCTTCCGATTTTACGCCATAGTTTGTTTTTACTACGTCGTGTATCAACTCGTAAATAAACAACAAATATAAAAATAGAACAGGACGCCACCATGCTTTACTCTTCGTCTGATATCGAATCATATAAAGTGGCAATGCCAACAACGAATACATTTTGAACAATTTGATATATGTCTCCTATTAAGTTCACGTTTTATCCCAAATCCCCATATTATATACTTCAGAAGTAGGGCAATATGTCAAACAGTGCATAAGGCTTGTTAGTGTTGAGAATGGCTACATGGAAAAACAGAGCCAAAAGCTTTTCGGTATCGCAAGGGTCAGCATGGCAAACAGTGCCAAAGCGTCTTTAGTATCGAGGTCGGCATGGCAAACAGTACCAAAGGCCTTTTGGTATCGAGAATGGCAACATGGAAAAGAGTGGCAAAGGCATTTTGTTATCGAGAAGATCTGCATCACGAAGAGTGACAAAGGTTTTTTGGTATCGAAAATGTCAGCACGCCAAACAGCGCCATAAGCTTTATAATATTGAGAATGGCTACATGGCAAAGAGTTACAAAGGCATGTTAGTATCAAGAAGGGCAGCATGCCAAAACAGCTCCAAAGGCTTTTTAGTATCGAGAATGGAAACATAGCAAATAGTGCCGAAGTCTTTTTGGTATCGAGGATGGCAACATGGCAAACAGTGACATAGCCTTTTTGGTATCAAGAAGGTCAGAAAGCCAAAACAAGGTCAAAGATGTTTTTAATATTTATAGCGGCAATATAGTTTGGATTTCCACAGTCATAGTTTTAATTAATGGTATCTTGAAGATAAAATTAAGCCTTTAAGCAAATTAGAATGTTATGAAATCAATTATCGAAAATACCACCAGGTGTGAAGCTCCTGGTGTTGAATGCTCGTTTTTATTTCCATGATTTCTTTCTATGTTATAGATCCGATATATGCATACATCTGATAGAAGATTGCAACAAAATATGAACAAGATTCAAAATTGGGCAACTAGCAATGATTGTAAATTATGCAAGGATTCTGTAATCTTTAACTGTGTAACACAAATAAGCAAAATCAATAAGCTTAGTAAAATCAACAAATAATTTAATTCTCTACATTACGATGTGAAAATTTAAGAGGAACATACAATGCTGTGAATTAAATTTCCAATAATATTAAATGTTCTTCAATAATGTCCAAAAATATAATATGTTCTGAATGAATAGCAAGTCTTTAATATCCTGATGTATCACAATGATAACATCAAAAATGTCTTTGAATGAATCCTAAGTAATCCAAAAGTAGTTATTTCGTCCTTAAGTCTATCTGCAGTTATTAATTTAGGTTAATGGTTTCATAAAATGATTCGTCTGAAATTATAAACGAATACAACTATAAAATCTATTTACGGATTACCCAAGACTGGTATTAAAGCAGGAATGAAGACTTATTTTTACAAAACCTCTTTATAAACAACCCCACTTGATCTATGTCCCAATATTATTTTTAAATTTTTAAAATAAAAACCTAACGAAAATTTCTAAACTAATGTCAGCAAGTATACTTCCAAAAACGGCCAATTCATAGACAGTTTGAAGCCTTGAACTAATTATTTAATAAATATTGTTAATAACAAAGACAAAGATAGGGAGGCCAAAACTGTGCCTTCAATCACGGACAAAGGTCAAGCACAGATTATGAATTAAATAAACATAATAATTTTTAAATCATATAATATGAGTAGTTAATGCGGACGATTTTGGGGCATAATGGGCCAAAGAAGGATAGACATCCTGGGAGGACTTCGGGCAAGGATTTATATGGAATATGAGATCAAATAAGTATAAACACCCTGGGACAATATAGGGCAAAGATGGAAATGGGTAATTAGAATGAGCATTACAATACCCTTGGGAGGATATAGGTTGATTGGTTGGTTGGTTGGTTGTTTGGTTGAATTTTTATGGCACACCTGCAAAAAGAGGCCATTTAGCGCCATACAAAAGGTTATGCCCTTCATTATGTACAAATGGTAAAAAGGTTCTATATCTGCCAGCGATACGAAACCAAACAACTAAAGGTAAAACGATAAAAATGGTAACGGTGATAAAAAATTAAAGTTTCCCTATCAACGGGGATTGCAAATAATGTATGACAAAAAAAACATATGAAAGGTAATTAAAATCTAGCGACAGTTCATAAAAATGTTAAAGATGATAACATAAAAGTTAAAACTTATAATATATGTTTACTTCCTTAAGGAAGTCTATAACATAAGAAATACTAACTGTATCAAAGATATAGGAACAAGATTTATAGGGACAAGATTTTATCGGCGGGTCATACCAATAGATAGACACATGCCTAGACATAGGACACAAACATAGATTTATGAACATTAATCTCTCACAAATAAAATATAAACTAGACCAATCTAGAATGCCAGAAAAAGTGTCACGATCGAAAAACATACAACATATTGTCTACTATAAAAAGAGATCTGGGACAAAATATTTCACAGTGAAACACCATTTTCGAAAACGACGATTACTCTCATCCCTTGTAAATCATGTATCCAGTGTACCGTCGCTCGACAACGACGACATGGTTTAGGAGATATGTTACACTCGGCCTTTGCTTCGGTGTCTCCCGTTTTGAGACCAATTGTGACACCAGGATTGCCTACCTTCAAAGATGATGGGTTGACGCAAGGCAACGAAGTTCTCCAAAATATCATCACCGACAAACAAAACTGCAAAGTAGCTTTCCTTCGCCGAGGGAAAATGTTTTGCTTCAAATATATGTATGTCCACGACACGAAACTCTTTTCTAAATTTGGGATTGAAGACAAATTCAGGTAAACCGGGCAAAAATACAATCGACGAAAAGAAAAACAGAAAAACTTCTGGTGAGATTAAATATACGCTTTAAAATAAACAATATTATAATCAGAAATGCAAAGACTAAGAATTAGGCTTATAAATTAATTACATCAGCTATTTTCGATACGATTTCTAACCCTTAAGTTCAAATTCAATAAAATTGATCAGAACGTCCTTTTTCTTGGAGAAAAATCTGCAGCATGCTGCAATTATTTCAGACGAGTTACATTGATATCTCTTTTCTCTACAGCTACATTTTTAATATTATTGCTTAGTCTATGGAATCCACAGAAAACTTCAGACGCACAGAAATCGATAGAATACACACGCTTTTGTTGGTCTTTTGATTCAAGAGCTCATAACAAGGAATATTCTTGGCTACAAATCCTTATATTGACTATTCATGACAAGTATTTTGTTGCCTTCGTCGTTAAATGGATGAAATGCATTATCCATTAGGAATATATTAGAATTATTGCCTTTTCACAAAGATAAGAAATTTTTATAAACTTTCACGCTGGCAAAAATGTCACTCAAGACAGATTTCAGATATATTTGTCGTTTAATGATAACAACATGGTCTCACAATAGCCAACTTGGCGACATCGTGGGTGTTTTCTGTTTAATTACGGCATCGTGGAGAGAGCATGTATTTTTAATGTTGTACAGGCATTCGGTAGATGATTTGTAAACTAGGCTGTGTCATTGAAGTTAAATAATCTTTAGATAGTTTAATATATGATTAAGAAAAGTGTATGCATATATATATATATATATATATATATATATATATATATATATATATATATATATAAATATAAATATATATATATATATATATATATATATATATATATATATATACATATACATATACATATATATATATATATATATATATATATATATATATATATATGTGTGTGTGTGTGTGTGTGTGTGTGTGATAAATTAATTTGATTATTTGTAAGAATCTAGATTATTTAGTTGGCAAATGAAAGAGTTGCGTTCTAAAGTGTATCGCAATATTCCAATCTCTCAATGCAAGTGCAGTGCATTTGGATTGCTTCTATACCTTTGCAACGAATATGGTTTAAGCTCCAGATTTGAGAAATGGATAAAAACATGGATGTATGCATTTTGCAAAATCAAAACTATTCTCAAAGTAGCATGTGGGTTCACACAAGCTCTAAAAATAATAATGCTATTTTAATGAACCATACCATCTAATATCACAACGTAGTCTATACGAGGGGCGATATTTATTAAATGAATTGAGAATTTTTACCTCCGTTCGTGGTTCAAATATATCTTCTACGACATCTTTTAGTTTCAAACTTAGAAATCAATTGTACGTAATGACCTGCATATTTCACTGAAGCTGTAATTTATTGGCGTATTATCTGGTAAAATCTACGTTTTAAATCAATGGCATGATGCGTAATCGTCTCGATAATTGTGATGTTCATTTGTGTGATCCACAATGGAATGCACCGTCGAGCTCAAATGTACGTCATAGAACTAAATCTTAGCTATCAGTACTGCAGGTTAGAGTAGTTTCTTAATTTAAAAAAAATAATTCAGATAGATTGAAATATCAAATTATATCAGCGTTGTAGCGAACAAAACCTTAATTTTCTTTATGAAGGGAATAATATGATTCCAATCATCGTCATAGGCTCTGAAAGGGTAAAGGTACGACCGCATCTTCTATAAAATCTATCGTCATAAAATATCCAATTTATATGAAAGACAGAGCCGAGGTTATCACCTAGGTCTCTTTAAGTTTGTAACACTGTCACTAGTAGAGTATACGGAAAGGACAAACTCCTCTTTGTATAATACTTATCTGACTTAAATGATGTGTAAAAGTTGCGGATCCGTTTTATACAATTGTTTAAAAACATTCCACTATACTAACCAGCGTGTCCTATTATGATCCATTGGTTGAAGATATTATTGATTGCCCCAAAGTAATTTCCTTTCTTGGCCCTGAAAACCTGAACATTAAAGCATGTATTTTCAAGGAAAGGTAGAGCCAACAACAGTATAAAGTGATTTATATTTAAATGATTAATAGTTACGCAACGAAAAGTATTCAAAAAGACATTACATACAAAACGAAGTCATTTGTACATCAGCAATATTAGCGTGCATTTGAGTTACGATTTGTCAGACTGGTTAATATAAAGCATCAGAATAACGAATAATTAAATGTATGTGTTCTTTCTAAATACATCGAAATATTCTGTGTTTACAGGATATAAATATATTATGAACAAAAATGCTGAACATTATAAAATTTAATTGATTATTTATTTATTTATTAATTATTAATTAATTAATTAATTAATTAATTAATTAATTAATTAATTAATTAATTATTAATTAATTAATTAATTAATTAATTAATTAATTAATTAATTAATTAATTAATTAATTAATTAATTAATTATTAATTAATTAATTAAATATTATAATGTTCAGCATTTTTGTTCATAATATATTAATGATAATTACTAATAAAAATTAATTAATTAATGTTTTAAAGATAATGAATAATTAAAATAATTAATTAATATTTTTAAGAGTTTCTTTCTCAAAATGAACCAGGTCCAAATAGCTCAAAAATGCGTGATGACAGTCACGTTGATGTTACCACTAAAATGTTTCATGCAACACGTCAAAGAAATCGATTACGTATTACGTATATTCCTTACTTTAAAAATTGGTTTTAATCTCACCTTACAAGACGGCTATAATGTCTTATTTAACAAATCAATGCGCTTATCAGCCTTATACTTGAGTGAATTGAGATAATTCAACGACACACGCATTAATATTGCAAGTGTCTTCTCTTTAATAGTTCAAAGGCTTCTCCAATCTTAGGAAATGAAACGAATTATTAAAGTGGCAGTTTTTGCTACAAGTGTCAACAGGGACATTTAAAGGTGATTATAGGTGGCTGCGTCCATTCTTATTTTCGTTACTGTATTGGCAGATTTGATTGTTGAGGCACAGCATCTCTAGAGTGATTTTATATGTAAGACTGGAGCGATTCAGTTCGAATACAAATCTAAATCTGTTTAAATCGCCAATATTAAATTAATCTTAAATTTATTAAAGTAAAATTGCAAAGTAGGATTCTTATAACTTGTGAACTTATAACTGTGTGATGTGTCATGTAAGTGCAAATCATTTATACATGTTAATAAAACTTGAAGCAATGGAATTCTTTTTTATTTAAATATGCCAAATAGCTAATATGTCTAGTGATTCTATTAAAATGAATACAGTTTGTGTCTTCTGCTTTAATGATTTTAATTAACTTTTGTGAGGGGGACTTTTTAAAAAAATCATATAAAGTATTAAAAATAAATCTCTCTCTCTCTCTCTCTCTCTCTCTCTCTCTCTCTCTCTCTCTCTCTCTCTCTCTCTCTCTCTCTCTCTCTCTCTCTCTCTCTCTCTCTCTCTCTCTCTCTCTCTCTCTCTCTCTGTACCCAAACGTTTATCTCAGCTTAAATTTTCTTCAAACTGCAACAAAGCTAAAAATGTCATAATTTTCCATGTGCATTTCTATAAACGCAATTATAATATTAAAATAAACGAAATACTTACATTTGTTTAATGTAATACCAATATTTGTCTAAACGTAATACTAGTATTTATAAATGTAATACTTAGCATTTGTATTGTGCAATATTATCATTCGCATAAATATAATATTAGTATTTATATAGATCTAATACTAGGATTGGTATCAGTTTTATACTGTAATATTAGTATTTGTATACATATTACACCAGTATTTTAGAAATGTATAGCTAGCATTTGCATAAATGTAGTACTCATATTTGTATAAATGTGATAATATCATTTGTATAAATGTAAAACTTGTATCTGCATTGCTAGCGTTCTATAAATGCAATACGGAGTTTGTATAAATGTATTCCTAAAAATTAGTAACGTAATACTAGTAACTGTGTTGCTAGCATTTGTATAAACGTACCACTAGAATTAGCATAAATATGATACTAGCATTTGTATAATGTAATACTAGTATTTGTATAAATATGATACTAGCATTTGCTTACATGTAACACTAGTATTAGCATAAATGCAATACTTAGCATTTGTATAATGTAATACTAGTATTTGTATAAATATGATACTAGCATTTACTTACATGTAACACTAGTATTAGCATAAATGCAATACTTAGCATTTGTATAATGTAATACTAGTATTTGTATAAATATGATACTAGCATTTGCTTACATGTAACACTAGTATTAGCATAAATGCAATACTTAGCATTTGTATAATGTAATACTAGTATTTGTATAAATATGATACTAGCATTTACTTACATGTAACACTGGTATTAGCATAAATGCAATACTTAGCATTTGTATAATGTAATACTAATATTTATATACATGTAAAACTAGTATAAATGTGATATATAAGTACTTGAACACATACTATACTATTATTTGTATATACGTAATATAGGTATTTGTATCAATGCAAACTATAAATGCAAACCATGTATTTTAAGAAATATAAATCTAGCGTTTTTATAAATGTAAGCATATTATTTGTATAAATGTAACTTTAGTCTTTAGTAACTTAGTATTATGTAATTAATACCGATATTTACATAAATGTAATACTAGTATTTATATCAACATAAAGTTATTATTTGCAAAGATGTAATACTATTTTGCATAAATGTAAGACTTTTATTTGTATAAATTTAATACCTAATATTGCTATAATGTTAGGCAAGAACTGACATAATGTAATAATGTTATTTGTATAGCAGTAAAACTAGTATCTGTACAAATGTAAAACTAGGAGTTGTTTAAATGTAATCTTAGTACTGGTATAACTATAACAAGAGTATACAGAATAATTTTACATTGGTATAAATATAACACCAGTATACAGAATAATTCTACATTGGTATAAATTTAACACAAGTATACAGAATAATTTTACATTGGTATAAATATAAAACCAGTACATACTAATTCTACATGTAATCTTAACATTGGTATAAATATAACACCAGTATACAGAATAATTCTACATTGGTATAAAAATAACACCAGTATCCATAATAATTCTACATCTAACCTTAGCATTGGCATAAATATAACACCAGTATACAGAATAATTCTACATTGGTATAAATATAACACCAGTATGCAGACTAATTCTAAATGTAATCTTAGCATTGGCAGAAATATGACACAAGTATACAGAAGAATTCTACATTGGTAAAAATAAAACACAAGTATACATACTAATTCTACATGTAATCTTAGCATTGATAAAAATAAAACACCAGTATACAGAATAATTGTTAATCGCCATATGATTTACATTCTTTATATATATATATATATATATATATATATATATATATATATATATATATATATATATATATATATATATACACACACACTCATACGTTTCCCCTTTACCTTTATCTGAGTCATTCCCATGGAAACTCCCTATCAAACTGTGAAACATTTGTTCATACAAAAGTTTAAGCTCATATATAACCTAATAATAACTAACAATCATAGACAAAAGTAAACTATGGAAATATGTTGTTTACAAATTGCTGTATTTTTAAGGAACAATGTAAAATCATGGACAAATGCTAAGCGCACAATATATACACATAAAATTAGCGACTTTCGTATTAAGAGAAACACTGATCGCACAGCAAATGCTA
The DNA here is from genome assembly GCA_016746295.1 of Potamilus streckersoni. Taxonomy (NCBI): domain Eukaryota; kingdom Metazoa; phylum Mollusca; class Bivalvia; order Unionida; family Unionidae; genus Potamilus; species Potamilus streckersoni. The sequence continues at coordinate 4,789,995 of JAEAOA010001201.1, forward strand.
GAATACTGATGCTGTGTTTCCTTGTATATATTCGTCACTATTTCAATAATAATGCCTAATGTAATTATGCACTTCATTTTGGTTAGATATTAGAACGAAATGAACTAATTGCATGAAAGAGAAGGGCGTGAAATTGGATCACATAAAGAATATCGTTTTATCTGTCTCTGTTGTGAATATTACATGCCTCTAAAACAAGCATGTCATTTATTATCGTTTTAAGTTAAACAAATTCTATGACAAATAGTTCTCTTTCAGATTTCGTAAATTTATTGCCAAATTCGAAACCTTTTAAAAGTCGTTTCGTCAGCGTTAGAGATGTTTTATTTTTTTGCATGGTATTGGACTTGTTTTGTCTTGTTTTCTGAGTAATAAAGAAACTGCAAACGATGCTTCTCATGTTCAAGTGACGTATTGAAAATAATATATTTCTTCGTGTTTCTAATTCTGCCGTGAAAGAGTTTCTGTATTTGCTTTACATTTGAAAAAAAAAGATTTTTTAATTCATAATCGTACTTATTTCTGAACCATTCCAATATCAAGTGTATCATTCAATCTAGAGTGTATCATTTAACCTAGACGGATTTATCGGGTTTACAACTTTGTTTCAAATCACTGTTATCCTTGACAATGTTCAATTGGACAACACTCTCTCCATTAGAAACCTGATTCATTCCACATGTTTCAATTGTTATCTGAAAGGATCGTATTGCTGAATAGGATCAATTGAAATTTTATTTTTTCTGCTGTCATGGCAACATATCAAAACAAGTGATAAGACAGAAACATTCGAAATATAACATCGGCAGCTCATCAGATAACTGAAAATCTAATTTAAATATAATTGAGACGAAGCTAGAAATAAACACATGGGAATGAGTGATAGGACTAAGGAATGCCAATAATGACAGACTGTTATCTGAGCTTTTGTTTTTGTGGCTGTTTGTATTGCATTTGATTTTTTTAAAATATCGACTTCTTATCAATTCATCCTACAAACAGAAACTGAATACATAAATACGTGCATGACGCAACACTTGCATGACATAACACATACTTACATGACACAACAAACACACAGTTGCAAGCGACAATGCTCACTGGCACGAGACAATAAACGCATGATGTGTAATGTGATACATACGTAGGGAGCAAACTTGATGAAATATATACGCATGATGTTCCGAATGATCAACATCCTGTTACTACCGTTACTATGAAGCATTGATTCTGACAGCTCTATCTAGGGAACAATTAACACGAAATAATTATATTCGCTATTAAGGAAAGGAACTTATATGGATCATTTTTTTAAAATCTAATAAGTAGTTTTAGGTTTGGAATGCATTCAAACAATAATTTTATTTCGTAATGCAACATATGATTAATTACATATGAAATAAGTACAAATGTAACTATCATTATAGTAAATCCACCAAAAATCTGAAATAAGAGTAGTGAAAGGGCGATACATAGGGTCTACTGGACTTCAATGTTAAAATATGTCCCGAGACTATGGGGTGAAAAGTTGTGGGGTCAAATTTTACTTTAACATAGGCCACACTAGGGTCATTGGGAATTGTCGTCACGGTACTGGACACAGACTGACCTGAATACCCAATACTCTAAGTAAGGAAAAATACAACAGACATAGAAACATGTATAGAGACATAGAGAGAGAGCAAATATTTTTAAGGCAGTGGAGTGATCCTGAAAACGGCATTTGGTCTTTGTGTTAAGACCGTTTGGTTAACGTAGAGGGCATATCACAGACCTTCTTCTCTTCCTCAAACTTCGTCTAACCTATGGACCATGGATTAAGGCTCTCTTCTACATTTGTCAACATCTTGTGAAGAGAACAGTTGACGGGAATGAAGTGAACCGCAGTCATTTATAGTAAAAGAGCGGATTGAAAAGAATTTAAATTTTTCTCAAATCTAAACACGTGTTTCAAAATTCAGCCAGAGCTGCATGTGACGTCACATTCACTATATAGGTGCGTTAGCGTCTGTGCACAGCGAATCAACGCGATAGAGTCAGGACGTGACGGAAACTAAGAAAACGCTGAATTGGAATGCACTGGCCGTGGAGACGACAAGCGATGGTGTAGCCACCTTTTTCCTTCATTACCAAACAATCATAACCGGTTAATGTGATATCATCCCTATTGATTTATACCAAATCTTCGTAGGAAGCAGGTCCAAAAGTAGACCTTGGCCATGTCAAGAGAATAAGACAGTTAAAGCTGATTACTTCCCGTTCCTAAGAGATAGCATTCCTTTTACCAAGATCAATTAAGACTCAAAATCCCTTTTTGCTCATTTTGCATGTATGTGAGTGCGTTAGTGAAGTTCCTTATCATTCTAAATATCAATATCAGGAGACAGTTACGTTTCGCTGTCTGTTATATTCTGGTACAAATTTTGCAATTCAATGTCACAACACAACACTTTAAAATTTGCAGATACTTCTTCTTTGTCTTTTTGCTCTCTGTCTCTCTCTGTCTCTCTCTCTGTCTGTCTGTCTCTCTCTCTCTCTCTCTCTCTCTCTCTCTCTCTCACTTTAGAATTTATTCACTGTCACAAATTTTTCCTTCACTTCTTCTCCACTTTCATCTCGTCTTGTCCTCTTCTCTTTCTTAACGTGTTTGGGTTCTTACGTTATGGAGCGCATCAGTTCCATCTCCAAAGTTTAAGCCACTGGTACATAAATGCTATAAGAGGATTCATTCACGTGAAAGTGTTCGAAAGGTCAGACATTGTTCAACTGGACGAGGACCAGAAGACTTTGGTTGCTACTCATCCTTCTACTTAAAGCGTGAAATTCAGTGGAAGAGTTAGAGTATTACCAAAATCTTTTTAATTTAGTCGGTAGAAGAAAATTCAGTGTAGTATGTAGTGTGTGTACTAGTGTGCAAAATATTTGGATTCGCTACTGGAGTATGATTCGCTCTGTACAAAAAGTACACTTATTACTTTGGACTGAAGACATACATTGCTGTGAATGTTTAGTTTAGAAGAGGACATTCAGAATCAACATATTGAATTTATAAAACGCATTTACCATGAGTTGGTCAAAATACTAGTGAAACGCAAAGAATAATTGCAGCCGTTACGTTACCGATGTTTAATCCATTGGTACTTAAATGCGATAAGAGGACTGATTTAGATAAAAATGTTCAAATGGTCAGACATTGATCAAATACTCCCGGACGATAATGATTGGATTGTTGTCAGTCATTATTGTTTGCTACAAGGGAGGCATTCTCCAACGAATTCCAGAAGAAGAGTTAGAGGATTACCAAAATCTTTTACACAACGTAAACTTCTGACCCGGCTTCTTCCTCCACCATTAATACTGGCCGCCATGAATAGCCTATCGTGTGCTGAAAAATGGCGTTAAGCCCCACAACAACAACAGCAACAACAGCAACAACAGCAAACTTCTGAACGGCATGTGATGTCCATATTGGTGACTAAACCACTTTTTCCTTCCGATAAAATGATGGCATAAAACAGTTTACCATGCCACGATCTTTATCATTCCTGAAACAACAGATTTCGTGGAAAGGAAATCAATAACAGCGTGCAAACGGTGGAGGATTACTATTGCATTATTCATGTAATTGGGGTCGACGTGTGGTGTGTCTTAGTGACATGCTTTCTGGGATTTCATTTACCATCAGATTCCTTGTGGACTCTTAATGAATAGTACATACACCAAAAACCTCGCTCTTTTATCTCGATACTTCTCGACCTCTACTGTACTTTTACGTACTATAGATGTGTACGACGATGTGTGTGTAAGTTGTAACTTATACACTCACTGGAAAGATGTACGTAACTGGAAAGGTTTGGGTTGGAGGTTTGGACAAAATAAGTGGCACATTATGACCAAACTTTGTGATCCATTTTGCGAAACAAATGACGTTTTAAATTTGTGTTAGTGCCAGTGCCAAAATATGAACCCGTCATCGAAGAAAAATGCTCGCTTAACGACAGGACTGCCATTGACATTCCCGAAAGACCATGTGTATTGCCTAGTGTATGTGTGTATTGTCTCGTGCAAGTGTTTTGTCATGCATGTATTTGTGTATTTCGGGATTAGCTCTATGTGACTGTGCCAAGTGTAGAGACTTTAGGAATATTGCACACTATGCCTAGGACCTTCCTCACTAAAAATGTACATATACTTATTTATTTTATACTTTGATTGTTTTGATGTTTATTTTATCTACGTAATTAACTATTTGGCTTTTTTGTATTTATGTCTTTTGTGTTTACATTTAAAGTTTGCAAAAAAAAGCCCTGAAAAAGTATCAAACCTCTTGTTTGTCTTTCTTCGTGTCAAAAGTGATATACCCTACGGCTACATCTACTGTCTCTGCTCCCTCTTCCACATTATCAAAGTCATCGACGAAAACTTAGATTGGGAGGCCTTGTATCTTCGGAATCACTTTAACATTAATTGCAGGACCCAGTGGATCAGCCAAACCGAATTTGTCAAACGTTTGATCGAACATAGATATCGTTTGGTTGATCGTCCTTCAAAACGGATTTTGTAGTTTCAAGAAAGAGTGGCAATCGGCGTACATCCTGTCTGCTATCAAGTCATGACGATTTCGCTGTGTTTGTGGAATGCATTCATGGCGAAGACGACGGGAACGTGTAAAACAAATCTGGTCATCTTAGACTGTAGTTTACGCGCAAAATGCATCATTGTAATGCCCATCGTGGCATCAGTCTCAATACTCATTACGTGGTCTTGTATAAAAGCCATACAGATAAATCTCACATGCAAGTGTTAGCCAAACAGCTTGGAATGCCTTGGCTGACTCGTGAGTACGACAATTCCACTCAAACTCCACAAGCATATTTACTCGTGGATTTAAAAACCCCTATCCCCGATTGTTTACGTATTCGTATCCATCTGTTTCATCACTTGTTCCAAGAAGTAGGACCTGTCTTGTAAACGCCTCCGTCGTCAATGAGACAACAACAACCATAACGTCTATAACAATCTCGGTCACTTTGAGTCTGTTGCACATATTGTCAACATATCTCATCTCGTCTAATTGCACAGCATCAGTCGCGACAAACATCCTCAGATTTGTGCTCGTGTCTTAGAAGTAAGTCTCAAAGAAGTCTTCAGATGGTTTCCCATTCCACATCAAACCAAACCATATTTGAGAGAAGCAAATCAGCCTTGACGCACCATGCAGTTCCACGCATTGACACAAAAACAAAAACAAATCGTTTTGAAGCCTGGATCTCTAATAGGTGTCATCATTAGCTCCATCTTAAACTGGGATACTAATACTACGAAAGTCCTCCCGAAGAAACAAAACACTCCCTAACTAAAATTGGAAGACAAAGAAAAAAAAGCAACGGTGTCAATACCAAAAAAACAGCCTAAAAAAAAACAAAGGTCCCCCAGAAGAGAAAAGCCCATATAAAGCAGCTTTTACTCACACGAGAAGCACTCTTCCTGCAGCATCGACGAATGCGTATCTAGTAGTCTCAGGTTCTTCCACTTCTCTATTGCTGGTGATGCCAGGCAACACAATTTGACAAGTGTTGTCCTAATTTGATGAATAAATGGAAACCATGTCTTCATTAACAGCAGTGGCCGCTGCTCACAACGTCCATACCAACAAAATGAAAGTACAAGAGAGATTGAGCATGGTAGATAGTTTACTGAAGTTATCCGAACAGGAACTATCCGTATTTTTCAGGTGAGAACTCTTCCATTACGTGTGATGTCTGTTGTTTTTGTTGTATGGTTTAACGCCATTTTCAGGGGTGGAGGAAGAACCCTGGAAAACCCCAGGAAGAACCACCAACCCACACAAAGCTACTTGCATGCTTTCTCACTTACACACGTTAGCCAAGTCTGGACTCGAACTCACGCAGACAGAGGTAAGATGGCAGTGATCCGTAACGGTCAGTGCTTTCGACCACTAGGCCACTCGTAGCCCCGTTTGATGCATGTCAACAAGTTGATACGACGTTAAGGTAAACAGTAGCAACACCTTTCAGTACAAAAGGACGCGAGGTAAACGATTATGATCCGTGTTTTGTGCTTCTGAACTACAAAAGATGTCCACTCAAAGATTTACACAACGTCGCCATCGTCGTTATTATATACAAAATGGAAATGGAGAAAAGAACAGTCAAGTTATACGATCAAACATCGCTTAGCCAAGTATCGATGTATACCCAAGAAAAGACACACTCACCCAAAGAAAAAGAGGAACAACCAAAGAAGAGGACAGTTTGAAGATTTTGGAACACAAATAGTCATCTTTTTGACTAAGCGATAGTCAAACAAAAAAGAGAAAAAGCCGTGTTCCAAGTCTTCGACGTTGGTGCATTTTGGACCCAGCAATTGACTCCAAATCCTCATTTTACCGAGATATCCCAGTTGCAATACGAATTGCATTCGTTGATGGATCGCAGAAATTTCTAAGAAACGGGAAAATTGCAAAGGTGCAATCAACTGTTGCAACAACCTCAATTCTTTCACCAGAAAGCTTGGAATTAAACAGCTCTACCAGCACTGAAATATTTAAAAATACTTATAAAAAGCCCATTTTCAACACTACCACCACCCCCAGCGGTCAAGACATTCAATCCCACGGACGCCTGAGGAAGAAGAGGTCTGAAGGGTCTTTCAAACACCGTCAGCAGTTCCCATACCTAGCAAGACTTCAGCATCCTTGTTAATCCCTTCCCCTATACCCCAAAGAGAAGAACTTAAAGTATAGGTTAAAATATGATGTCCATTCCTAATTTGACAGAAGTCAAAATTAAAGAAGGGAAACCAGAAGTAAAAAAGAAAAAGAAGACCAAAGCCACCTCATTACCACCACCACTACCCCTACCTTCGACTAGTCACATTCAGAGTAGCATCGGTGAAGAGTGCAAAACTTGCTAAAAATTGAGAAAATGTTAGCCAGTATTTACTACGATTCACCCATTGCTTATTCCCCGTTACGGAGGAATTCAGAAATTGTTTCGTGATGCCAAAACTCGACTGCAATTTGTCCTTTTCCCTAAGTGCAACAATGGTTACAAAGACATGCCACGTACACCTTACACCTTACACAAATCCATTTGACAAAAATGTTCCAGAAGTCGCACCCTGAGTGTAGGGCATAGATCATCAATAGCAAGCTGATTTAGCCGATGTCTCTCATTTGGCGACTTACAATCGTGACTAAAAATATTTGTGTTGTGTCATAGATGTTTTTGCCTGGTTCATGCCATTAGCATCCAAATCGAGCAGTGAGTTAGTGCAAGTGTTAATGCTGGTGTTGCAGCAACGTGATCGTGACCCTCTTCAATGAAAAAGAAACCTACAAAGGCACCGAATGTCTGAAATAAGGTTTCCAAAAAGCATTTAAGAAATGTGACATTGATTTTTGCACCTACGAGAGTCCAAGCATAAAACCATTCGGAGCATCGAACCTACCTCACAAGAAGTGTCTCCCGATAACGAAGTGACCGTCATTGAGCGCAACAATCCTCTTTTGGACACTCCTCTGACCTTCAGCGACCCCTTTAAATTAGAACATTGGAATTATGAATAACGAATTTTACTTAACGTTATCCAGTGATAGTGCAATAGGGGTATTTCCCAACAACACCTAGTACTGTTTCACGACAAAATTACCTCAGGACATCCTATAGCATCACGAAAGCTGATTCGTATGAAGTAATTCATCCTACACAAATCAAAAACACCATTGAAAATCAACACACTTTTACTATGTACGTTCATGACGAGCAAATGCAACAAAACTTGGATGAACGCATTACTGCAGGTGACTGAAAACACAAGACCCCAAAACTAAACGGTTCACGCATTTGTTCACCATTCTTGCAGGTTAGCCGTCAACACCTGGTGACCGAGATTGCTATTACATTCAATTCCGTGTTTGTCAACGCCTGGGAGAAAAATAGAAAAGCTGTCAACCTTGATTACCACAAAATAGTTCGTCACCTGCTAGTTAGATTTTCAGAGGACAAAGTGTTGGACATTACATTTTGTCCGGAATTATATGACATTTTGATCAAGATTAAAAATAAATTACTAGACATTACCAGCAATTTGGACTTTACAAAATATTTTCGATTTCTGTAGAAATGAACTAGGACTGAACTGTGATTTTTGTGTTCTCCGATGTGATTAAGTAGAACGTAGTTGGTGGGATAAACCTCCATACCGTTATTGTGCCATTTCTTTCAATGTTGATTTTGCCATGAACGCTGATAAGTAATCTAAATACACCAATCACGTTCACCGCGTTTTTGTAAATCCTCACTATTTGCCCTTCCGTAAGTCGTATTTCGACAATGGCAACATTACAATAAAAGGCAATGTGGGACAAAATAATCTATTCACACAAAGGGAAAGTCGCTTTGAAACTTCATTTTCTAAACCGATCAATCTAACCACTTGCAATTCATGTATCAAGTGTACCCGGTGTAACCTGACAACGATGACATATTTTATGAGATATGCTAAAATCTAACTTTTGTTCTGTGGCTCCCATGGTGAAAGGCAAAGAATTTCTAATAAAATGTCATCAAAAACAAAATCCAAAAAAGCAGGCAATAGCATTTTGCTTCAAACGAACAAAGACATTTTTGGGCGAAGATAAACTTCTATAACTGTCCTGACCGCTGCCAAGTCAGACATTCTTACTTCCCTGACAGCACATCAAGAACAAGGCAGAAAGAAACGACAACGAAGACACCTCTTCAGAGGACTTCAAACACCCAGATCTTGAAAGACTAAAGAAATTAGAACCGTCAGAGACTTAGACCTTTCTGATTATTGAAATCACAGAGATAAAGAAGCAAAATGATACACCGAGTCTTGTGCATGTTCTAAGTCGGAACTTGATCTCTTTGCCATGCACCCACTGTGATGACGATGCAAGAATCCAAATGGGCAAAATTGTATCCCTTTTCCTCTTTGAAGGATTCAGCCCCAGTCGAGTATGAAATCAAAGTTTACATCTATCTGAATACCAGTTTGTATCTGAAACGCAGTGATCAAAACGGACAATACCAATCCAGGAGCCAATGACAGAGTAGCTCCCGTCAACAATTTCATGCATTCCTTGTTCATCGAAGTGAATAGGTCAGCAGTAAGATGGATAATTGCAAATAAAATCTCTTGACGTACGTACGGAGGCCAAGATGGATGCGCGGTTTGCAAACCTGATACAATAGTCAAGAATAAGTTTAACGACACAGACGTGACAAAAGATGATGATCCTCACAATGTGGGCTTTAAGGACCTTCGTGAAAAAATTCTTGCAATCATGTAGTTTAGAACTGACGGATCATTTGCTTTTGGACATGTAGTTGCAGGACAAGCATTTGCTAAATGGAGTGGACATCCGCCTCGAATTGAGTAGCAGCAGTACCACTTTTCATTTGATGGATCATGACAACGAGTACACAACCATTATCCAAGATCCCAGACATTACGTGCTTCGCATAGAAGTGCTAAATAGCGGGAAACTACATCAGTCGCACATTAATCATAACCACCCGACCACCACATATCCAATATGACGGGTAGAAGTGAAAAATTTCACCATTGCTGCTGAACTTCGATCCAAGATCGAAAATCATCTGTTCAAATGACAGTTACCCAAAAGTATAATCGTTGGTATTATTAGTAATGCAGCCCTCAACAGAGCGCACAATCAAAATTATTTCGAGTTTAAGCATTATAGAGTGTAAAAAATCGAAGTCATGCGATGGCAAGACCTTGTGTACCAGACCCTTCAAACCTAAATTTGCCCAGAAGAGTTACTTTAGAACGTACTTGTCACTGTACAAAGCTAACTGCCATCTAGGAACCAACACGGCATTTCGTACGAAGATTACGCAGGAGGTTACAATTTGTGTGTCTTTTACCTCACTCCAGATCAATGCAACAATTTAAGAAAAGTCATTCTAGACTATTAGAAACTAATGAAGACTCTTGTCCCTCTTTGAAAGGTGGAGAATCTTTGGAAATAGAATGGGAGGATACCGTGGACTTAGAATCCCAAGAAAAAGATACACAGGACGTACTGGTTACGACCAGATTGCCAGAACTAGAACAACCTTTAGTGTCTTGTTTTGCCAAACACCTGGCGGATAAAAGTACTTACTTGACCAAGAAATGTTACTATCGATGTCAAAACTATCATCCCCAGTCAAATTCAACACGATAATTGTCTGATAATGAGCAAATAAGAAAATTGGACAAGTATCTGGAGTACGCTTAGAGTCTCGTCTCGGAAGAAGCAGTGTTGCATCAATGGCATAAAGACTTGCGCGATCATTCTTCTCCTCCATTGACTAATCTGGAGCTCTATAACATCGACGCTCTTTTAGCCCAGATTTCGGAACGAAGCAAAGAAACGGTTATTTGTCGGAGATTTTTAAACAAAAAGTCAGAATTGAATTGATGATTTATCATTACCTGTAAGAAACAAATAAATGACTACATGGGAAATTTGTTACCATTGTCATCAGTACAGACGACAGTCATCTCCCAGGAACTCACTGGGTAGCAGTGTACATTTGAAGATGATTGTGTAGAGTATTTTGATTCCGATGGATAACCACAATTTGGAAGACAACATTATTGACTTTATCAGAATGCCCAAACGACACGATTCAATAATGTGAAATTACAAGGCACGTATTCCATTGTATGTGGATAACATTGTGTGTCTGTTTGTGGGGTTTTTTGGGGGGTCATCAACACAGTCTTGGATATTCTTTAGAAGATTCAGTGATTTATTTTTGATCATAACACTTCGAGAAGCGATGAGAAAGTAGATCGATGGTTTTGCGACTTTTATTGCCATTTTTAGCCTTCAGATAGAAAAGGTACGTCGTTGGCCTCATGACTTCCATCAGTGGAAATCTGACTTGACTTCTCAACGTTGTCAACCTTGTCCAAAATTGTTTGATATTATTGCTGATTATTAATTTTTAGTTGTTAGTTGAGTTTAATATGTTGTGTTTTGAAAAATTTGAAAATCAGAGTTTAAATCAAGAAAAACCAAGAAGAGTGGAAATAAAAAATATATACTTCAAAAGTATCATGAAGAACAGAAATAACAACAGCAGCAGCAGGAACCAGACAGAGGTTTTATCGATTGTCGTGTAGACACAAAAAGTTATCCTTCTCTTTTCGAAGAAGCAGACCGTATCCTGTGGGAAAGCCTGTCGCCAGACGGGATGCAATTTTAGATAAAAATAAAAACTTTTAATAATTCCCAGTCAACACAACAGCCCTTTTTAGGGCTACCCCTACCCTCTAGAAAAGACATACTAATCAAATTGCCAAAACAAATGTGTGCTTATGTCAAAAAAATAAAAAAAATTCTATAAGCACTTCGTTTCTCTGTTTTATGTCAGAAAGATAGAAAAGTGTCTTTCAATACTTTGTTTCTCTGTCCTGTCCAATACTGTGTCAGTGTTTGTAAGCAAAAACTCAACATAAGTGTTTCTGTTAGGTACGCGTGTTACATGTTATGGTAATATGAGTATTGTAAGGGGATTGTTTCCTTTATGTCCGATCTCCATGGATATAAATCGATGAGTTCGTCTGTCTGGCTACTCTAACAACATAAACTCGTTCAGACCCATCTCCCTCACTAATATTATCTGTAAACTCATGAAAATAATATTGGCAAAAAGATAAAAACACCATTTTGAAAGCATCAACCGACTATCGGAAAATCAATGTGGCTTTTGTAACAGGCAATCAAAGACAGATCAACTATTAAGATTAGAAGCGGACACAAAAAAGCATGCAACTCAAAAATACAATTAAATGGAAACCTAATAGATGCTTTCCTTGACATAGAAAGACATTCGACCCTGCCTGAACAAAATGATTCATTGCAAAACTAAACAAATTCGGAGCTGGGCGTATGTTGAACTGAATTAAAAACTTTCTCACAGGTCAAAAATTATTACTAGAGTAGGGAACACCTATTCTGAAGAGTAACCTCTAGAAAACGGCACCCTGCAAAGGAGCATACTCAGCCCTACACTATTCAACAAAATTATCAACGACCTGGATCATAACCTCACCTCAAAAACGTAAACATATCACAATTTGCCGATGAAAGCGATATCTGGAGATCAGAAAACCCGCTAGCAACCAAGCAATGACAACGATACAGCAATGTTTACATAATATATGGAGATGGGTTGTTAAATAGAGGTTTAAAATCTCACACTGAAAACAGTAGCACTCATTCTTACGCCTAAATGTAATAACCAACTTATTTACCCTAAACTATATTAAAGAAACAACCTTCCTATATAATTTTATGACCACCTGAACTATAAATTGACCAATTAAACTTTGCAATAGGATGTAAACGTATTAATGAAGCTAAAAGTGACCACGTGCGGATTCAACTAAAAGCAATGCTAACTATATATAGAGCACTCATAAGATCAAACCTAGACTATGGTTGCCAAGTTCACAATTCATCAAAACAACCCTACCTAAATAAAAACTGGATGATGTTCAAAAGAAAGTACTGATTGTCTACACTGGCACCTTACTATCGACTTCATTGGACGAACTCCAAGTCCTCAATGGAGAGCTGCCACTGAGGCTCAACGAGAGACAAGAAATGCTCTGCAGATATTCAATTCAGCTAACTAAATACGCATCCCACAAAAATTACCATTCGCAAATGTGACAAAACGTTTAGTTGCAAACTAGTTCCAAACATCACAGCTAAAACAAATATATAGAACAGAGGAAATATTTGCCAATTTTGGATCAACAGGAGGAATATATTAAATCTTTTGTTCAAGCCCCTTGGACAAACTCTAAAATGAGGATTGGCACCAAAGCCACCGAATATAGAAGCAAAATAGAAGCAAAATGGAACAAGTGTAAAACTCCAAACGAGCATTGCAATGGACATACACGACACATTCCCTAGTTTCGTAAAAATACACACTGATGGATTCCAAACACCTGAACCACCCAGAACATCAACTGCAGTGGTAATCCCAGAATATAACATTTAAATAGGTACTAGGTTACCAAATACTGCTTTACACTTACAACAGAATTCATGGTCATTATTTAATTATTAAACTGGATTAAAGCTAACATCTAAACATCAGCAAGCACTCTCTCAGAGTGTAATTGCATCAATAAAAACTCATACCACAAAATCACGAGAAAGTTCCATATCATGATTTATCACCTGCTTAAAGAACTATCCACTAAAAATCAGAATTTGTGTGGACACCATTGTACATAGAAATTATTAGTAATGAACAAACTGACAGAATCGCCTAAAGTAACCTGGGAGACCCAAACCCTGCCACACTTGAGTATAGCATTCCAGAAGCCTAAAATATTGCTAAAACCAACATCAACGTTAATTGGCAGGAGAATTGGAATATGACTCCCAAAGATAGAGAGATATACTCCATCCTGAAGGACGTCAACAGATCCAATAAACCACCTAAAGTAAGCCTGGTCCAAAACATTATTAATCAAATTATAAAGGTCAACAAAAATAGCTGTTAGCTTTGGTAAGTACTTAGGGCCCTAACCCTCGACCATACACTGCTACCACTCCCACACTATAGAGGAATTATATCACATCTTTCGTAGCCGCTCTAGTTATCAGTCGGCAAGAACCAAATTCCAAAAAAGCTTTAAAAGACATTGATTCCAGTATAACATCCCTGAAATCTTAGAAAATAACAAACCTAACAAAAATATAACGTACCAAAACATCTTAAAAACTAAACTGGACTTAAATAAAAAATGTGACACATTTCTAACCTGTCCTGTCAGGCCTTAAAACAGAATATAACACAAATATTAATCTAAGGGATGGATTTATTTGATATGTCAGCTCTAGACCTATTAATAAAGAAAAGAAGACCTATTAATAAAGAAAAGATATCTGTCACATATTAAAACAGATTATTAGTACCAAAAAATAATTTTTAAATGGACGGGGTGGGAGGTGGAGAAAGGGATTCGGTTTACAGCCCAAGTAGGGAACGTGTACTGACCTGCGCGTGGCATCTTTCCTCTCATAAAATCTAACAAATAATTAAATTATTATAACACACTTAAGTTAGAGCAAAATTAAAAATTGAAAGAAGCACCTAACTAACTTAAAAAATATTATCAGTAGGATATAAAACTTATTAAAGGAGGATAAAATAATTTAAAATTGGAAAGAGGGAAATGGGGAGAGGGCTTCCGTTTACAGCCGAAGTAGGGGTATGTACCGGCCAAAGCGCTGATTGAAGCCTCATCCTCATCTTTCATTACATGCAAAAAAAGCAAACAATTATTACAAATTGGACGAGAAACCTAAAACTAAAAATACAGTTACTTACAAATAAGAATACAAAAAAGAAATCACACTTGAAACTTAATTCGCAAAAAACAAATCAATTTCCCTCCTCCCTTTTCCTACTTTCTCTCAAGTAACTCTAACAAACTAATCCCACCTATAGTCCTTTCATGCTAACTCTTCGCAACCAAAAGAGGACAGCTATATCACTATCAGTTGTTAACTACCTCAACAATTTAATGTTTATAAGGTGGTCCGAACACCCAGGACCATCACGGCCCGTTACACAAGAGCAACATGCACAAAGTGGTCAAAAACCACATAACCATCAGGCCCCGCTGTACTAATTTAAGCATCTATTCTGTCCCAAATAAACAAAGGCTAACAAACTCCAAGACCGATAGTACCAAAAACTAACAAAACATCTTATGTTAAACCCCCAAACAATATATCATATAAGGTGGTTTAAGCCCACGACCATCTAAGCCAGTCACACAAGGTAGTAAACCTCAAAACAGCATAGAGTATATTCAAAACTCAAAAAACGTTAGGCCAGCACCCTGGAGTCAAAGAGCGTCTTCATGTGGACTGGTGCGTGCCTGCATACCCTAAGGCATGCCTTGCCTTGAACGGACACAAAAATTTAACAGTATGCAATGCACGCACAAAAACCATACCAACAAAATCTCTCCGTAAACAAAATACATCAGTTTGTGACGGTACTACTCTCAATCATTTCATCAATTTGGTAAGATGCCGACTGAAATATGAGCGTGTTTTATGGCTATTCAAAATCATGAGAATCTATCATTCAGATAGCTTGGAACTTCATTGTTCCGGGACCTGAAGCCTTAATTAAATGGCACTCTCTAAGTACATTAACACCTGGGGACTGTGGCTCTGATTGTTTTCCCCAGGAATAATTAAACATCCTGTGGTGCAGGAATTAACCAGTGGCACTTGCACAATGGTGTTCACGCCTCTTAAATTTAAAGAATATATCAATCAGTCTTGCTACCCAACATTGATTTGTCAACTTCAACAACATCAGCAGGCTCACTAAGCTTCTTGAACTCCATATGCACCTGGAAAATGCTAGACACCTTTTGATGAGTTGGCTATGAAGGCCATAGCGGAAAGTGTAAGAATAGAAAAAGAGAAGGAGAAGAGGAAAATAAGGATATGATAATGTCTCATATACTATTGAGGCCTCATTGTGAGGTCAAGCTTGAAATTGGGACGCCTCCACAACCCTTTGCAGCATCATCACAGGCACGTCAGTTACAGCCACAGCCACCACAACCATTACAGGGCCCACAGGAGGCAAGAAGGCCATATCATCATCTCCGGGTCTAGCGCAGAAGACAGAAGGAGGAAATGGTGTTCGCTATCCCACAAAGTGAAGACTGGGATAGTGAAGCTACTTAAGCCCCGTCTGCGCCACCAACCACAAACATCATTTGGGAGCACGACTGAAGAGGTCGTTGTGTCTGTGGTACCCGACAAGGGAGGTGCCACCAGGGAGGTGCCAGGTGCAATTGGAGTTCCAAGAAAAACAGCCCTTCTCAGGGCTATCCAGATATCTGTGTGAATGTAGAGTAGTGTGACTCTAAACACTAAATCCTTTACTGATATGTATGTATGTGTGTATGCGTTCTCGTACGTTTCTGTTGATAGTAGATTATGTTAGCGTTCGCGTACGTTTGTGAATAGTAGATATTGTGGAGTCTTTTCTTCTCTTCCCTTCTGTTTGGATAGTATATATGGTGTGTTATTTCTTCTTTTAACTTCTTTGGGGATATTAGATATTTGGGTTTTTGATAGTAGATATATTTGAATTTTCTTTTCTTTATTTATGTGTGGATAGCAATATATGGTGTTTTATTTTGTTCTCTTGCAGTCTAGATGGACAGTAGATATTAGGGTTTTTGATAGTAGATATGGTGAATTGGTTCTTCCCTTTACTTCTGTGTGGATTGTAGATATGGTGTTTGTTTTTACTTCTCTTCCTTTCTGTGTAGTTAACATATATTGGCTTTTTATAGTAGATATCATGTTTTGTCTTCTTCCTCCCATTCTGTGTGGATAGTAGAAATTGGGATTTTGATAGTAGATATATTGTTTTTCCCTTTTGTTCTTACTCCTATTCTTTGTGGAGAATATATATATATATATATATATATATATATATATATATATATATATATATATATATATATATATATATAGTGAGTGTAAAGGTTGCTTTCCTTTATGTCCGTGCTTGAAGTAGGTAAATTATATCGTTCATCATTCGCAATATGTTTCTGACACGAGAACTCGAACAAAACCAATACAACATGGAATTTTTATGGGTTCCATCACACATCGACCTAACCGGAATTGACAAAGCATATCTCTCAGCCAAACAATGAACAATGACATTCAACCCACTGCTAACAGTGTCTAAGAATTATACAGCGAGATCAAAAATGGCAAGAACACTGGAACACCACAAACATCACTGTGACACCACCAATAAAAGCAGACATCTATATCACCTACTACACGAAGTCACCCGGAGCATCAATGCACTCAAAGGACTACAAAACAATGACTTATATGTCTCTATAAACGTTTTTTTTTGTCTATGTCTATTGCATTTGTCCCTAGGTAGACTACCTTTTATTCAGGTCAACCTATTGCAACATGTTGCCAGTATTCTGCCGTTTGAGGTCAGCCACTTGCAACATTGTTGCCTGTGTCCAGTACCATAAACTCAATTCACATTGACCCTAGAGTGGCCCATGTTAAAGTCCCATTTTACCCCAAATTGCGAACGACCAAATTTTAACAAAGAAGTCTACGTAACCCCATAATTGCTGTCCCCATAGTGCTGGGATAATATTTTAACAAAGAAGTCCAATAGAAGCCCCCACCCCTTTCACTCCTGATGTGTCTTGCTGATAATCTTCTATTCTTTATCGTTTTGTTTTCCAAAAAATAAATTCTCTTTCTTTATTGTTTTTCTTCTTCTCTTAATTCACCTCCTATGTGCGTTTTTTGATGCCTCCACGATCATTAATGACTTTTAAACTTTAAACCGCAAGTTATTGAGTACTATTGTGCTTTTCTTTATAAGATATGCATGTCGACACAGAATAATTTGTTAGTTCTCACCGACCACGTTCATTAAAAATCATTCTTTAGGACACCAAAAGAAGCTCTAAGCGGATTTAAATAAGCTTTCTTTCTACTGCATCATTGTATACCATTTAAACTAATAATTATGTATACATCTATAATTATTACACTTTTTAGATTTTATTTAGAAAATTAAATCATAAGATTTGCGAGGGAAAATATGGGATTAATAAATATTTATAAACATAAATAGAGAAGAGGCAAGAGGTTGAATCGTGTTATTTTTTTTTAAAAGGACAAACAAAGCGTCATGAACAGTAAATGCGCGTCTATTTGTAACAACGACCAGTACGGCTCATTGTATGAACGACCAGTACGTCTATTTGTATCAAGAACCTGTACGTCAAACCGAGCGGTGAATATTTCAAGATCAATGACACACAAGCAGTGGTTAATTCAAATCATTAACGTTATTTATAGTTGAACAAGTAATTTGTTATCCTTGACTTGCCATTGCTACTGGTCATTGGTTCGTTTTCTTACTAACATGGAAGCTCTCTCTCTCTCTCTCTCTCTCTCTCTCTCTCTCTCTCTCTCTCTCTCTCTCTCTCTCTCTCTCTCTCTCTCTCTCTCTCTCTCTCTCACACACACACACACACACACACAAACACACACACACACAAACTCTCTCTCGCTCATTTCTCGGATATACGAACTCTTTTGTGGTTATTTTGTCTGTCTAGCACTATATTGTTCAGCTACAATAATTCTCATGAACTAATTCTCATGAAATAATTCGTTAGCTGACATGATGAAGCAGTAATCGTAATCAAAACATCTCTCGGCCATTTCTTACAAGTCTAGAAATAACATCGGACGCAGTTGTAGGAATACACATAAACTGGATGTGTTTCTTGATTCCAGCGATGTCCACTACATGTATTTCCATACAAAAGTTTAGCGATGTACTGATTCTCCTTCCGACCCATATTGTGCCAGATGAACAAATATAGTTCCAGACACAGTTCCTAAAGGCAGCTGTTTTCATCCGAGGTTATTTTTTTCTCTCCTTACAGAAATAGGTGATGATGCTCAGATCAGATGAGGCAAATGGCTTGAAAAGGACGTCTTTTAAAAATTAAATTAAACTGGAAAATTGTAATTGCCGTTGTGAATTCTACTGACATATAGTTGTAAATCCAACATTTTTAAACGATCTTGCAGTACACACGAAGCCAACATAAGTGTGACGCTGTGTTTCAGCATATATTTAATAATATTTTCGAAACACTTTTAATACACTGGTAAAACCTAAAGTCATTAAATTCGCAGAGCTTGATATAATCATAAAGCCTTTCTGATTTGTTCTAATAACTGAACATTATCAAAATTTGTTCGTAGTGCTATTAAATACAGTTACCAATAGTGAATTTAATTTTGTAATATTCAGAAAACGCCGAAAGTTTTCATGGCCGCGAGAATAAGTTACTCAAAATATCCTGTTGTTTTTTACCATCACTTCTATGAGGCAAAGGGTTTAATATTTATGATCTAGTCTGTGACGTAAAGAAACTAATTATGTGCACTTCCTAAACTCTTTATCAAAGAGTTACAAAGGTTGTAAACGCCACTTCCGGCAAAGCATGGCAAAGTGCTTGGATGATGAATAGACAGGGATAACAATAATGTCAACGTGATGATGGAAATTCGACCACAATTAAAGCAGCTTAAAATTGATAGCGTTCAGCAATACATGGAGGGGAAAAAAGTCAATGATGTTCATAAATTTAATTTTTATTGCAATAAATATTTCGTAAATTTGCATACAGTACATGATCCTTTGTCTTGTGCCTCATTGAACGATACACCTTTTTCATTTCAGCCAATAGGTGATTTTTTAAATTGCATGGAAAAGGAGAACTTGTCTACATACTAAAATAATGGCTTTAATTTTGGTTATTCTCTCTCCTACTTGGCGACAGCATTTTGGATGTTATTTTGCAGCTCTCATATGTCTCGTTCATCAACCACTTTCGTACTAAAAAACCAAAAACATCAAGTTATTGATGAAGATGTGAAATCTCACGGGATTTCAAAGTCAAAAGATTATCATGCGCGTGATTAAGTTGTTAATCTCGCGGGATTTGTGGGTAGGGTTAATCAAGAAACTATTTTGAAACACGTGTAAACCAATTCAAGAAGTAACAACACAAGTTGAGGAAAGTTCAATTGACTAACCGCTTATAATCTAATTAAGGACACACAAATTAAATACAAAATGTAGTAGAAGTGATACTTATAAATGTAAAGCTTCTACTAATCTTAATCTTGCAATTACCTTGTCTCAGCTTTAACGTGTGTTTTATCTTGGTGTTCATGTCAACAACGTATGGCATGCTAAATTTGCCCCTCGAAAATTCAAAACTATGCTCTTTCTATTCATTCACAATTCATTTTATATGTAAAATTTATTTTTTCCTTGTTTTGTTTATATTTTCCCGCTTTGTTAGTTTATTTATGCGTCTGCCTTAATATTATAAGAGACTTAAGAAATGACGCTTTTGGAAAGAAAAAAAAACTAATGGCGCTATCGATCATTCAGCCATTACTGTGTCAGGAAAGTTATTTAAATTCCGATGCATGCAATTTCGAACGGGAAGATTGTTTGATTGAGTAATCACTATTCCTTAGAGTGAAATTGCTAATATAGTTTTTGTTCATCATATTGCATGTTAATTAACATGAACGTTGAGATTTAAGTAAAGATAATTTTGCACCAAATAACTGAGTTGGAAATATTGCTTCTGATTAAACATTTTTCCATGTTTGTATAATTATTCTGGCTTTCTTCTGAAGCATTTTGTCTTGCAATGAATAATATTAGTGCTTTCTTTTAATTTCGCAAGATAGATGGACGGAAATTGCAAGGTATACCGTATTTCTATTGCATTCAGTTCATAGGGTTCCTGAGCACGCGAAAACAATCAAAACATTTGATATACACGGTTAACAGCAAATATCGATAAATATCGAAACACTAAATGCGCTACTAATTAAGTGGTAAGTCTCATGACTTTCCAGAGGGTTTCAATTTATACGATTAGTGATTCATCACGTACCTAGGCCGATTTTTGATCAATAATGGACCGGATTTTCATCAGGCAGTAAACATGCAAGTGATTTTAGGGATACAGCGTGATATTTTCCTCTTTCCTCTAAGCGCGACAAAAATATTTGTTGCGTTTCTTCAATCGTCAACAAAGCGCAATCCCACTAGTGTGGTATATGCTTCGTGCAATTTTTATATGAGTCGATTTATACAATCCCAATAGTGTGGTATATGCTTCGTGCAATTATTATGTGAGTCGATTTATACAATCCCAATAGTGTGGTATATGCTTCCTGCAATTATTATGTGAGTCGATTTATACAATCCCACTAGTGTGGTATATCCTTAGTGCAATTATTATGTGAGTCGATTTATATCACATGAGCTTAGTATGGATCAAGGAAGATAACTCTGTCATAGTGGTGTAAGACGACAGTGCTTGAAACTTTAGGCAATCCATAGGTCTTAGCTATGAACATGGCAGTTTTCGAAAACTCAGATACATTTATTTATACACTAAAAGGTTAAAGGTCATTTTCTTCTCGAGAAATACAATTCTACTTTATAGTTCACCAACGGTGTTGAGACCAGTTGCACAATATATGTTATAAGGTTGTCGTTTTTTTGCTTGTTTGTTTTGAGACCAGTTGCACAATATATGTTATAAGGTTGTCGTTTTTTTGTTTGTTTGTTTTTAGCACGAAAACGTCAGGAGATCAACAAAAGATTCTGTGACAAATTGCATAGCATAAGTCACACGGTAAAGGTCCATTTTTTGTCATACAAAGACAATCAACTTAAAAGTCTTGATAAAAGCAAGGAAATAAAGTTAAAATGACAAAATTTGAACGTATTTAGCAGCCAGAAAATATTAGACCAATAAAGAACATGTCCATCCTTGCATTGCTTATTACTGATAACAAGAATAAAAGTATGTCTTATTGATTTGCATGAGCCTTTTGTTACACTCTTCTAAGAACAAGTATATGATTTATGAATTTAGCAAAACTACCTTTTTTTATCTCCTTTCCTCTCACTTTCCATCTAAATTATATATATATATATATATATATATATATATATATATATATATATATATATATATATATATATATATATATTGCAAAATAACTCAAAATAAACAATATCTTTTTTCACTCAAAAGCATTAAAGCATTATAGTCACAAATTCTACTATTACCAACCACTTAAATCAAGTGCATATATTAAAAGCTACATTTACTTAAAAAAAACATCTCGTTACCAAACGTAACTTGTCAAGAGAAAATCATCCACACTGTAGAAGGGCTTAGAATCAATGTTCGATTTTGGCATCAAAATATTCACAGGTAACACAAAGTAAGATACTTCACCTAAATAAATCTGGATAATAAATAATTGTATAATGTGGCATGTTAAAGACATCTCATTCTCCAAAACTAAAATGTTATGAAATGAAGATGTTGCATGACGAGAACAGCAAAATCTGAACATTGCATGACGAGAACATCATGATGTGCACGTTGCATGACGAGAATGTCATGATGTGCACGTTGCATGACGAGAATATCATGATGTGCACGTTGCATGACGAGAATATCATGATGTGCACGTTGCATGACGAGAATATCATGATATGCACGTTGCATGACGAGAATATCATGATGTGCACGTTGCGTTTCGAGAATATCATGATATGTCCGTTGCATGACGAGAATATCATGATATGGCCATTGCATGACGAGAATAGCATGATATGCACGTTGAACGAGGAGAATGGCATCATGTACCCGTTGCATGACAAGAATAGCATGATCTGCACGTTGCTTGACGAGAATAGCATGATGTGATCGTTGCATGACGAGAATAGCATGATATGCCTGTTGCATGACGAGAATAACACGAACTGCACGTTGCATGACTATAATATCACGATATGCCCGTTGCATGACGAGAAAAGCATGATATGCCCGTTGCAGGAGGATAATAGCATGATATGCACGTTGCACGAGGAGAACGGCATCATGTACCAGTTGCATGACAAGAATAGCATGATCTGCACGTTGCTTTACGAGAATAGCATGATGTGATCGTTGCATGACGAGAATAGCATGATATGCCTGTTGCATGACGAGAATAATACGAACTGCACGTTGCATGACTATAATATCACGATATGCCCGTTGCATGACGAGAAAAGCATGATATGCCCGTTGCAGGAGGATAATAGCATGATATGCACGTTGCACGAGGAGAACGGCATCATGTACCAGTTGCATGACAAGAATAGTATGATCTGCACGTTGCTTGACGAGAATAGCATGATCTGCACGTTGCTTGACGAGAATAGCATGATCTGCACGTTGCTTGACGAGAATAGCATGATGTGCACGTTGCATGACGAGAATAGCATGATATGCCTGTTACATGACGAGAATAGCATGATGTGCACGTTGCATGACGAGAATAACACGCACTGCACGTTGCATGACAATAATGGTATGATGCGCTCGTTGCTTGACGAGAATGACATGATCTGCATGTTGCATGACGAGAATAGCATGACGAGCACGTAGCATGACGGGAATAGCATAATGTGTACTTTGCGTTTCGAGAATTGCATGCAACTAAAATGTGTTAGTTGAATTTTTGCTTGGCAAACAAAGCATGCATTATCGAAATAATTCTTTACCCGCTGATACTTATTAATAATGCACCGTATTCACGTTTTCATCTTCATTTTTTATAGAAAGATTCTATATTTAATAAAGCAAAAATAAAAGGTTTATGCGTAACGATATTCAATAGAATTAGAAACGATCGAGAAATCGATACTCAATAGTGTATTCGTAATTAAACACACTTTTACGTGTCACATGTATGCCACTGTTGAGATTATATATTTTAGCTGTGGAGGTTAGTTGTTGGGGAGGTTAGAGATTAGAGGTTGCAGGTTAGAGGTTAGAGGTTCGGAAGAGTCGCTGAACTCTTAGGTTTGTTAAAACAAGTAAAATTGATGATGTTATCTTCGGTGATCTTATTGGATGGATGGTTCTTGACGACTTAGTGAGAAGAGCTGAAGATCCCAGACCAAAGGGACTTGAGGGATAGAGGGTGGGACTGTTCTCGAATGATCTTTTTGCAGGTCTGGAAGAGTGAACTATACCAAATTATTTATGTCATACGATATTATCTATGTCATTTCTCATGCGCGGTGGATAATGAATATTTACGTTCACCTTCGAGATGTCAAAAATTGAAATTATTATACTCTTTCATGAACAGCATAGTACGTTTCGCATTCAAGTTTGTTGTCATTTTATTACTACAAAATAATGCTGCATAATACTTGTTAGTGAACAACATATTAATCATATTTGTTGAACAGTCCATACACTAATCATATTTGCTGAACAGTCCATACACTAATCATATTTGCTGAACAGTCCATACACTAATCATATTTGCTGAACAGTCCATACACTAATCATATTTGCTGAACAGTCCATACACTAATCATATTTGCTGAACAGTCCATACACTAATCATATTTGCTGAACAGTCCATACACTAATCATATTTGCTGAACAGTCCATACACTAATCATATTTGCTGAACAGTCCATACACTAATCATATTTGCTGAACAGTCCATACACTAATCATATTTGCTGAACAGTCCATACACTAATCATATTTGCTGAACAGTCCATACACTAATTATATTTGCTGAACAGTCCATACACTAATCATATTTGCTGAACAGTCCATACACTAATCATATTTGCTGAACAGTCCATACACTAATCATATTTGCTGAACAGTCCATACACTAATCATATTTGCTGAACAGTCCATACATTAATCATATTTGCTGAACAGTCCATACATTAATCATATTTGCTGAACAGTCCATACACTAATCATATTTGCTGAACAGTCCATACACTAATTATATTTGCTGAACAGTCCATACACTAATCATATTTGCTGAACAGTATATACACTAATCATATTTGTTGAACAGTCCATACACTAATCATATTTGTTGAACAGTCCATACATTAATCATATTTGTTGAACAGTCCATACACTAATTATATTTGCTGAACAGTCCATACACTAACCATATTTGCTGAACAGTCCATACACTAATCATATTTGCTGAACAGTCCATACACTAATCATATTTGCTGAACAGTCCATACACTAATCATATTTGCTGAACAGTCCATACACTAATCATATTTGCTGAACAGTCCATACACTAATTATATTTGCTAAACAGTCCATACATTAATCATATTTGCTGAACAGTCCATACATTAATCATATTTGCTGAACAGTCCATACACTAATCATATTTGCTGAACAGTCCATACACTAATTATATTTGCTAAACAGTCCATACACTAATCATATTTGCTGAACAGTCCATACACTAATCATATTTGCTGAACAGTCCATACACTAATCATATTTGCTGAACAGTCCATACACTAATCATATTTGCTGAACAGTCCATACACTAATCATATTTGCTGAACAGTCCATACACTAATCATATTTGCTGAACAGTCCATACATTAATCATATTTGCTGAACAGTCCATACATTAATCATATTTGCTGAACAGTCCATACACTAATCATATTTGCTGAACAGTCCATACACTAATTATATTTGCTGAACAGTCCATACACTAATCATATTTGCTGAACAGTATATACACTAATCATATTTGTTGAACAGTCCATACACTAATCATATTTGTTGAACAGTCCATACATTAATCATATTTGTTGAACAGTCCATACACTAATTATATTTGCTGAACAGTCCATACACTAACCATATTTGCTGAACAGTCCATACACTAATCATATTTGCTAAACAGTCCATACACTAATCATATTTGCTGAACAGTCCATACATTAGTCATATTTGCTAAACAGTCCATACACTAATCATATTTGCTAAACAGTCCATACACTAATCATATTTGCTGAACAGTCCATACATTAGTCATATTTGCTAAATAGTCCATACACTAATCATATTTGCTGAACAGTCCATACACTAATTATAATTACTGAACAGTCCATACACTAATCATATTTGCTGAACAGTCCATACACTAATTATAATTACTGAACAGTCCATACAATAATCATATTTGCTGAACAGTCCATACACTAATTATATTTGCTGAACAGTCCATACAATAATTATATTTACTGAACAGTCCATACACTAACCATATTTGCTGAACAGTCCATACACTAATTATATTTGCTGAACAGTCCATACACTAATCATATTTGCTGAACAGTCCATACATTAGTCATATTTGCTAAACAGTCCATACACTAATCATATTTGCTAAACAGTCCATACACTAATCATATTTGCTGAACAGTCCATACATTAGTCATATTTGCTAAACAGTCCATACACTAATCATATTTGCTGAACAGTCCATACATTAGTCATATTTGCTAAATAGTCCATACACTAATCATATTTGCTGAACAGTCCATACACTAATTATAATTACTGAACAGTCCATACACTAATCATATTTGCTGAACAGTCCATACACTAATTATAATTACTGAACAGTCCATACAATAATCATATTTGCTGAACAGTCCATACACTAATTATATTTGCTGAACAGTCCATACAATAATTATATTTACTGAACAGTCCATACACTAACCATATTTGCTGAACAGTCCATACACTAATTATATTTGCTGAACAGTCCATACACTAACCATATTTGCTGAACAGTCCATACACTAATTATATTTGCTGAACGGTTCATACAATAATTTTATTTGCTGATGAGTCCTTACATTAATCATTTTTGCTGATTTTTGATAACTTTAGACATATTGATCAAATTTGTTGATGAAATATGCCTAAGTCGTATGCACTGAATAGCAATATAATTTATTATTGCCAATGGGAACATGGTTTGCATGTGTGGGATAGGTTTTACAATAATGTTGTTAAATTTATGTGTACGACAGATAAAAGAATATTAGTGTTGTGTATCATAAATTACTTCCTGGCATTGTAAACAAGCATCCTATTTACGTGATATTTTTATGTGTCTTTCGCAAATTTAACCCCCACCCGCTCCATTCTGTAGCACGTGTGCCTCTTTGATTTTTTGCATGAATTAATCACTTGGAGTAACTCTTGGTTACTAGTTATAAATTATAAATAGTTCATCATCATATATTTCTGAAATATGGCAATTCCTGATAATATCATATAAAATAAAATATATACTGTATTATAGAAAACTATGCGTTTGTCTATATCGGTTTGGCAGCATTTGGTATTATAGAGCAAGAAATATATGAAAATGTGTTTCTTCTTGAACTGAAGATATCTTGAATTTCAAATATCATTTGAGGTTTTTTGTTTTCAGTTCATAAACAACGTGATCAATATTACTATAATATATGTATTATCAATGGAGTTTCGTATTTTTTTAATTTATGCTGACTTATACTCAACATTATCAAATTCTTTATTACTGATGAAATATGTTGAAAGAATCGATCATTGATTAATATGTCCTTTCGAACGCCTACAATAAATCAATATCATATTCTTTATCTGTGAACATAGTCAAAGATTCAGCCGCATTGTTACAGTACAATTCATCCCATCCCATATTACGAATTAAATATCTATTTCATTGTAATTTGTTATATGTAACCACGTGTATAGCTATTGACACCTGTTCGTTACACCTGAGATAAGATAATAATGAAGACACAGGTAAATCTATTGACCCCTGTCAAGCACATTTAAATTTGCCATGATTTACACTAGTCATGGCCTGGATGTATTACAATGGTTCTATGAGTCGGGTAAATTTTCCAGTAAGGTATAGTGAGCCATAGGACTCGATAATATCATGTCAATAGTATCTTTATGCAGACAACATTTAATTAGCATTGAACTCACCAATTAGGACACTGCCTAATATGATTCAAAAGCACTCTCAAGCAAATTATTAAAACTAATGTAAAACATAAAATGGATGCATTTAGTCTAACATGTAGTAGAAATATTAAAAAGTGGGATAAAATCAAACTAATTAACTATGTGATGGTTTCATTGAGAGGCTTCAGTGTGCAATACAATTAAATGGCGCCATTCCAGTGATTCCTAATTCATTATCTAGAAGGTTATTATCAAAGTGAATAAATCAAACAAAACCATAGTCATATGCAATGGTTTTATTAAATTATGACATTTTTGGCATATTTTCCTTAAATGATAGATTCATGCTAACTAGATAAATGTTAAAGGGGATGAAACATTTTGGAGAGTAGTTGGGGGTTCAGATGAACGCAGACACAATCAGCAATTGACCCAAGACAAACCCAAGTAACGATTAGTGAAATTTGACTTCAAATATATCAAGTTGAATTACATATAATGCAATCAGGAAAAGAATATTTTAGGACAGATTTTTCCATTTTGCTTTTGAAAGCCATTATGGTACCCTTAGTGTCCTACATACACGTCACTTCATCATGTACAAATTAAACGAACAAAAGAATGCTTTTACTAATTAAATAAACATTTAAAAATAGTTATTCAATAACGATCTTCCGCAATAAATCATTATCTGCAATATTCTCCTTTTAATGTTCATTTATTTAAGTCGAACACTCTTTAATTAGAATGGAATATCTCGAGCATTTCGGTCATTTTTATTAATCATGTTAGAATGGAAAGGAAATCCTCGTAGATTCTGCTCGAGAGACCATTTACTTGTTATTAATATTATTAATATTCTTTGATGAGTTCAGAGGATATATATATATATATATATATATATATATATATATATATATATATATATATATATATCCTTTTGCAGAAAAGCGCTATATTGGTAATTGTAATGGAAAGGGCCTGTTGAACTAGTTTGAAATTTTATCTTTATTGTGCAGCCATGAAATACAGTAGATGTTTCAATTTTGATCGAAATGTGTTAAGCTCGAGCGACTTGTTTCACCCTTTAAAATAGAGGTCTCTTAAACTCTGATTAGCCGTGTATTAAAGTTTGGTTGTCAAGTAAACATGTCATGTCAAGTAACCATGTCATGTCATGTCAAGTAACCATGACATGTCATGTCAAGTAACCATGTAATGTCAAGTAACCATGTCATGTTATGTCAAGTAACCATGTCATGTCAAGTAAACATATCATGTCAAGTAACCATGACATGTCATGTCAAGTAACCATGTCATGTCAAGTAGACATGTCATGTCAAGTAGCCCTGTCATGTCAAGTAACCATGTCATGTCAAGAAACCATGTCATGACAAGAAACCATGACATGTCATGCCAAATAACCATATCATGTCAAATAGCCATGTCATGTCAAGTAACCATGTCATGTCAAGTAACCATGACATGTCATGTCAAGTAACCATGTCATGTCAAGTAACCATGTCATGTCAAGTAACCATGTCATGTCAAGTAACCATGTCATGTCAAGTTACCATGTCATGTCAAGTTACCATGTCATGTGAAGTAACCATGTCATGTCAAGTTGCCATGTCATGTCAAGTAACCATGTCATGTCAAATAACCATGTCATGTCAAGTAACCATGTCATAGTCCTAATCCTGTATGATAACGTCTTGATTTTCTTTTGTATCTTCAATCGGTATTTCCCGATCTACATTGAATCCATTCGAAACTTTGATATGAATAATGTGTTCAGTACAAAAATAATAAGATGTATTAATATTGTTTTCTTTAGTGTCAATGAATTATGTTGTGTAGATTTAATTTGCGTTGTTTGTTAGTTAGATTTATATTCTCGGGATAATGTATTTTATTAAGCTGACCTTGTCCTAAATTGACCTTGACCTTGTCCAAATCAGTTGCAGTTTTTTGAGCAACATTGTTTACTTTTTCTGACAAAAGGATAGATATTAGAATTGTTGTTTTGGTCTGTATTAATTATAATTTAAGTAACAGATCTTCCAATTATAACTAAGATTTTATTATGCAAATATTTGGAACCTAATAGAATAAAATTTTCCATCAGGTAATAGTTTCTTTTGTTTTATTTAGAAAATATTAATTGTGACCTAGGTCATGTAGAGCAGCAGATAACCAGTCTTATTGTCGTGTCCAGTATTTCATTTAGGAAGGAATTCATGTATTCAAATTATGTGTTGCACTGGAAATACAACGTCTTCATCTAAAATAATATTCTTAGAAACAAAGACATTTTTTATGTATAGTGAATTTTTTTAAAAATGTTATACTCTTGGATACTTTTTTTGTGATTCAACTTAACAGTGTTGACACATCATTTATATTCAGGCCATTCTATTCAGGCCATCACAAATACATCAATAATTTAAACGATGTATTTATATTGGAATATCAATAAACTTTATTCAGAACTGTTATCATTTGGACTTGTATTAATAATTCTGTAGTTATATAGAATTCAGTTCGTAATGCCGGAAGTTTATTTTTACATTTTCACTTTATATTTTAAGGATATAATTTGTTTGTTGACTTCCTCTCCTTCCTGTAACATTTTATAAAACCTTAGAGTCGTTACAAAGAATGAGTTACAAAAAAGTTTCATCGAAATAGAAGATTACTTATAATTACGTCAAGATGGTTTTATTTCCATTGATGATTTACAGCTCTCATCTTACAGACAACGTGACATCTACATTGATTCCGGAGTTCCAACACTAACGTCACTACCGAGAATCTTGTGTCGAAAAAATCGCAATAAATATGCTGCATATTTATTTTGTCTAAAAGAGAAAAAACAGTCTATAATTTAATTCTAAACTACACTTTTGCCTTCATTGTATACGGAATAGTGAAAAACATGACACCAAATGTAGCTCGATCTGTTAATTTCAGTAATTATACTATAGCTAGATAAAGTTCCTTCAGGTAGAATGTATACTTTGATGGTATTAGAAGAGATGAAATACGTTGCAGATAATTACACTCAGTGCTTATAAAAGTTTCGGCAACTTGTATATCACAAAATTGTGTGGACTTTTATCTTTAGACGGGGTTCTAGTTTCAATATCATTACTGAGTAGTCTGTGTCGAATGTTATTAATATTTTGATGGTATTCAACAATTTCAAATTTTATGTCAAAAATGTCTTTGAGATTGAGGACTAATAAACCATTACGACTTTTTTACGTATGTCATTTGCAAGACAAAGATAGGATTTATAAAAAAATATATTTAATTCACTTACAATGATGAAGTATATATTTCACTAAATTTGAGATATAGAAAACCAACGGTGTATTGGGAACAGCGTCCTTCTGGAAAACAACAGTATATTGGGAACAGAAACATATTGGAAATCAAAGGTTTATAGTGAACAGCGTCATATTGGAAAACTGGAAAACAACGGTATATTAAGAACATCATTTTACTGGAAAACAACGGTTCATTGGGAGCAGCGTCTTACATAAAGTATATATTAACCTGGACATATTTCTTAAGAAAGTTACATTGAAGGTCGAAAATACATATAAATTAAAGCAAATCGTAGGCATTGGATTATATTAACTTGGATATTTAAACAACTGAGCTTGACGTAGGCCTAACGAGCTATAATTTAAGCTTTGTTTCTGTTTACTGGGATATAATTTTCAGTCGACAATTAATGACACGCATATTCAAACGACACAAATTTTGAAACCTTGGACTCAAACTCTAAGCAATGTACATTGTTATCGTGGTATATTAATTAGCACAGAGATAAAAATATTACGATATTACTGATGATACCACCTTGTTATTTTATTGTTTCCATGCCATTGTTAGCTTTTCTTTTCAATAACATTATAATTATCTCACTTGACAATAAGAATCCAATATAATGTTACATTATAGGTCTATCATATGTTTTACATGATAAAGAAATAAAGAATATATATAGTTTTTTGTTTTTCCTCCTTTCAGGCTGATGCATTGATTACGTGTTTATATATATATATATATATATATATATATATATATATATATATATATATATATATATATATATATATATATATATATATATATATACATACATACATACATACATACATACATACATACATACATACATACATACATACATACATACATACATACATACATACATACATACATACATAAACCACACATTTAGATGTGCGTAGTGTCTGTAACTATATATGATCTGAATTTTCACCAGAATTCGTCAACAAGCACCTAGCACTATTAGAGAGATAATGGATTTGTGTTCATGTTTAAATAACTGATGAACGCGTCATCCGATACGTATTGATTATGTTGGTCCATCGTTTGAGATACATCAAATGCAGACACTCATGGGAATTAAATAATTGCAGTAACATTTATGATATCAACAAGATAATATTATCATTTTTTTTTTCCTGTTATGCCAATTTTCTTTCTGACTGGTAATTACACAAGTATTCAAAAACACAAATAAATAATTTTTATGAAAAGCATATCCTATTGATCAAACAATGTAAAAAATATTTCAAATACTTTGATTTACGTATGTATGTATGTATGTATGTATGTATGTATGTATGTATGTATGTATGTATGTATGTATGTATGTAGGTATGTATGTATGTATGTATGTATGTATGTATGTATGTATGTATGTATGTATGTATGTATGTATGTATGTATGTATGTATGTATGTATGTATGTATGTATGTATGTATGTATGCATGTATCTGTGTGTGTATGTGTGTGGGGGTGGGTGGATGGGGGTAGGGGGTCTGTGTGTGTGTGTGTGTGTGATTCGGAATTTTGACGTGGATATCACAATTTTTCAATCACATCGCTGAGATGTGTGGTAGTTTATTATGATGTCTGGCACTTAAGGAATCATGTCGCAGACATGTAACATCATGTCAACCTAGAGACACATGATTTCGCTGTCACATGGGTACACAGATTAGTGAAAGACACAATTTCATGGCTGCATGTCCAAGAAAGTAGTATTTAAGAGCAACACTGCCGTTCAAAAAGTGTTATTGATCACGTCTAGTTGAGTTCCGGGATATGTTTATTTCACTTTATGGATGATGTATAGGTAGAAATTATTTCCAATTTTGACGTCAGCGTGGGTGTTCCGTCTTATCCAATATTATTAGGATTTTCTTCCAATTTCCATTAATGTAGAACTCCAGTTTTTGTAGAGTGCTAATTTGTACTAGTTGTTTTCTTTAATCTACATCTTCGTGCTTTCTCAAAAGGTTTAAAAGCTACACTATACAATAAGTGATCACCATAAACACCATGTAAGCCATGTAATTAGTGATCACTATTTACACCATATAATTAGCGATCATCTTGAACTCCCTGTAATTATTGATCACTATTTACACCATGTTATTAACGATCACCATGAGCAAAATGTAATAAGTGATCACCATGAACACCATGTAATTAGTGATCATTATTTACACCATATTATTAGCGATCACGATGAGCACCATGTAATAAGTGATCACCATGAACACCATGTAATTAGTGATCACTATTTACACCATTTTTTTAGCGATCACCATGAGCACCATGTAGTTAGTGATCAAACTCAACACCATGTTATTAGCAATAATCATTAGCACCATGTAATAAGTGATCACCATGAACACCATGTAAGCCATGTAATTAGTGATCACTATTTACACCATATAATTAGCGATCATCTTGAACTCCATGTAATTATTGATCACTATTTACACCATGATATTAACGATCACCATGAGCACAATGTAATAAGTAATCACCATGAACACCATGTAATTAGTGATCACTATTTACACCATATTAGTAGCGATCACCATGAGCACCACGTAATAAGTGATCACCATGAACACCATGTAAATAGTGATCACTATTTACACCATGTTATCAGCGATCATCGTGATCACCATGTAATTAGTGATCACCATGAACACCATGTAATTAGTGATCACTATGTACACCATGTTTTTAGTGATCACCATGAACACCATATAATTAGTGATCATTATTTACACCATGTTATTAGCGATCACCATGAGCACCATGTAATTAGAGATCAAACTCAACACCATGTTATTATCGATAACCATGAACACCATGTAATAAGTGATCACCATGAACACCATGTAATTAGTGATCACTATTTATACCATGTTATTAGTGATTACCATGAACACCATGTAATTAGTGATCACTATTTACACCATGTTATTAGGGATCACCATGAGCACCATGTAATTATTGATCACTATTTACACCATGTTATTAACGATCACCATGAGCACCATGAAATTAGTGATCACCATGAGCACCATGTTATTAATGATCACCATGCACACCCTGTAATTAGTGATTACTTATTTACACCATATTATTAGCGATCACAATGAACACCATGTAATTAACGATCACAATGAACACCATGTTATTAGTGATCACCATGAGCACCATGTAATTAATGATCACCATGAACACCATGTAATTAGTGATCACCAGGCACACCATGTAATTAGTGATCATATACTGAGATAACAAACAGATTGTAGATGATACGAAATAAGAAAGGTATTTTATAAAGGATCAACCTCATCATGTTGGTCATAAAGATCACATTATACAAAAACAGAGGCAATGAATGCTCGATTCAAATGTAATTTATGAACAGGAATCTAAATATCTTCATTTTTTGAGATCCGATTCACAATATCAATTTACTAATTTAATTTTAGACTTGGCTGTGTAATAGTACAGCAAAATAACTGTGAATACATCCGGACGTCTCTGTCATCACCGCTTTGTCTTACATAATATCAATATACCATGATTTAGTAACCTAATTAAAGAGTAACGTGATAAAGTTTAAATAATTTCTCCGACGGATACTATTTTAGTTCTCTCAGTAATAAATACGTCGTTGTTTAAATCATTTATCACAGTGTCACTAGTATCATGCAGTTGATTTTGCAAGATGAGGCTTAGAGATCTGCAAATAAAATCACTATTTTAGGTAATATTATGTAGAATATGATAGCATAAACAATAGTTCAGTAAAATCTCGTTTCAAAATAGAATTTACATTAACTCCCGGAGACATTCTTTGATATTTTAGAGGATTGCAACATACAATCCGTAAATGGCATATGTAAATTGATAAACAAGAGCTCTCTTAAATTTCCGTTCTACCAAATTCAATGATTGGATATATTCTAATACCATGCCATTATATGTATTGCATTGCATTAAAAGTGACAGATAAAGGAACTCAAATGCACTAAATTTTAGAAGAAAAGTGTTTTGGTTTCTAGGAGGGTAAGGAAAACATTATAATTGTAATTGTTTCAGTAAAATACTATAAGAAACAAATTTGCAAGTCTCCATGTTGCTCTCCAGCAAAGAAAAACAATTTCGATCTCAAAAATGCAATCTCAAAAGCACGCCAATATTCTCCATGTATTTGACTAGAAGCTATGAGCGTCCAACTATATAAACTGGATATTTTCTAACAATTCATTCAGTTTTTTTAATTCAAATATGCATAATGTTCCGTCTCCATTACTCTTGCTTTTGTAAACACGTTCACTATACTATTCATGTTGCTCTCAGTAAAGTGAAGGAAACGTAAATCAGACTGTATGCTTTGAGTTGTTTCTGATTGCTTGGGCCTTTGGCTATGTGACACGAAAAAATTACACATAAATTAAATATTCCAACATTTCACCATCGACCATACTTCAAGCTCAAATCTGTATAATGCTTGATATTTGCATTGAGTAGGATTGACTTTTGCTTTTTTTAAAGATATCTTTTTACGAGATGTAAATTGGAAAGGAATGTAGTTATTTGGAATCGCCTATATAATGCTCAATGGGAAACCAGAATCCATTTAAAAAACAGGAATATATTAAAAGCGTATAATGTTTCAGCATCGTTAAATCAGACAGTAGCTTAGATTATTTTTTATTTGTATGTAGAGATGATCGAAAACAATAAGTAGATGACGTATGTGTCGGTATCGTACTGCACTTCATAACTTGAAGTGGTCAATGATCTTATTGATATGCTGGACTGAAATTTGCCATTATGTATTATTTTTAATTTCCACGAAATAAGAATCTCCTTCAATATTTTGGAATGCATACACACACACAAACACACACACAAAAACACACACACACACACACACACACACACACACACACATATATATATATATATATATATATATATATATATATATATATATATATATATATATATATATATATATATATATATATATATATATATATAGTTCAGAGGAAGGTCCAAAGAGCGACCGGACAATCAACTATAAGAGAGACATACATGTATAATTGACAACTAAAGGCTTTTTAAACGCGTTAATGACACAGATTCAGGTGGCTTTAATTCCAAGCGTGTGTTTTCTTTTTTATACTTTATATTGGTATGAATTATCAATCAGCAATGAAAAGCCGCAGATCGATATACCATGCCACAAGCCCTAATAATTAGCACACATTTTTTCCTATCTCTAGTTAATAAATACTTATACCTAAGAATATTCCTAGAATTCCTCTTATTAAAAAATTGGCCAACTAACGAACTAATCCATGGTACCATAAAGTCTCTTTAAAAATGTCCGGTAACGATCACGTGTCCCAAATGATTGGCTAATTATTAGAATTTAGAAATGTTTACCCATCATCGATTTCATATAATGCAAGAAATAATAACTAAAAACTGAGAAAGCTTTGAACTTTGACGAAAGCATAAATAGCGCATGCCCTATGATTGTTATTATATAATTGGTTGATGATTAGCTAGACTTAGATTAGCTAGATATAAGTCTTTTATATTAAAAAATGTTATGATTCAACAAATGTTATAAATTTTAAAAGAAAAGCAAGCTAGAACTGAAATAATTTTAATTCCTTTTATTTGTTTTTTTGATAATGACACAATTTGAAGACTGAGTAGAAACTGAGAGATTAGCGGACAAGTTTATGTGAATTCAATTTCAAGCAATTTTAAAAAATGTTTCAATTTTTATTCATCTAATAATTTTTGTATTTACTGTTCGCTTCTTCCTTATATCAGTTGTCTCTGAATAGAGTTTGAGCTTAAAGAGTATTTTGCGTAAAAAAATTGTGTGTATGTATGTATGTATGTATGTATGTATGTATGTATGTATGTATGTATGTATGTATGTATGTATGTATGTATGTATGTATGTATGTATGTATGTATGTATGTATGTATGTATGTACGTACGTATGTATGTATGTATGTATGTATGTAGAGAGAAAGAGACACATACATTCTTAGAATACGTTCAGAGAAATTCTTAGAATAAGAAATATGAGTTCGTTTGAATCATAACCAGATGGTGTAATCTCTAATGGGAGATACGAACGTCATTTTCTCTATCAATTTACTTGTTAAATCCACGGCGTCCAACTCTAATCTTGCTGGAACATATTTATTTTTATTTGTCAAAGAGGGTGAAATTGAAATTCGAATGTTATCAATATTAACAGGGACAAGTTTATCTTTACAAGGAAACGAGATTATAAGCAATAAGACTAATGACTAAAACAGCTGATTAAAACATTTCATCACGACTAATTGTGCGATTCATATTGAAAACGTAATTCCCCTGTGATTTAATCAACAAAGATAAAGTATTAACTCAGGTTTTAATAACCACGATGCCTTTAGAAAACTGCATGTAATCCAATGTATATCAAGTCATAACCAAAGAATTTGGCTTCGAAATAAACATTGTAACGCGATACTTGATCTATTTTCCTTGT
>JAEAOA010001201.1:4832500-4938195 GCA_016746295.1 Potamilus streckersoni
CATAACCCAAATATTCAGCATGTACTCACACAGATTTTAAATAGATTAGTTTACATAGTAGACCTGTGCTCACACAGATTTTAAATAGATTAGTCTACATAACCCTAATATTCAACATGTACTCACAAGGATATTAAATAGATTAGTCTACATAACCCAAATATTCAGCATGTACTCAAACAGATTTTAAATAGATTAGTTTACATAGTATACCTGCTCACACAGATTTTAAATAGATTAGTCTATATAACCCTAATATTCAACATGGACGCACACGGATTTTTAATAGATTAGTCTACATAGCCCTAATATTCAACATGTACTCACACGGATGTTAAATAGATTAGTCTACATAATACAAATATTCAACATGTACTCACACAGACTTTAAATAGATTAGTCTACATAACACAAATATTCAACATGTACTCACATAGATTTTGAATAGATTAGTCTACATAACACAAATATTCAACATGTACTCACACAGATTTTAAATAGATTACTTTACATAGTAGACCTGTGCTCACACAGATTTTAAATAGATTAGTCTACATAACCCTAATATTCAGCATGTACTCACACAGATTTTAAATAGATTAGTCTACATAACACCAATATTCATCATGTACTCACACAGATTTTAAATAGATTAGTCTACATAACACAAATATTCAACATGTTCTCACACAGATTTTAAATAGATTAGTCTACATAACCCAAATATTCAGCATGTACTCACACAGATTTTAAATAGATTAGTTTACATAGTAGACCTGTGCTCACACAGATTTTAAATAGATTAGTCTACATAACCCTAATATTCAACATGTTCTCACACAGATTTTAAATAGATTAGTCTACATAACACAAATATTCAACATGTTCTCACACAGATTTTAAATAGATTAGTCTACATAACACAAATATTCGACATGTACTCACACGGATTTTAAATAGATTAGTCTACATAACCCAAATATTGAACATGTACTCAAACAGATTTTAAATTGATTAGTTTACATAGTAGACCTTTGCTCACATAGATTTTAAATAGATTAGTCTACATAACCCTAATATTCAACATGTTCTCACACAGATTTTAAATAGATTAGTCTACATAACCCTAATATTCAACATGTTCTCACACAGATTTTAAATAGACTAGTTTACATAGTAGACCTGTGCTCACACAGATTTTAAATAGATTAGTCTACATAACCCTAATATTCAATATGTACTCACACGGATTTTAAATAGATTACTCGACATAACACAAATATTCAACATGTACTCACACGGATTTTAAATAGATTAGTCTACATAACCCGAATATTCAGCATGTACTCACACAGATTTTAAATTAATTAGTTTACATAGTAAACCTGTGCTCACACAGATTTTAAATAGATTAGTCTACATAACCCTAATATTCAACATGTACTCACACGGATTTTAAATAGATTAGTCTACATAACCCAAATATTCAGCATGTACTCACACAGATTTTAAATTGATTAGTTTACATAGTAGACCTGTGCTCACGCAGATTTTAAATAGATTAGTCTACATAGCCCGGATATTCAGCATGTACTCACGCAGATTTTAAATAGATTAGTCTACATAGCCCGGATATTCAGCAAATACATACAATAACAATATACTGCACATAGATATACACATCTCAGCATGTCACAAGTCATATAGATATAGATAAAATCAAATATAAGCAAAATATGTATTTATATAGTGATACCTTTCTGTATAGGGATACTTTAATATATCATTCCAACTGTTCAAGAAGGACTTTATTTACTGGATTTCAAAAGGAATTTGAATTTCTCAAGGAATTCCAACTTTATTAAGCTGATACAGTAAAAGGATTTTTAATGATTGGTTTTTGACCACGGAATCTTTGTTAGTTGTTGATCCGACATTATACTCTATTATATTTAGTGAGCTTGGTTCATTTAGGTTAGAGATATAATCTGGAGAAAAATAGCTTAAAGATTTCTATGCTACGGTTAATTTAAATATAGTAAAATAAAGAATAAGTTTTGGTATGGGTATCTATTGGAGACGTGAATGAAACAAAAACATTATAGAGAGTCTCTATTGGCAATTATAGAATTAGTAGCTTTTTCCTGGAGTTTGTCTATTCTTGATAGATTAAAATTCGGAGTGTTTTCCCATGAGCTGTAGACATAGTTCAAAAGTGAAAAGATAACCCTTCGAATAAGCTGTATGATGATACATTTTCCAATGAAGTCCAAGTGTCTTTGTTTTACGCCAGAGGGCGACATTATATTACTTATACAATACTACTTTTTTACATTATATTACTTTTTTACGCTATACCACTGACAAAATCATTCCCAGCCGACGGGCTGCTTATTTTTCTTCCATCATTCATCACATTTTATTATATCTCATTTTCGTTTTGAGATCCTAGACACAGTAATTCACTACACATAATGTTACCCTGAAGGAGAAGTTTCATAACGTGCAATGTTGTTTACTTATCAATATAGCGGTAACGCTTTATCCGTTTTAAGTAACTTTATCAATATAGCGCTAACGCTTTATCCGTTTAACGTAACTTTATCAATATAGCGGTAACGCTTTATCCGTTTTACGTAACTTTATCAATATAGCGGTATTGCTTTATCCGTTTTACTTAACTCCGTCAAAGTAATTAGAAGCAATTAAAGGTTTGGCATAATTTTGCAGCAGGTTTCTTCAACGCATTCATAAGCAATGAATCACTCTTTCTCTTAACTTGTAAAACAGTGAAACATTTTAGGTGATGACTATTATTATCATTTATGTTTTCATTTTCCGCAGGATATTACATTTTTGAAATATTAAGTCTGACATTATTTATCTCAAGAAACAGTTTGTCATTTTATTCAATGATTCTTGTATCCACGCTGAAGCATTATTCAATGTAGATTCACAAAAAACTAAGTCTATGCAATTTGACACATAAAAAGAGAAAAATCATTGGAAACGGAAGAAAATTAGGCGACTCGCTATTCTCCTTTGTCTCATCGGTGAGCCAAGATAGGCAAGTGAGTGACTTTTAGCGTAAGCCCACTAGGCACAGCAAACTTCAGTCTTCATGAACGCACGTCTTTCTTCTTATGGTAGATTTCCTGTTTGTTCATTGTTTTTTTAGTGTTGTTTCGTTTTACTCGTTAATGCTCTTAAAGGCAATTCAGTCTTTGTAAGAAATCAGCTGTAGGTGTTTCTTGCAGACTCATGCAAGAAAAATACACCACCATTCTCTCTTCGTTAAGAACCATTATATGATTCAAATTTAAGATATGAATGGTGTTGCGCTTTTACAAAATCCGTTAGTCTGAAATACTAAAAAGAATTAGAGATAGCATAAGGAGTTTTTGTTTCGCAAACCGTGTACGTAACAATCTAGTTTTCCAAACTAACTCATATGTCTCTATTTATACAGAAATAATTGTTGGTAAAACAAAATTAACTGACATAGTAAACGTAGAGTCGGTAATTAAATTAAGATGATAAATCAAAGTCCAATATTAAGCCACTAAGTTAGAATTTATACACTATTTAATATCTCAGACAGCAAGGAGAAGCATGTCAACATCAATCCAAGCGAGAGAACTACCACAACACATAAGATGCTATATTGCAATCAGTTTACCAATAGTCGATCTGACGACACTCAGGTCTTCAGATGTCATATACGGAGATCAGACAGACACCATTCATGAATCATGTTCTCCGTAATTTCCAACGTATAAAAATTTGTCAATGTGATATATATATATATATATATATATATATATATATATATATATATATATATATATATATATATATATATATATATATATATATATATACATATATATATATATATATATATATATATATATATATATATATATATATATCTATATATATATATATATATATATATATATATATATATATATATATATATATATATATATATATATATATATATATAAATATATATATATATATATATGTTTATGTTGTTGGGCTTAACGCCATTTTTCAGCACACGATAGGCTATATATTACATGGCGGCCAGTATTAATGTTGGAGGAAGAAACCCGGAAATCCGCGGAAAGAACCAGCTACCCACGAGAAGCTACTGGCAAGCTTTTTCACATATCCACATTCGTCGAATCTTACTATTTTATATATATATATATATATATATATATATATATATATATATATATATATATATATATATATATATATATATATATATATATATATATATATATATATGTAATTTGCATTGTGCGAATGACGCTTATCCTTAAAATTTGGGCCTACGTGGCAAGTGCTTTTCTAAGACATTTTATATAGCCTTTTTCTATGATCTTCTAGATGGGATCTTCCTTGTGAATTTGATGGAAATGACCCTCGTTCTGGTTCTGTT
The DNA here is from genome assembly GCA_016746295.1 of Potamilus streckersoni. NCBI lineage: Eukaryota > Metazoa > Mollusca > Bivalvia > Unionida > Unionidae > Potamilus > Potamilus streckersoni. The sequence goes on from JAEAOA010001201.1 coordinate 4,836,957, forward strand.
ACTGTGTCTTAGTTTTGGTCTTAATGATGGTTATTTTAGAATTATATTAGGTTTTTTGGAGGTATTTTATGTAATGTGAACAGAGCCAGAATCATTCTGGGTGTGTTTAGCTAATAACAACACATGCAGATTAGTACCAAGTTAAATTTACTATAATATATTAGTAACCGACTATTTGTATGGGACAGGAGGCAGTCGGATTGCATCACATAAAGAAATATTAGATCGTTAGACCTAATTATATTATTTTCTGATAAGACTAAAGTTATGTTAGTGTGGAGACCGGTTTTTGTCTACGGTCTTCTATAAAAAGAGGTGAGTTTATTTGCTTCCAGAAGTTAGCATTTAAACCACTGTTGTGTATAGAGCGCATTCCTTCCATAATGCATTCTATCAATTGAACAATACAGTGCCTTTAGTTTTATTTGTTTGTTGGGTTTTTTTTGTTGGTTTTTTTGGGGGGGGAATGCAATTTTTCAGCTCATGACTTGCAATAATGAGGCCTTGTGGGCCAGATTCACCATATTCAGAAAGACGCATCCTTTTTTACCAATTCCGTTGGGGAAGTCGATCTAAAAAAAAATGGTCACCAAAATGTCGATAGTATTTGTAAAAATAAACAGTTCTAGAAGCGGAATATAGAAAGTTCCCCCAATATTGTAGCCATTCAGTAAAGAGAATACTGCACAAGAATTTCACGGTCTTATCAAGACCAATCAGAATTAAAAAGCGATAAGTTAACGTTTTGTAATATCAAAATATTAAACTGCACACATACTATGTAAATTGTATCGGGATGACATTTTATTGGTTTGCGTGCAGTTAGTTGTCAGGAACTTTCTTTAAAATTTGAGGACAATGAACAGACAAGTAACCATCAATGGGAAACAATCCATAAAACACTCTGAGTATATTATTATTTGAGTTACCTCCCACAGTGCAGTAAAGAAAAAGGAAAGATGGAGAGAATTAATTGGCAGTAAAGTCAACTGGTGCCCCAGCGACCTTTTGGGTTAAGGTATTCATGAGGAGGAGGCGAAAAAAGAGGAGGAGGAAAATTGTAAAGCGGACTGTTTCTGTAGACTGTTTTTTCTGTCAACATGACTTGGTGCAAAGAGCAATTTTCTTTTAAATTGACGAAAAGGTACAATATTGACATATTCACAAAACTTGTTAGGAAAAGAAAATGAAAAAAAAAAATAAAAAATACGAATGCATCACAGCGTTTAATATAGTTAAAAACAGACAGTAAGATTATCAGAAAGGTTAAGTGTTTAACAGCCAGCCAATCAAGAACTAGATCAGCCTAGTTTTCTCAAAAGCACATGACCTGAAGTCATATCACATCAACATGTTTATTTTAATTAATACAGCTGTACTACCTTGAATGTTCGAATTGGGATTCAAAATTACCTTTAAGTACTATCCCTTCAACATAAAGAAAAGTAGTATTTAATATGTTATTTACTAAATTACTCTTACAATTAATAATCATGAAAATTAACGTACATAATATAGATACATGTAACACCAATACCTCTGTAACATAATATAGATACAGGTAACACCAATACCTCTGTAACATAGTATAGATACTTGTAACACCAATACCTCTGTAACATAATAGAGATACATGTAACACCAATACCTCTGTAACATAATATAGCTACATGTAACACCAATATCTCTGTAACATAATATAAATACATGTAACACCAATACCTCTATAACATAATATTGATACTTGTAACACCAATACCTCTGTAACATAATATAGATACAGGTACACCAATACCTCTGTAAGATATTATAGATACATTTAGCACCAATACCTATGTAACATAATAAAGATACATGTAACAGCAATACCTCTGTAACATAATACAGATATATGTAGTCTAATACCTCTGTAACATAACATAGATACATGTAACACCAATACATCTGTAACATAATATAGATACATGTAACACCAATACCTCTGTAACACAATATAGATACATGTAACACCAATACATCTGTAACATAATATAGCTACATGTAACACCAATATCTCTGTAACATAATATAAATACATGTAACACCAATACCTCTGTAGCATAATATAGATACATGTAACACCAATACATCTGTAACATAATATAGATACATGTAACATCAATACCTCTTTAACATAATATCGATACATGTATCACCAATGCCTCTGTAACATAACATGAATACATGTAACACCAAAACACTTTAACATAATATAGATACATGTAACACCAATACCTCTGTAACTTATCTTTAAAAAAAAATTCTTTATTGCAACATTCTTTCGAGCAATATTGTGGAATCACTCGCTTGCCGTGTGTGATAAAGTGTGTGATAACGTGTGTGATAAAGTTTATGTTATAGTTGGTAACAACACCAATCTCCACTCTTCCCCATTTAGGACAAAGGTTTATCATACCATAGCACCCGAAATATCAGCATGTTAGAAAACGTAACTATAACTTTTGTGAGGTATTGAATTGGTTTATGTTTGTTATTCCGGTCTGCTGAATGTTATGACCGTTAGAAACCAAATATTTACAGTTATCAACAATAAAATCTACGATTATGCGTATTTTCATTCGCATTTCGTTGAAGTCAAATTACAATAATCCGACGAACCACTTTTAAATATTCTGAGTTTTAAAGTCAAGGAATACTATAAATCTGTACAGTTAACACTGTTGTTGGAAAGTCGCCTATTTTTTGTAAATCGATGAACGGATTTTTGAAGTAATACTTGAACTGCACCTAAAAAGATGTACGGATGGATCGAAGGATGGGGTGTATGACTGTCAGTCTGAAAGACGGACGCACAAATAGATAGATAGATAGATAGATAGATAGATAGATAGATAGATAGATAGATAGATAGATAGATAGATAGATAGATAGATAGATAGATAGATAGATAGATAGATAGATAGATAGATAGATAGATAGATAGATAGATAGACAATATATAGACAATATATAGATAGATCACTGAGTCAGGTACCTAATTGAAATGTAGATTAATTTTAAATTTAGATACATAATGTATGATTTTTTTTAAAGCAAACTCATTTCTTATTCCATTCGATAGTGCCATATTGGTAGTACAATATTTGTGTTAGTCTGTCAAAAGCTCGTTATTGGGGTTGGGTTGGGTTGGAGGTAATCCTAAGCATTCTAGTTTTATGCTATCAACAATAATTATATATATATATATATATATATATATATATATATATATATATATATATATATATATATATATATATATATATATATATTGTGTGTGTATGTCTATATATATATATATATATATATATATATAAATATACATATATATATATATATGTATATATATATATATGTGTGTGTGTGTATATATATATTTTTTTTTATATGTATCTGTCTATATATATATATATATATATATATATATATATATATATATATATATATCTATATATATATATGTATATATATATATATATATATATATATATATATATATATAACTTAAGCAAATTAGTTTTTATCTGAATAAAAAATAGTTTCCTAAAATACTCATACTAAACTAGGATAAAATTAGCATCACAAAATCTAATATATATATATATATATATATATATATATATATATATATATATATATATATATATATATATATATATATATATATATATATATATATATATATATATAAAATACAAATCATATGGCGAATAACAACCCTTTCAAGCGTAGTGGATCCACCAAGGGATCACGTGTGTCAGGGATTGATTAAAATAGATGCAATAAACTGACGAGGAACAGTACGAAACTAGTAACTAGCTAGCCTAAGCGCTTTCGACTCCTTATAAGTCTTTCTCAAAGGCAAATACAAAACATATATACGACAAACAAATAAACACAAAAACGTTGTGTTTGTAAACCTCTACATGGCTGTCTACACATGTGTTAAAACTATAAAAACAACCAGCTTGTAGAGACTAGTTGCGGAAACTGAAAACGGTGTATGGAATCGGTACACAGTTAGTACTTCCAGTTCAGTACCCACGAATGTAGTTCTTATCTATTTTTAGAACATTTTTTGCTCTCACATTATGTTGGTGATAGAAGAGTTTTATTGATGCATTTTTGGTAGGGTTTTAAAGGTAATTGTTTAATCTTTAGAATGTGAGCTTATGGTGTGGTTGTCTGTGTGTATTGCCGCGGCAGTGCTCAGTGAGTGACAAGGCCTTGGTGATGAACCGGAAGTGAAATCAGTGTTCCATTGCATGGTGTTTTGTTTACAATTCAGCCTCTCAAAAAAATGCAGGTCAACCCTTGACGAGAACTTAAGGGTGAAGTCATCTTTGAAGGTATTTTAGATTAATATATGATTTGTATTGATTGTCACACAGGGGAGAGTTCAGTACTGACAAACGAATGTAGAGAATATATAGTCAAATTAATTGTGTTCTATGGCCTGTCAGGGCATTACTGACTAAACTTTAAATTGATATAATTTTTTTTATTAATAATGATAGACACATGAAATTTTCACACATTGTGTATATTGACTTTAAAAATTAGAAAATATAATTAGATTTTTTTTTAAAATTAAAAAATTTAAATAATTTTTTTTTTAAAATTTAAATTAATTTTTTTTTGGCCATAAATTCACAGGGATGGTAAAAATTGGAGATGACACCTATTATTATTTGCAGAAATGTATTCCTACTCCATATGAAAGTTAAAATGGAAGATTTTTTTGAAAGCCTCTCTAGGAAAATTTCTTTAAATTCAGTGCCAGTACACAATAATAATTGTTTAATATGGACAGGAACTGTAACAGCCAATAAACTATATGGTCTATTGTCATATAGGGATCCAGAAACAAATGCTTGGAAGAAAAAACATGTCCACAGACTGGCATTAATGATAAAATTGAGAAGTCTGAATATTCCAAAGGAGCTTGATGCATCACATTTATGCCACAACAGTTTGTGCGTCAATGTCGACCACCTAAGTTTAGAACCTCATTCCATTAACAATAATAGACAGTGCTGCAATAGTTATGGGCATTGAATTGGACATGGGGTATTTCCAGACTGCATGATAAAGTTTACATTGTAACATGGAAATAATCCAGGTATCATGAGATTGGATGGATGGATGGATGGATGGATGGATGGATGGATGGATGGATGGATGGATGGATGGATGGATGTGGATGGATGGATGGATGGATGGATGGATGGATGGATGAAGAATATTAGAGTGTGGTCTTTATTTTAGTAGACCATGCTGGTGACAGTGCTGTCTTAAATACATTCCTTCCTTTCTTTCTTCCTTCCTTTATTCATTCATTCATTCATTCATTCATTCATTCATTCATTCATTCATTCATTCATTCATTCATTCATTCAGCAAGTTATTTTACTTCAGCATTTTTTTTTTCGGATTTATAATTTTATTTTGCAATTTCTTTATTTGTTTCTTCATATTGAGAGAAAACTGTTTCGACCTCTCGATAGGTCTCATCAGGTGGTAGTAAGTAACACAGTGCTTATAACATGCATTGTGTTACCTACGGATTTCCCCACTACAGTTTTCCCTTCTGTACCATGTCTTTTTCAGGATGTCTTTGAGTACTGTCATTTTGCACATGGAATTAAGATATTCTTTTCTATTTGCAGTATCCATTGCCTCCTGCTAAGCATTTGGTGTCTAGCTGTCCTTTGGAGTAGTCAGACTTCCTATTTCCTGGCTGAGTCCTGTACCTCAGATGGGCCTGTATCATTCTTCCTCGTCTGGCTAGAATACGTTGCCTAGTTTGTGGACGCTTTCGATACAACTTATGGTAAGTGCAGTCTTTATCCATTATCTTAAGTGATCTCAGAGTCCTTGCTGAAAGTTTCCCTCCCAAGTGTGTCACTTTTGTTTTCAGTGATGATCCCAGGCTGTTATTGAGTCTGTGTATTGTTGAATGCACTCTAGCCTCAAAGTTTCTAGAGTAGTTCACATTTTTAGGTAATGAAACACTGATTGATCTGTTCACAGCCTCACATTGCTGTGTGTTTGTGTTCAGTCGCAGTCTTTCTATAGCATCACAGGATAGTTTCATTTTTAGAACTTCTAGCAGAATATTCTTATCATCTTCTGTCATGTTAAGATGAGTCACTTGATGAGGGCCCAGGTATGCTGATCGCATCCACCAGCTGTTAGTACTTCCTCCCCCACAGACCTTTGAATGATGCCGACATTTTGAGCAGTCCCCTGAATAACAGCGCAGAGTGGCTTCCAGTACTTGGGGTAGTTGACATTTTATTTTTGTAACATCACCGCTATTGTCCTCCATCAGTTGTTTGAATATCAAACTGCAGCGTGCTTTAATGTCTTGGCTGAAAATTTTCTGTTTCAGCTTTTTGCCTTCTCTTGTTCTTATTCCTGGAAACATGTCTTCACTAAATACAGCAGAATTACAGCGTTTGAACTGTAAACGACCCAAACGAATGGGGTCTGACTGTCTTTCCACTTTCCACATTGGATATAAAATGTTGCAAGCAGCTTGGAAGCCTGCCACAGCCTGTGCATCTCCATCTGTTGTTGCATGTCTAATGAGAATCTCTTGCAGCACAAACTTGTTCCCTATTTCTCTTGCCATTTCAAGCTCTGAATGTGGTGCAACTGGTGACAGATTTGCTGTGCAGTCAACATGACCTCCTGGGCATTGCACATCATAACCTTTCCCCTTCAGCCATGCTCCAGTCCAACACAGCTTGTTTTCTACTGCAGTCCCCACAATGTATTGCTTCTCTTTAAGAGTTTCACAGGCAATTCCAACAGCCTGTGATGAACTTTGACCAGGTTTTTTTTCATGTCCAAATGTAATGGCATTGTATCTTGCGTCAAAAGCAACATTTATTTGCTCCGGATGCTGAAGACCACGCATGACATTCACCTGTTTGACCAGTTTCAGCTTGTCTATCATGTCCATTTCATTGAGGTGCACAGTTGCTTTACCTACAGTGTGGGAGGCAATTTGCATAGATGTTCTGCTTGGTGGTGGAATGTCAGTGGCTGCAAGCAAGTATCTAGCCCTGGTGTTGCCCATTGGTGTATCTTGTAGTCCCACTTGAAACATCATATTTACAGCAGCAGGGTTTGGCCCATGTTTATTTGTTTTTATGTCATCATACAATTTGTACTCTGGTGACTTAAAACTGCAGTTTTTACACATCATATTATGCTTCCAAGCAAGTCCCCATTGTCTTTCATTTGCAATTTGAAACTCTGGTCTGCCACACATGTTAACTTGATTACCATGGCGATGAATGATGTCATTCCACATCTCAACATTTTTTTTCATGCAGATGATACGTGTCCCATCATGTTCATTCAATTCTGTTTCTTTCAGGTCCAGTTTTGCTTTGTATGATGGTCTGAGAATGTTTGCAGACCCAGGTGTGCCATTACAGTCTAGTGCCTGAACTGACTGGAGATCCCCATTTGTCGGCTTTGTCTTTGCCATGAGAGAGAACTTGACTGCATCCATTCTTCTGGTCACTGGAACAGATGCAGCACTGGAAGTTGGTAGAGTATCATCAGTCAGATATCTGACTCCTTTATTATGTGGAATATATCCAGGTTTAAAAAAAGTTGTCTTCCTTTTCTTATAGCCTTTCATGGTTTCTGTGACAATAACTGCATGGAAATTTAATACAAGATGTATCATCTCTCTGTCACTTATATACCTAGTACAATGCATGCTAGCTTAGTTTTAGAGAGCTACACTAACTCTTCAATCCTATTGGAAGCCTAACATATGAGGGATCCATCCCTTCATGGGTGGAAATGATGTCATGTACTTGGCCAGAACAGTGAATATCTTGTGTATTAAGATGTTACCTTTGATCAACAGGCCCTGGTTGAATTGCATAATAGCAGACAAGAAAAACCATTGATGTTCATGATAAAGGAATGGAGTTACTTTGTCACAGAATAAAATTTGTCAACATCCGATTTTAAATTTTCATTAAAATTGAAGTTAAATTTAAATTTTTATATAGAAATATGTATAATTTTTTAAAATTAAATTTTCTAGAAAAGTTTAACTGTCAAGTTTAATTTTTAGTACTTTCCAGATTGGTGTTAGGATTAAAAGGTAATTACAGTTTATTTGAAGTATTTATCTTGATTAGTAAAATCACAGTTAAACTTTAAGTTTAGTACATTTTTGACATTCGGCCATTTGGAATTGGCTTTTGCTTGTGTTACAGTGGTGTCAGATAAAAGCCTGTAGCTGTCCTATTCCTGAATGAATTCCCTTAAAACTTTGCAGCAGTATTTAAGAGACATTACTTTGATTACAAAAGGATGTTTTGTCCATATAAGAAAAATTGTCTGACCCTTTCACCTTGCATGGTGTTTTGTTTACAATTCAGCCTCTCAAAAAAATGCAGGTCAACCCTTGACGAGAACTTAAGGGTGAAGTCATCTTTGAAGGTATTTTAGATTAATATATGATTTGTATTGATTGTCACACAGGGGAGAGTTCAGTACTGACAAACGAATGTAGAGAATATATAGTCAAATTAATTGTGTTCTATGGCCGTATAATTCCCTAAAAGTCTACAAGCCAAAGCGACATCTATTTTTACTTTTTCTATATTTATGTAACGCAAATTATATCCCGGATATTTGAGTCTATACCGGTTATTCTTATAGTAAAAATTGATGGATAATAAGAAGATTTATTAAATGTGAAATTCTACTAGTGCATAGTTTTCATTTTCTAGTCTTCTTGGTTTAGACCTCTTGGTTTCAATGTTCTAAGGCGGCGTATCCAGTATGATTCCTTTTCCTTCTTGGTTTCGGAACTACAGCTGTGGTTGGTAGCAATAGCGATAAGTATTATATCACTGAAAGTGTGGCCAGGGGAGGAGAAGTGTTCTGCGACCGGGTTTCTGTACAGCGTTTTTGTCATCCAATCAGATCTTTGAAGGTTTATCCTTTTGTGTAGCTTTTCAGTTTCTCCGACTTACTGAAGGCCACAGATCTTACATGTGATGAGATAAATCACATTCTCTGTTTTGCTCGTTTTGTTTGGACCATGTATGTTTAGTTTTTTTTATTCACTGTGCTAGTGAATGTCTTGGTCTCTATCATATGTTGACAGGTTTTGCATCTTTTATCGCCACAGGGTCCAGATTGACTAGGTTGGTTTTGACTAGCGATTGGCGTTAGCTTTGCCCTGAGTAGGATGTCCTTTAGGTTTTTTGGTCTCCTGTAAGTTACTACAGGTTTGTTCGGAAGTATTAGGTTTAGTATGTCTGACGATTGCACGGTTGGCCAGTGGTTTGCGATGATTTTACCTACTTTGGGATTGTCTGGGTGATAGGTCAGAATAATTGGTATCAATGGTATCATATCAACCTTTTCTTTTTGTCCATATCTGAGTAGGTCATCACGGTTTGTTTGTTTGGCCCTTTGGATTGCCTCCGCAATCAGGTCTTTGTCGTAGCCTCGGTAAATTAAATGTTTGGCTAGCTCTTCAGACCTTTCTAGGACTCTTTCATCGTCGGAGCAAATTCTGCGTATCCTCAGTGACTGGCTATATGGAATGTTCCTAATGCAGTGTTTAGGATGACAGCTGGTTGGGAGGAGATACTGGTGTTTGTCGGTTGGTTTCGAGTAGATGTCTGTGTGTAATTTGTTTTCCACCAGTCTGGTTGTTGTGTTTAGGAAAACATGGTTTGAGTTGGAAATTTCTGCCGTGAATTTTATTGAAGGATGGAAGTTGTTTGCTTTTGATATGAAGCCATCCAGACTTTCTCTTCCATACTGCCACTTCATTTCTATATCATCGATAAAGCGTACCCACTGGTATGGTATACGCTCAACCGATGCTTAGAGCTGACGCTCAAGTTTTCCCATGAAAATGTTAGCATACGAAGGGGCCATTTTAATACCCATTGCAGTTCCATTGATTTGTAGGTAGTTTTCTTCATTAAATTCAAAGTTGTTGAGTTTTAGGACAAGCTCCAGGAGTTGGACTAGGAAGTGTGTGGGTGGATTGTTTACAGTTCTTGTTTCCCATGCTTCGCTACATGCCTGTAACCCTTCGTTAAGCGGGATGTTGGTGTATAAAGATGTGACGTCTAAGGAAGCAAGTAATGTATCTGGCAGTAATGGTTCACTATCTTTGCTTTTTATGAGATAATCTGTCGTGTCTTGAAGATATGATGGTAATTTGTGGACATGTGGTCTCATAAAATGATCTAAATATTCTGATATCCTTTCTGTGGGGTGCCCGTTACCTGAGATTATAGGTCTGCCAGGGTTTCCTTGTTTGTGGATTTTGGGTAGAAGATAAAATCTACCTGCCTTTGGGTTTTCTGGGCTTAAGTAGTTTTTCGTTTGCTGGTCTATGTGTCCGATTTTGTACGCCTCGTCAATAACATTAGTGATGATTTTTGCATGTTTCAGCGTTGGATCATGGTCCAGTTTTTGGTAGAACTTATTGTCACTTAGTTGTCTACTTGCTTCACTAATGTAGTCTCTATTCATGACGACAACAGCGGAGCCCTTATCTGCAGGCCTAATTATAATGTCTGTTCTGCTTTTCAGTGAGTGCAGGGCATCTGTTTCTTCTTTTGTCAAATTAGAATATTTGTTAGCATGGTTGATATGTCTGGAAGTATCGTTTTCAACCGAGTTGATAAAGGCTTCCAGATTCGGAATTGAACTTTTTGGTGGGGTCCAGTTACTTTTCTTTCTAAATGTGGGTTGGTCGCAGCTTTTTTTCCTTTGATTTGTTTGTTGGTTGCAAGGCAAAATGGACTTTGAGTCTTAGTCGGCGGATGAACTCTTCGGTGTCATTCTTAAGCTTCCCTCTGTCGTGTGTTTTTGGACGGGGACAGAAACTCAAACCTTTCGATAAAAGTTTTATTTCTGCATCAGTAAGTTCTAAACTGGAGATGTTGACTACTGTGTTAGTAACCGTTGCATTAGTGTTTGTTACAGAGTGCTTGCGATTCTTCCTTTTGAGGCGATTTTTCTTCTTACGGTTGTTTTTAAAAGAAATTTCGTCAATTGAAGTTTCTTCACAACAGTACTTTGGTTGTAGATCATGACTTCGAAGTTTTCTATCTCTGACTTTGTATAGTTTCGAAGAGAGTCTTTGTTGATCTTTATTTAATTTGGAGCAAAACGTTTTCAATTGTTCTTCTGTTGAGACGGAATTAAGCTGATGTTTTAGTTCTTCAATGGTTGCTGATTTGACTAGATATTGATGGTTTACGTTACTACTAAGTAGGGCTGTGAGTTTCATGGAAGCGTCGTGAGTTATTTTATTCCATCTTTTGTTGAATATGTTTGAGCTCTTGCCAATAATTTGCGGTTTCACATGAATTTGAAGACCTTTAGTGACTGTATTTGTACTATTAGAATTTAACATTTTCTAAATCTTCTTATTATCCTTCAATTTTTACTATAAGAATAACCGGTATAGAATCAAATATCCGGGATATAATTTGCGTTACATAAATGTACAAAAAGTAAAAATAGATGTCGCTTTGGCTTGTAGACTTTTAGGGAATTATACACCGTTTTCAGTTTCCGCAACTAGTCTCTACAAGCTGGTTGTATTTATAGTTTTAACACATGTGGAGACAGCCATGTAGAGGTTTACAAACACAACGTTTTTGTGTTTATTTGTTTGTCGTATATATGTTTTGTATTTGCCTTTGAAAAAGACTCATTAAGAGTCGAAAGCGCTTAGGCTAGTTAGTTACTAGTTTCGTACTGTTTGTCGTCAGTTTATTGCATCAATATATATATATATATATATATATATATATATATATATATATATATATATATATATATATATATATATATATATATATCATAATAATAACGGAACGGGTGGGAGCAATTAAATAATATTGGATGTGGTACGGTATTTACCAGCGATTTTGTGAGGCTTATCTGCAAAGGTCATTTTGTCTAATTTGTACTTGTGGGTTCCGTTTATGCTGCTTATTATTACTAATTCCTCTCCACAGCGGAAAATTTATGATTTGTACAGCTTTCGTCATAACAAGGCGAACTTTCGTCAGTAATACTGGGACGTAATTAATTTTTATGGACTAAATTTAGCAAAGATTATTGAAATGGCATAGGTTATAAGCCAGGTCAATCAATTCTAATCCTCGTCAAGGAAATGGACGAAGTAGTCATCAGAAAAGAACTCCCTAAAGTGTCCACAAGAGTTGTTAAGCTGATACGTTGTCTGCAAAACATGGTTTTTTCTGTCGGACTCATTTCATTGAATGTCTTATTTGCATTATTGCAGAGATAACTAGTTATCTGTCATTATTATTCCTTCCATTTATGTAGAAGATGATTGTTTCTGCAAACTCAAAAATAAGTTTGTAGCAATTCTCGAACAAATTTCTTGAACAAACGTGTATACGCAATAGGTATAGAACAAAAATTTATAATGCTTAGCTTTGATTCACCGAATCCATCAACTTGATTTTGGACCATATTTGCAGCTTTGGTATTCACCTTCCAAAAGATGACATTTAGAAACGCATCGGTAAAATGAAATAGTCCTTGATCATTTTGGTACCCTTTTTCACTTTTATATCACCATAGTTTTCTTGTGTGGGATTTTTGTGTTAGTTTCTCTTTTGTTGTAATTTGCTATAATTAGCATTATAAGGACATTTAACTCTGTATTAAATATAAAGACTGATATAATTTCTTTAATTAATGCAGTTATTATGTGTGTATTAGGGTTTTTTGGCAAATCAACACAATGCTGGCTATATGATGTCGTTTCTGGACGTTACGAATAACAAAATGGAGACTGCTGGAACGAAAGATCGTGTTTATTTCAGAATTATGGGCAAAAATATTATTCGTACTTGATCGTGCTGGCGATAACTGTATTATGTTCCAGTGTAATTTTAATAAGATTATATACAAGCTACACTGTAAAATTTTATAAAGCAAAGAAAAAGAGAATATATACAAGTATCCCATACAAATTTACAATGTTCCCATAATTTCATTTGCCAGTCCTCTTAAGGAGAGTCATGACGTTCGTTGCCAGTACTTTTATAACATCAATTCAAACGACCTTTGATGCCAGCAGTTTCATAACATCAATTTAAATGACCTTTGATGCCATTACTTTCATAACATCAATTTATATGACCTTTGATGCCAGTACATTTATAACATCAATTTAAATGACCTTTGATGCCAGTAATTTTATAACATCAATTCAAATGACCTTTGATGCCATTACTTTCATAACATCAATTTATATGACCTTTGATGCCAGTACATTTATAACATCAATTTAAATGACCTTTGATGCCAGTAATTTTATAACATCAATTCAAATGACCTTTGATGCCAGTAATTTTATAACATCAATTCAAATGACCTTGATGCCAGTACTTTTATAACATCAATTTAATTGATCTTTGATGCCAGTAGTTTTATAACATCAATTCAAATGACCTTTGATTCCAGTACTTAGCATCAATTCAAATGACCTTTGATGCCAGTACTTTCATGACATCAATTCAAATGACCTTTGATGCCAGTAATTTTATAACATCAATTCAAATGACCTTGATGCCAGTACTTTTATAACATCAATTTAATTGATCTTTGATGCCAGTAGTTTTATAACATCAATTCAAATGACCTTTGATTCCAGTACTTTCATGACATCAATTCAAGTGACCTTTGATGCCAGTACTTTCATAACATCAATTTAAATGACCTTTGATGCCAGTACTTTCATAACATCAATTTAAATGACCTTTGATGCCAGTAATTTTATAACATCAATTCAAATGACCTTTGATGCCAGTACTTTTATAACATCAATTTAATTGATCTTTGATGCCAGTAGTTTTATAACATCAATTCAAATGACCTTTGATTCCAGTACTTTCACAACATCAATTCAAATGACATTTGATGCCAGTACTTTCATAACATCAAATCAAATGTACTTTGATGACATCAGTACTTTCATGACATCAATTCAAATGACCTATGTTGCCAGTACTTTCATAACATCAATTTATATGACCTTTGAAGCCAGTACTTCTATAACATCAATTTAAATGACCTTTGATGTCAGTAATTTTAAAACATCAATTTAAATGACCTTTGATGCCAGTAATTTTATAACATCAATTCAAATGACCTTTGATGCCAGTACTTTCACAACATCAATTCAAATGACATTTGATGCCAGTACTTTCATAACATCAAATCAAATGTACTTTGATGACATCAGTACTTTGATGACATCACTTCAAATGACGTTGAATGCCAGTAATTCTGTTGACATGAGTTAAGGACTGACAGTTTTTTTTAATTCAACTAAGTATTAATTTGATATTAAAAAAAATCGACATGAATAACTATATGATCGGTAAAGCAGAACAATACAATTTGCACAGCGTTTGGATAACTTCATGCATCGATGAATTAAACATAAATAGTAAATCCTGAAAATTAAATTCAACAAGATAATAGATCAATATAATTATTTTATTTCATATTTTGAATTTCATTCATAAGGCGCAATAATACAGAGCAACAGTGAAGATATAGACACACACACACACATACACATACACACACACACACACATATATATATATATATATATATATATATATATATATATATATATATATATATATATATATATATATATATATATATATATATATTAATAACCGCAAATAAGTCTATGTAGGCTGGTTGAAACAAACGCATCTATGAGTTTAATTCATGTAGAAATAGCCATGCAGAGTTTTATAAACACAACTTTTTATGTTTTATTTGTTTTGTTTTGTCTATGTTTTGTATATGACTTTGAAAAAGAGTCATTAGGAGTCGAAAGCGCTCAGGTTAGTCAGATTCTAGTTTTGCACTATTCGTCGTCAGTTTATTGCATCTATCTCAATCAATCCATGACACACGTGATTCCTTGCTGGACTGGATATATATATATATATATATATATATATATATATATATATATATATATATATATATATATATATATATATATTGACGACATCAGTTCATCAAATGCCGTTTGGTGACAGTACTTTGATGGCATCAGTTCAAATGCTGTTGGGTGCCAGTACTTTGATGGCATAAGTTCAAATGCCGTTGGGTGCCAGTACTTTGATGGCATAAGTTCAAATGTCGTTGGGTGCCAGTATGTAGATGACCTAAGTTCAAATGTGGTTGGGTTCGAGTCCTAATATAAAGCATGCTATAAATCTTGCCTTGATGTTTTCAAAGCATAACTCTGTACGGACGACTTTGAAAAAGTGATCACATAACAGAGAAATGAGACGTCTGTGTCATATTCATGCTTCACACATAGAGAGAAAAACGATAAATAATTCAATATAATCGATGAACAAAAGCTGATTCTGGAACAGTTTTCGATGAGATTTCTTAAGATTGATTAGATATTACCAAATACGCTTGATTATAAACATTTTCATTACCTTTAGTAATATTGTACAACAAACGAAACGTCGTTCAAACCAGAGGTCTGGAACAACTTTTATAAATATATCTTCATAAGTTAGCAGGAATTTTCTGAAACATTTAGACTTTCACGTTCTTCATTATCTTCCCAATGATATTTTTTCTTCTAATTTATATTTTATTGGCTTTCAAAAAGAGTTCTCAGTAGCATCTACATGCATATTTTGTACATAAAACAGCTTTCATGACAATTTTTAAATGTAGAAAAAAAAATCCGTTCATCACCAGTTTAATGAAGGTTGTTTGTTTGGTGGTTTTTTTTTTTTGCTCTTTTTGCTCTCTTTTTACCATGTGTACGAGTCTAAACATCGGCATTTTGCCTGATTATCAGAGATATCGCATGTGTTAAAAAGATCATATCACTTTCACACTTATAGAAATCATCATCAAAAATTGCTTTGGGAAATACACCCGTAAAAATTAGACACAAATGTCACTTTCCATGTGTGGTATAAATAATGTATTTCTCAAAACATTATATTATGTGAAACTAAACAAAAGGTGAACAAGTTTCTTTCATAAATAAACCCCCATCATCCAACCTCTAGCCCGTGATGGAGATCGAAAGCGTATAAATCTAAAAGTAGTGTTACTAAAATGACTGGTTAGTATGCACATCTTTTAGTGATGACCATAGTATGTACTAAGTTTCACACTAATCCAATAATAACTACAAGAGCTGCTGTGTTCACAAATGTCTGCCATGCATTGCATCCAGCTGTATGAAAACAAAATGGCCCGATAATGGGCCATAACTCTTGCAAAACTCACGGAAGCAAAAGGTCTTGTCATTTTTGCTAATATGTACAGCTTTTACACGATGACCGTAATATGTACTAAGTTACACAGTGATCCATACAAAAATAACAAGTATGTTCGCAAGATTCCGTCCTACGTTCCATCCAGCTGAAGAAAGGGCAATAACTCGATATAAAACTGCAAAGGCAAAGCAATTTGTCATCATGCGCACGATAACATAAACAAAGGTTTATCACCATCCATAGAAAGGTGTGAGCGTAGTGATAAACTGCACAAGGCTTAGTGTCAAACAGTGCAATACGTCAGAACGTTGTGTGGCTACTTGAGTACAGACGATTAGGTGTCCACCACCGCATTGAAGTGCAAGGCAAAAAGAGCAATAGCTCTTGCAAGCATTGTCGATGCCCAAACATCTTCTGTTTATGGCTATACTACTATCTCAAAAATACTATCATGTTATTTCACATAAAGTTACGGAACTAAATTGTATAATGCACTGCTTTATAGTGCATGGCAAAAGGGCAATAACTCTTGCAAAAATACTCACATCCTCTGACTATACTATTCAAAGCAAAAATTATGGCATATATAAAATTGCGGAAATTGATTATATAATACATCATCTTCTAGTGCATGGCATAAGGGTAATAAGTAGCAAACATTGCGAGAGCGGAGTGATTTCTCGTTGTCCTTAATCTGTTAATCCATAATATACGCAAGGTCTTATATCTATTCATTGAACACTGAGAGCAGTAGGTAACAGTTTTCGAGGTAAGACAGGTGCGTAATTTTTAAGTTTGTTCACAACAGGTCATAATTAATGCATATTATTTAATAATGAATTTTATTTTCAAGAGAACCTGCAGTTATCTATGAATATTTGAAAGATTTTTTCAGTGATATAGAAATTAGATTTTTGAGGACCCATCTTCATAATTTCACACAGGACCCGCACATCATGAAATCCGCTGATGCTCAGAGTACATGTGGTCACGTGATTCTGTCAAATATATGATCTGGCTCAAAATCAGAAAGGGAAATATCGTGCCAAATATGATAAATCCCAAGCATTGTCCAACCTAAATCTGTTTCACTTCAGCAGAGAGATGTAGAAATATTCTGTAACAAATGCTTCGTTATTCTTTATCTTTAATGGCTTTCATGTACTTGCTATTTAATTGATACTTTATTTTTAATACGTTTTAAAGCCACAATTTTAAATGTAAAACAATGTGTTTACAACCACACAAAGTGAAAGCGTCTTTGGCAACTATTGATTTTGCAACCGTACTATGAAACTCCATGTTAATACTCAACACCAAAGTGTTAGTGCTCAACACCAAAGTATTAGTACTCAACACCAAAGTGTTAGTACTAGACACCAAAGTATTACTACTCAACACAAAATTGTTAGTACTCGACAATAAAGTGTTAGTACTCAGCACCAAAGTGTTACTACTCAACACCAAAGTGTTAGTGCTGAACACCAAAGTGTTAGTACTCGACACAAAATATTAGTACTCAACAAGAAAAGTGTTAGTATTCAACACCAAAGTGTAAGTACTCAACACCAAAGTATTTAACTCGGGTTATCCTTCATCATCAGCATTTATTAGCCTAAATAAAGACATTATTTAATTCACTACGCTTTGTGCCTTCCACGTCTATTTAATGGTATTTGTATAACTTTAAACAGTAACTAAGTTTCGTATCATGTCTACCGCTATCAAACTACTTACAAACAATAATTCCTAGAGACCCTGAGTATTCTCTTGTCTTGAAAATTGTTGATTTTATGAGTATTCTAACTCATTAATGAAGAATTATGTTTGTTTCGTATATGTAACACATTTTATGGTATTTTAAACGTATGTATCATAGACTTCCCATGACAATTTCGTAAGGGCGACAAAATAAAATGATCTGTATTTAATTCATGGGAAATTTTTGGTGTTATCACAAAAGATTTAAAGCTGAGGCAAACTTCAGGTGTCTAACATTTCCTCCCTTTCTCCAAGGTCTTCATTATCGTCGTTTTTCCAAGCATTTTCTGTCTTCTTGCGATTTTCCACTGTCACGATTGCATTCCCATTACTTAATGCAATGGACTGTCCAAAGTCTCTGCTACTCCTACTTCCCCGTGTCCAGCCGACTGATGTTTTTGTGAACTTTGTACTTAGAGATCTTGCATCATTGAACCGATTAAATTTCTTTTTTAGAACCGCTCGCACCTGAAACAGAAGTAATCATGTTGCACTACAAAAAAGCGTCTAAGAGAAACCTCTTCCTTACTAAATAATAATAATAATAATAATAATAATAATAATAATAATAATAATAATAATAATAATAATAATAATAATAATATTTGACCCCATATGGTTAGCTTAAATATGTATTATTACATCAAGATTTATACAAGGCAAACGAATACACACACACACATACACACACACACACACACATATATATATATATATGTGTGTGTGTGTGTGTGTGTGTGTGTGTGTGTGTGTGTGTGTGTGTGTGTAAGTGTGATATAATCCGATGTTACGACGAATAGTGGCTTATTTACAGAACGTTTTGAACCTATATGCTTCATCACATTTTTTGAATGAAACTTTTGATTAAATTTGGAACATAAAATGGGATTGTTTTGTAAATCTGGCCGTCAGCAAACGACAAATTGCAGGGGCCACGAGTGGCCAAGTGTTCTAAAGCGCTTTCCGTTACGGATCACTGCCATCTCACCTCTATCTGCATGGGTTAGAGTTTAAGATTCGGCTAACGTGAATATGTGAGAAAGCTTGCCCTTAGCTTCTCGTGGGTCGGTGGTTCTTTCCGCGGATTTCCCGGTTTCTTCCTCCACCATTAAATGGCCGAAATATATAGCCTATCGTGTACTGAAAAATGGCGTGAAGCCCCAAACAACAACAACAAAAACAAATTACCTCTCCATTCAGGAAACAGTAAAACACAGCGACAAAGAATCCCTGAAATGGAAACAAAAATGATGCAATTAAGAAATGCAAGGAATATATTTATATAGTATGCAACTGAACACGTGTTTTATTGTAGTTATAACATTCCTCCGCCATTAAAAAAAATATTGCTGCGCTTAATTTCATTGTAATATATAAGACTATCCAGTCTCAAAGATAATGAAATTAATGATTAGTTGCCTAAACGGGTGTAATAGCGAATGTGTTAATGTGAAAATAATGTAATTTATTAATAATGGAAATCAAGTGGGTATTGTTAATGTGAAAATAATGTAACCTATTGATAATGGAAATTAACTAAGACATATAATTGTAAAGTGCAATTAATCTATTGATAAGGGAAATAACCTAGGACAAATCATTATGAAGATATTTTTACCTACCGATAATGGTAATAAAAAAACATAAAATGGTACCTATTGATAGTATAAATCACGAGTGACAGATAAGGTTTAAAGAAAGTGTTATCTATTGATAATGGAAATCAAGTGGGAATTATAATTATATGAAATGTTTTACCATATGAAAAATGAGATCAACTGGGACATATAATTACAAGGAATGTTTTACCATCTGATAATGGAAATAAAGTGGGACATATAATTATACGGAATGTTTTACCATCTGATAATGGAAATAAAGTCGGACATATAATTATACGGAATGTTTTGCCATTTGATAATGGAAATCAAGTGGGATATATAAATATAAGAAATGTTTACCATCTGATAATGGAAATAAAGTGGGACATATAAGTTTTTACCACTTTGTAATGGAAATCAAGTGGGATATATAATTATACGGAACGTTTTACCATTTGATAATGAAATCAAGTGGGACATATAATTATACGGAACGTTTTACCATCGGAAAATGGAAATCAAGTGAGATATATAATTATACGGAACGTTTTATCATTTACTAATGGAAATGAAATGGGACATATAATTATACGGAACGTTTTACCATTTGATAATGGAAATCAAGTGGGACATATAATTATACGGAACGTTTTACCATTTGATAATGGAAATCAAATGGGACATATAATTATACGGAACGTTTTACCATCTGATAATGGAAAACAAGTGGGACATATAATCATACGGAACGTTTTCCCATTTGATAATGGAAATCAAATGGGACATATAATTATACGGAACTTTTTACCACTTTGTAATGGAAATCAAGTGGGATATATAATTATACGGAACGTTTTACCATTTGATAATGAAAATCAAATGGTACATATAATTATATGGAACGTTTTACCATCTTAAAAATGGCAATTAAGTGGGATATATAATTATACGGAACGTTTTATCTAATAATGGAAATCAAGTAAGAAATTTAATATTTTGTCTCTTGATAATGTAAATTAAATTGAACATTTTTTCTGAACAAAGTTATATGTCCTGAAAATGAAAATTACACAGGACATTCAACGATGTACTATATTTCAAAACGTGTATTATAACACCCATGAAAAAAGTATTATCTAATGATTTTGGAAATAACGTTGGACATATAACTTTGAAGAACGTTTTCTCTATTAATTGCCAAAATAACGTTTGACATATAATTATGAAGAAAACTTTACCTGGAAGGACTGTAGGACAGCATTAATGTACAGAAAAACAGTTTTAACCGTTTGACCATCGCTAGGGGGCGCTATGAAGAGTACGTATGTTATTCCCAGAAGCGGTATCAATATGATCGTAGCTTTCACGGCTTTTCTGAAAAAGAAGAATGCTTGAGTATAATTATTCTTACTGAACTTCCTTATTTTAAAGAATCCAAACTATGTTATATTGATTAATGTACAATCCAAACTAGGTTACTTGAATTAATACAGAATCCGAAATAGGTTATTATGAATTAATACAGAATCCGAACTAAGTTATATGAACTGGTACAGAATCCAAATTAGGTGGTATTAATTGATACAGAATCCAAAATGAATCCACAATAGGTTATATTAATTAATATACAATCCAAACTAGAGTACAAGAATAAATACATTATCAATCCAAACTAGATTATTATGAACTGATACAGAATCCAAATTAGGTTATATGAATTGATACAGAATTCAAACTAGGTTATATGAATTGATACAGAATCCAAACTAGGTTATATGAATTTATACAGAATCCAAACTAGGTTATATGAATTGATACAGAATCCAAACTAGGTTATATGAATTGATATAGAATCCAAACTAGGTTATAAGAATTGGTACATAATCCAAACTAGGTTATATGAATTGGTACATAAACCCATTTAGGTGGTATAAATTGATAAGAATCCAAAATGAATCCAAAGTAGGTTACATAAATTAATAAATATTCCAAGCTAGTTTATATCAATTGGTACAGAATTCAAGCTAGGTTATATGAATTCATACAGATCCAAACTACGATATATGAATTGGTACAAAATCCAGACTAGATTATTATGAATTGATACAGAATCCAAACTACGATATATGAATTGGTACAGAATCTAAACTAGGTTATTATGAAGTGGTACAGAATCTAAACTAGGTTATTATGAAGTGGTACAGAATCTAAACTAGGTTATTATGAAGTGGTACAGAATCTAAACTAGGTTATTATGAAGTGGTACAGAATCTAAACTAGGTTATTATGAAGTGGTACAGAATCTAAACTAGGTTATTATGAAATGGTACAGAATCTAAACTAGGTTATTATGAAGTGGTACAGAATCTAAACTAGGTTATTATGAAATGGTACAGAATCTAAACTAGGTTATTATGAAGTGGTACAGAATCTAAACTAGGTTATTATGAAATGGTACAGAATCTAAACTAGGTTATTATGAAATGGTACAGAATCTAAACTAGGTTATTATGAAATGGTACAGAATCTAAACTAGGTTATTATGAAATGGTACAGAATCTAAACTAGGTTATTATGAAATGGTACAGAATCTAAACTAGGTTATTATGAAATGGTACAGAATCTAAACTAGGTTATTATGAAATGGTACAGAATCTAAACTAGGTTATTATGAAATGGTACAGAATCTAAACTAGGTTATTATGAAATGGTACAGAATCTAAACTAGGTTATTATGAAATGGTACAGAATCTAAACTAGGTTATTATGAAATGGTACAGAATCTAAACTAGGTTATTATGAAATGGTACAGAATCTAAACTAGGTTATTATGAAATGGTACAGAATCTAAACTAGGTTATTATGAAATGGTACAGAATCTAAACTAGGTTATTATGAAATGGTACAGAATCTAAACTAGGTTATTATGAAATGGTACAGAATCTAAACTAGGTTATTATGAAATGGTACAGAATCTAAACTAGGTTATTATGAAATGGTACAGAATCTAAACTAGGTTATTATGAAATGGTACAGAATCTAAACTAGGTTATTATGAAGTGGTACAGAATCTAAACTAGGTTATTATGAAATGGTACAGAATCTAAACTAGGTTATTATGAAATGGTACAGAATCTAAACTAGGTTATTATGAAATGGTACAGAATCCAAACTACGATATATGAAGTGGTACAGAATCTAAACTAGGTTATTATGAAATGGTACAGAATCTAAACTAGGTTATTATGAAATGGTACAGAATCTAAACTAGGTTATTATGAAATGGTACAGAATCTAAACTAGGTTATTATGAAATGGTACAGAATCTAAACTAGGTTATTATGAAATGGTACAGAATCTAAACTAGGTTATTATGAAATGGTACAGAATCTAAACTAGGTTATTATGAAATGGTACAGAATCTAAACTAGGTTATTATGAAATGGTACAGAATCTAAACTAGGTTATTATGAAATGGTACAGAATCTAAACTAGGTTATTATGAAATGGTACAGAATCCAAACTACGATATATGAAGTGGTACAGAATCTAAACTAGGTTATTATGAAATGGTACAGAATCTAAACTAGGTTATTATGAAATGGTACAGAATCTAAACTAGGTTATTATGAAGTGGTACAGAATCTAAACTAGGTTATTATGAAATGGTACAGAATCTAAACTAGGTTATTATGAAATGGTACAGAATCTAAACTAGGTTATTATGAAATGGTACAGAATCCAAACTACGATATATGAAGTGGTACAGAATCTAAACTAGGTTATTATGAAATGGTACAGAATCTAAACTAGGTTATTATGAAATGGTACAGAATCTAAACTAGGTTATTATGAAATGGTACAGAATCTAAACTAGGTTATTATGAAATGGTACAGAATCTAAACTAGGTTATTATGAAATGGTACAGAATCTAAACTAGGTTATTATGAAATGGTACAGAATCTAAACTAGGTTATTATGAAATGGTACAGAATCTAAACTAGGTTATTATGAAATGGTACAGAATCTAAACTAGGTTATTATGAAATGGTACAGAATCTAAACTACCTTTTTTGCATTAATACATAATCCAAAACCAGATTTCATGAATTGATAAAAAATCCAAACTAGCTTATTTGCATTGACAAAGAATATAAAACTAGATTACATGAACTGATGCAGAATTCAAACTAGCTTATTTGCATTGATACAGAATCCACACTAAGTTATATGAACTGATACAGAATCCAAACTAGGTTATATGAATTGGTCATCATCATCATCATCATCAGTCCCATTGTCTGGGGGACCGTTGGGTACTGCATGAGACCGGACAACCATCTTCCTCCATTCTTCTCGACTTTCGGTTTTTCTAAGTGAGTCACTCAGTGTCAAGTTTGTCCACTCCCAAATGTTGTCTTCCCACCTCTTTCTCTCTCTGCTTCTCTTTTTTCTTCCTTGTACAGTGCCTTGTACAATTGTCTTAGCAAGTCCTGATGATCGTGAGACATGCCCATACCACTGCAGTTTACGTTTTTCCACTGTGCTCAAGAGGTCTTCGTGAGGCCCAATGGCTTTTCTGATCCTTTACCATATTTCTTCATTGGTGACACGATCTTTGTATGAGACGCCTAGGATCTTTCGGAAACGTCTCATCTCATCTCTGGTTTGCATCCTTTTCTATAAGACAGCTTTTATGGTCCATGATTCACATGCGTATAGAAATATCGAGATCACCAGTAAAAATCTCAGTATGACCTTTCAAATGAGTGCGATGTTCTTGTAGTAGTAGGCGAAAATGCGAATTCTTTTTCATTCACCTCTCGAAGCCCCAAAACAAGTACGGATCGACCACCTTATCACCCCACCTCAGCCCGATCGCCCCAGTAGATGACCAGAGCCTATGATAAATCATCATCGACGTCATCGTTCTTCATTAGCTATCTCCTATGACAAAATATTTTGGGGTTATTATGAGTCTCAGGTCCATACCTAGCCTTTCAGCCTCCAACTAAAGATAGGAAAATTATAGAATAACTCAATCACGATAAGGCAGAAGACAGGGAATTCCCAAAATAACCCAATCACGATCAGACAAAAGAAAGGGAATTCCCAAAATAACTCAATCACAATCAGGCAGAAGACGGAATTCCCAAAATAACTCAATCACGATCAGGCAGAAGAAAGGGAATTCCAAAAATAAGTCAATTACAATCAGGCAGAAGAAAGGGAATTCCCAAAATAACTCACTCACCATCAGGCAGAAGAAAGGGAATTCCCAAAACAACTCAATCACGATCAGGCAGAAAACAGGGAACCTTTCTAGAATAACTTAATCACGTTATTTTCTAGAACGTTCTAGATAGGGATTTCTCAAGTAACAGTATAAAAAGCGGGTCAGAACGTGCTTTAACCATTGCAAGAGGATATCTTTACAGAGCGGAACGAGGTGAGTGAAATTTTTAAGCATTATTTTTATTGTTTAGATAAAATTTATACTTTCTTGATAATCTTTTATATATATATATATATATATATATATATATATATATATATATATATATATATATATATATATATATATATATATATATATATATATATATATACTGACTCTCATGGGTCTGATATCTGTTAGTATACTGTCTATAGTACAAACCTCGCGTATTGAGTCATCCATATGATATTTTATACCTCAAGACCTTATCTGATCGAGTAATTTTTTATTGGTGATACTCGCTGTTTTGCAAGCATGTGTTTTAGTCGCGAGTCTAATTTTGCTTTATTAAATGCTGTTGAAAGAGAAATGACAGCGCCGGATATGATTAACAAAAATTGATTGAATGATGCTGCACTTAAAGTTATACCGGAGCTAGTCATTAACAACGGTAGACATGACATTATCCGGAGTATATTTTTGTAGTATTTATAGCATTTTTCACGCAACAAAGATTTATGATAATATTTGTTACATTGCTGAACAAGAGTTACATATCTAGACAAGTAACCTTGCTGACCTTTGGCCGATGCATCTAATAACGTTGTTCCGAATTTTGTATAGTAGCTCATTATACTTATCGTCATACATAAAATTATCGGTTTAGTATGAACAAAAAAATTATAGGACAACCATGGCGAAGATATTAAATGTTGATGCTGAACGATTAATTTATCCTATATATAATAACGAACTGCTAGGTTATCCTCATTTTCTTCGTGTGGGTCGCACATGATAGGGTAAAACAAATTTGTTATTAAATCTTTTGCTCAATATAACTTTAACTATGATAAGGTATATATTTACACCATTAATCTGAAACGGGATAAATACGAATTATCGGACGAGTATAACGGTAAACTTGGTGATGAGCTTGGTGCTGGCGAGGACGGGTTTTTGGTAAGAGAACCAGAAAAACTAATTCCAGTGAACGAACAGGATTCGTCGGAGCATAAAATAATTATCTTTGACGATATTCCGCTAAACAACGAGGAGATGAAAAAGATTAACAAAGCATGTAATTCGGTCTATTATAAGGTTATTATAAGGCTTTTATGACGTCGATATATTTATCAGGCGAAATACTTCCTGTTTTATATTATTTCCCAGACTGGATAATGTGGATCTAAGATATATTGCAAACCAGTAATGCGGCGATGTTACTAAAGATAAATTTGTCGAATTATATCATCGAGCAGCCAAGGACAAATACAATTTCTTTTTATTTGACAAGCTAGCGCGTGATCCGGTTAAAGTGTTTCGCTGTTGCATTGACACAATTTTATAAGCGTATGTTATAGCACGTATAGAAAATAATGGACGAGCATCAACAAAGGATCGAAATACTAAAGAAATTTCTTTAAACTCGAGCAGCTTTTAAGAAAAAAGGAGAAGAAGCTCGGCGTGGGCAAGTCTAAGCAGAGGAAGAAACTGCTAAACCTTTTGAACCTGTTACCTCACCACTCATTGGCAAACAACCACAAATCTCTGCACTATCCGCAGACGACCTTAAAAGATTACAAGAAAAAGGTTTGTTAGGTTTACTCGGTGAAAGATCAAAAGAAGAGAGTAAAAACAATAGCAGAACAGCTTGTCAGGCACATTGCTGGTCCCGCTGAACTACAGGCCGAATTTGACTTATTAATAAACAATCCTCTTGCACTTGATATGAATGACGGCCGAGTTGAGGAGGTTAGTAGAAAATGTATCAGAGCAAACTAAAGAACTAGCTGAGGAACAAGAAAAAATAACGAAGCTAATATTGAAATGATTCCTATCGAGTAGCAGATAATACATTACAGAAAAAGCTAGAGGAAAAATAACTGAAAACTAATAATACCATTTTGTTAAAAAAAACATTTGATGAGAAACAAACTTGACGATTTTAACGACATTCGAGAATGAGCAGTGACGATTACAACAAAACGATGTGAGTTTTGATAAGTAATATTGAAGACGTCGATATGTTTAATTTTATTGAAAAATGTATTCGAATGGGTATTAGCGTGATCATAAAGAAATACTCCGAAGCAAACACCAAATACTTAAGAGTACGATCCCAAGCTTCCTTCGAAGTATATAGTATATCTAAATTGTAATAATGTGTGCGGTTATTATATGGCCTAACCAATGCCCGCTAGTGGATTTCGTTGGATAACGGCTGATCAGTTTCTATCCGAGACCTAAAAAAGATACCTCACGATGTTTCGTATTTCGTTCAGATTGATCTCGATTATCCAACCCGGCTACACCATTTACATAACGATTATCCTTCTGTGCGGGATCAATAGTCATAGACTATAACATGTTCACTCAAGAACAACAAACCTTAGCGTCACCACGACAAAATTCTCTGGTCAAAAAAAACTAGTACCAAAATTACTCGATAAGAAAAATTACGTTTTGCATTATAAGTTCTTAAACAAGCAGTAGATGCCGGTCTCTTGTTGAGAAAAATTCATGGTGAACTAAATTTGAACATTAACTCAAACATTTCGAGAAGAGCTGCGGCAAAAACTGATTTCGAGTAAAACTTCTTTAAGCTTATCAATAATGCCATTTTTGGTAAGACGATGGAAAATATTAGAAAACGGGTAAATTTCGAGCGTGAATAATATCCATCGCAGAAACAAACGTGTGTCAGACGACATTTTTGTCAGCATGAAGATTTTTAACGAAAATCTTCTCGCAATACAACGACGAAAAAATCTGAAGCTAAACAAGCCGATTTACGTTGGATCTTCCATGTTAGATTTATCGAAATGGTTGATGTACGAATTTCATTATAATTCTATTAAACATCAATGGCCATCCAGTAGACTATTGTTTACTGCTACCGATTCGCTCGAGTATGAAATCGAGATATGTAAGACAATCTATATCTGTTTGATCTTTCCGATTACCCTCGTTACAGCAAATTCCACAATGACACAAGCAAAACGGTGGTTGGTAAGTTCAAAGATGAAATAAACTCGAACATCATCAAACATTTCATCGTTCTGCGCAGTAAAAAATGTACGCGGTATTGTTAGACAATAATAAAATAACGATAAAAGCAAAAGGTCTGCCTCGCGATGTTGTGAAAAAGTTAATGAAATTTGACGATTACAAATACACGCTTAATTGTGTCGTCAGTTTTATAAGAGTAATGGCTATTCGAACAAATTATCATAAACTTGAAACAGATGTCATTATCAAACGTGGATTGAGTAATTTTGGTGATAAACGTTGTTGCAAAAGTAGGGTAGATACATTTGCATTTGGACACTGTCGCGAAACATATCTACTCTATCTCATAATCTGCGTCTATGGTATGTAATTTTGTATGAACAAGATAAATAAAGTTTGAAAATTTGACAGGCACACATACCTACAATAGCAAGATCAAATCTTTAACGATATATGGCAAACTGTTGATCGTTGACATTCGTAATAAAATATCAGGGATATGTTTTAACACAGCTCGTAACAAGCTAAAAATCTCGCTCATCCGATCTGACGACAGCGGATATTTCGATTACCTCGAACAGATGAGCCAGAAATAACATCGGAGTTTTAAAACAATTTCACGTTCCAATCAGTCAACAGAAATATATTAAACTTACCATCAATCTGTATTGGTCAGAAGTATATTTGAGCGACAAAAATATCCTCTTCACATGCTGCAAATGAAAGATTTGTTCCAATCTCATGGCCGTGTGATCGGTAAAGTTTTAGTCTCTACTATGATATCTACAGTGGATACATTGATCATCTGAGACAAGGTATACAAATTTTACTTACCTATTTTCGCTCTGTAAAGATACCCTCTTGCAATGGTTAAATCACGTTCTGACCCGCCTTTTATACTGTTACTTGGGAACCCCCTATCTAAAGCGTTCTTGAAAATCACATGATTAAGTTATTCTATAAAATTTCCCTATCTTTTGCCTGGTCGTGATCGAGTTATTTTGGGAATTACCTATCTTCTGCCTGATAGTAACTGAGTTATTCTAGAAAATTCCCTCTCTTTAGTAGTAGAAGGAAAGGCTGGGTATGGATCAGAGACTCTCCAAAACAAGTACGGTCGTCGAATATTTTTTCAAAGGAGATAGTTCATGAAGAATGCTGACGTTAATGATGATCAATCAATGGCTCTAGTCATCCACGGGGGTGATGGGGGCGGGGGTGACAAGGTGGTCGATCCGTACATGTTTTGGGGCTTTAAGTGGTCTCTGAGCCTTTTTCATCCTACTCTTGTCGCTCCAGATGAGCTTCAGTTTTTTCAGCGCTGCTGTTCTCTACGCAATCATGGAGATTACTTCAGGCTTCTATCCTTCGTATGTTACAATTTACCCAGATACTTGAAGCTGTGGACTGTTTAGAGCGTCGTACCTTGGACCTTGATGTCAGTGCTGATGCCCTGCTGATGCTGTTGGCCATCATTTTGGTCTTCTGTGCACTGATTTCTATTATGTAAGCTGCGTAGGTTTTGCCTAGGCTCTGTACTAAGATAGCTAGTTCTTGTTCATTTCCTGCTAGTCCATTAATGTCGTCAGCAAAAGGTAGGTTGGTGACTGAAGTTCTCTATTGCTGTAATACGGTTGGCATTGATGTTGTACAGTCTCATGGTTGCCCACAAGGCTGCATGCTACACCCTGTCAAATGTCTTTTCAAAATCCATGAATACATGGTACAGATCTTGCTGCTGTTGGAGGTACTTCTCACATAATATTTTGAAGTTGACGATCTACTCTTCTGTAAAACCTGTCTTCCCCTCGGTAATGATCATTTCAGTGTGGCTTTAGTCTTCTTTAATAGTATCCTCGACATGACTTTGCTTGGATGGCTTATAAGACTGATTGTACGGTGGTTTTGACACTGTTGCAAGTTGCTTTCCTTGAGGAGGGAGATGAACAGTGATTGGTCCACGGTGATGGCCATACTTCTGTTTGCCAGATCTTTCTGTAGATGTTTTATGAGGTCGCTAATCATTGCTTCTCCCCATGCTTGGACCAGTTCTGCTGGGATGTTGTGCATACCTGCAGAGTTCCTCTTTTAAAGCGATCTCACTGCAGCTTCTACTTTTTCATGTAGGATAGGGTGGTTTTGTTGTTAGTTGCTAGAGGGTCGTCCAGTACATCAGGATTTATTGTGGCTCGGTGGTTGTACAGTTCTGCGCAGTACTCTGTGCATCTTTTCAGGATGTCGTTTTCTTCTGTGACGCAGTTTCCGGCTTTGTCTTGTAAGTAGGTAACTCGCCGGGTTTTTACGCTTCTTAGATCTTGGATCAGTTGCACATAATCCAAATTACGTAATATAACTTAATACAGAATCCAAAATGAATTCAAAAGTATGTTATATGAATTGGTACAGAATCCAAACTAGGTTATATGAATTGATAAATGATCAAAACTAGGATATATGAAATGGTATAAAATCCAAACTAGATTATTATGAACTGACACAGAAACTAAACCTGATTATTTTGAGCTAGTACAGAATCCAAACTAAGTAATATCAATTGATATAGAATTCAAACTAGCTTGCTTGCATTGATACATAATCCAAAACTTGGATATATGAATTGACATAGAATCCAAACTAGCTAATTTGATACAGAATCCAAATTTGCTTATTTGCATTGGTACAAAATCCAAACTAGATTATATGAATTGATACAGATTTGGTCAAAAAGATACTTTGTACTTGTATTGCAAAATATGCATTTGTTGTGAAAGAATATGCTTAGAGTATAAATTATTGAGTTTGATTTTATAAATGATTTAGCAATATAAGTCTTAAATGAGAATGATTAACTGGCGTAATAGGTAATATTTATTATGAGAGATCTGGGAAAAAATAAATACAAATGAATATTAAAAATATAAGTTTTTTAAGATTAAAATTTTTCAGGTTTGTTAATTATAACACTTACAAAAAATCATAAACTCCATACATTCACTGTAATTAAAGCAGAAAATGTTCATCGTAAGATTATACGGTATATACTCGTTCAGCTTGGGCCAGCAAGGTGCGAATAACACCCAAGAAGCATCCGCACGCCAAGAAGAAGGGTCGCTCACGCAAAAATACATGCTGTGAAAACAAACCAGAGAAGACGAAGCAGTTCATCAGCAAGCTGCAGGAAGCTCTCACCAAAGAGACATCTGATCACACCATCGACTCCATGTGGTCCCACCTCCGAGACACTGTGTACAACTCAGCCATTAGTGTGTATGGGAAGATGGAGCAGAAAATGCCGACTGGTATGAGGTCAGCTGGGAGGCTATGGAGCCAGTGACAGAGGAGAAGAAGAAAGCCCTTCTGGCTTACAAGGCTGCGCCTAGCCCTACCACACTACAAGCCCTCAGAATTGCCAGAAAAAAATGCCCAGCGGACTGCCCGCCACTGCGCCAACACCTATTGGCTGAATATCTGCACTAGCATACAAACAGCTGCTGACACTGGAGATGCAAGAGGCATGTACGAGGGCATAAAGAAGGCGACAGGTCCCCCATCTCTCAAGACCGACCCCCTCAAGTCCAAGACGGGAGTAATCATAACAAAGCAGGAGAAACAGCTGAAACGCTGGGTTGAGCACTATCACGAACTGTATGCAACCCAAACCGTCGTCACCAATACTGCCCTGAACACCATCCCAATCATGGATAAACTAGACACTTCGCCCTCCATTAAAGAGCTAAGTAAAGCCATCGACTGTCTCGCTTGTGAGAAGGCCCCTGGGAGCGACGGAATCCCACCTGAAATCCTAAAAAACGGGAAACCGGAACTACTCCAGCCCTTGCACGAACTCCTCTGCCTCTCTTGGGAACAAGAACACATCCCCCTAGACATGCGGGATGCCAACATCAGCACTTTGTACAAAAACAAAGGAGACCTCAGCGACTGTAACAACTACCAGGGCATCACCCTCCTTAGTATCGTCGGAAAGGCTTTCGCACGTGTCGCACTGGTACGCTTGCAGACCCTAGCCTCCCGTATCTACCCAGAATCCCAGTGTGGCTTCCGAGCTGGCCGGTCAACTGTAGATATGATCTTCTCCCTACGTAAACTGTAGGAGAAGTGTCATGAGCAGCAAATGCCCCTCTACATTGCCTTCATAGACTTGACAAATGCGTTTGACCTGGTCAGCCGGAGCGGACTCTTCAAACTCCTGAAGAAGGTCGGCTGCCCCCTCGATTGCTCGCTGTCATCACATCGTTTCACCAGAACACTCAATGCACAGTGGGCTTCAACAGCGCAGCATCAGAGGCCTTTCCAGTCAGCATTGGAGTCAAGCAGGGTTGTGTCCTTGCACCAACCCCTTTTTGTCATCTTCTTCTCTGTGTTCCTCCAATACGTCTTCAAGGACTCCAGCGAGGGAGTGTACATTCACACCAAGGCAAATGTCAAACTGTTCAACATCAAACGTCTCCGTGCAAAGACCAAAGTCACAGAGGTTCTCATCGGTGAATTGCTCTTCTCTGACGATGCAGCTCTGACATCACATACGGAAGAAGCACTACAGCAGCTGGTACGTCGCCTCTCCCACTCCTGTAAAGAGTTCGGACTGACCATCAGCTTGAAGAAGACGAATGTCATGACGCAGGATGTAGACGCCCCTCCAACCATCACAATTGATGGGTACAACCTTGAAGTTGTTGAGAACTTTACATACCTTGGGTCCACCATCTCCAGTTCGCTCTCCATTGATGCTGAGGTGAAGGGCAGGATTGCTAAGGCAGCAGCAGTTATGGCAAAACTGAAACAGAGGGTCTGGAACAATCTCAACCTCACTGAGAAGACCAAACTGCGTGTCTACCAGGCATGTGTGCTCAGCACACTCCTCTACAGTAGCGAGGCATGGACTACCTACACGAGCCACGAAAGGAAACTCAACAGCTTCTATTTGAGATGCATGTGGCACATTTTACGCATCCAGTGGCAGGACAAAGTATCCAACACGGAGGTTCTGGAACGGGCCAGTATGAATAGCATGTTCACCATCCTCAGCGAGAGGGGCTTTTGATGGCTCGGCCTCGTCAGGAGAATGGATACAGGCCGCATTCCCAAGGACCTGTTATACGGCGAGCTAGCAGAAGGCACACGACCGACTGGACGGCCACGTCTGCGATACCAAGACGTCTGCAAAAAGGACATGAAAATGGTCAACATCAGCGTCAACAACTGGGAGAGCTGTGCTAACAACCGCTACGAGTGGCGACTTGCTGTGAGACAAGGCATTCAGAAAGCCGAGAAAGGAATAATTCCAAACCTCGCTACAAAGAGAGCCAAGAAGATGGCGAAGCAACATCAGCCCCAACAAGAATCCATCTTCACCTGCAGCAAGTGCAACAAAGATTGTCACGCAAGGGTCGGACACTTCAGCCACTCTCGACGGTGCAGTTAAGGCACCAAAACAGGGAGCTACACCATCGTCTCTCGAAGACGGACGGTTGCCAACAACTTGTTCAGCTTAGGTTTTAGTATATTACTCATGTACCGTATATACCTACGTATAAATCGAATTTCTTTATATTTCTTAGGTACCTTATATACTATCTTATAAGTCGGATTAACTGTAATCTGCATAGAACCAGATTTGCCGTCACATAATGCGACAACCGATATGGGTTTATACAGATAGATTTGATAGGACTAATCAGTGAAACAATCTACACAGACCTTAATCTACATGCATATTATACAAATGTAAACCAGGGCATCTGTTGTTTACCTGCAAACCAGGTAAACTAAAAGATTGCTTTGAAAGAACTAGAACGGATCAGCATCCAGTGTTTGTGTTTTGTTTTTCTACCTAATATAGGCCAGGTTTCCCGAGGGTGCGGAGATGTGGATGGCACTAACTATTGTAAGTTTGTCGCGACAGTGGATGTCTATTAATGGACGCGTGTCATTACATCTAAGCTTCATAGATGTTCCAGTGTTGCATTATTTGCATTTACTTCAGAAATCCGAATTTAATTTTTAAAAAATTGTTATTGCTTGTTTTTGTTTGTTCCAGTCTGACATGTCGATTCATGTAACATCACTTTACCTGTACTGTCTCAGCTCCCAGGAATGTGAGGCTCGGAGTTTGGTTATCAAAATCCAAATAATCGATGCCAAAAATAATATGTTGACCTGCAAGAGAACACAAAAGTACTTTATATTTTTGAATTTTTGTCTTAAAGAAACTAACTTTTTTTTACTCAGATCTACCTTTATATAAAAAAAGAATCATCAAGACTAGTTACTATGAAGCACTTTTATCGGATTTTCTTAGACACTCCAATATATATATATATATATATATATATATATATATATATATATATATATATATATATATATATATATATATATATATACACGTCTGTTCGCAATATGTATATAAGATATTATAAAGTATGCATTAATAATATGCAATCTATTATTGAATAGTTTCATTAACGTCCTACTCTTCAGCAATCATGAAGTCACTACAACTGAACATCGACTACACACCAGATGAACATACATTATAATTAATTTTGCAGCGTCATTATTTCGAGAATATTGCAAAATAAAATATCCAATTTTATAATTACTTTTGTAATACAAATAACAACGAATCTCAAAAATGTAAAAAAAAATAATAGTTTACCTATTGTTGTAAATATTGTCAAAGTACATAAGAAGCGCGCATGAATAAATAAGCAGTTTCTTTCTGGTGCTCTGAACTTCTGGCCTCAAACCACAATGCTCCTTCCTATCGGAGGTTGATCAAAATCGGGAAAATATTCCGAAGAAATAGTGCCTTGTGTACATTGTTTCTTTGTCAGCGTCTTACGTAATAAAGTTACTCATTGTAATGAGTACAAAATGGTACACCTTAGCATTTATGAAATTGTACAGAAAATTGTAACTGCTTTTGTTTAAGGAAAAGAGACGAATGCAAAATGTCATTTTTGTCTGAGTCAGGCAGGCGCTAGTTGCTTCCTCCAAGTCAGTTTGTTTACATTAGTAATACATAAAGAGGGGGATTTAAGCTAAAACAAAGGTTATGACAGACATCATCATGGAATTCCTATTTGCTGATAATTGCGCCCTCAGCGCTGGCTCAAACGCTGACCTGCAACTCAGCGTTGTCAAGTTCTCCAGCACCTACAGAAGCTTCAGTGTCACCATCAGTACCAAGAAGACTGAAGTCCTGCATCAGCCGGCCCCTGGAAAGCCCTATGTTGAGCCCAACATCACCGACAACGGGCAAAACCTCGGCGTAGTTAACCGCTTCACCTAATTTGGAAGCACACTTTCACAGAGCGTTACTATTGACGACAAGGTGAACCTTTGCATTGCCAGAACCAGCGCAACTTTCAACAGACTGTATATCAACATCTGAAATAGAAGAAACATCAGCATCCAGACCAAATTAAAGGTCTACAGGGCAGTTGTGCTCCCCACACTACTTTACGCATGCGAAATGTGGACGGTGTAGGAACATCACGTCAGGAAGCAGAATAACTGTCATACAAGTTTCAAGAAAATCCTGAACCTCAATTGGCAGGACAATGTTTCAGACACTGAGGTACTCACCCAAGCAGATCTCTCCAGCATCCACACCATCTTGCCGTCCCAGCTACGCTAGGCGGGACACTTTGTACGCATGCCAGACCACCGGTTGCCTAAGAGATTCTTCTATGGCGTGCTACAGCAAGCACAGCGATCTCACGGAGGTCAGAAGAAACGCTTCAAAGACAATCCGAAAGCTGCATTGAAAGCGTTAAACATAAACCCTGATTTATGGCAGCAAAGAGCCAGCTATCGAGTCACATGGCGTTTCCGCCGTGGACAAAGACTCCAAGTTGTGCGAATCTAGCAGGATAGCAATGGAGCTGAAGAGCAAGCCAGAAAAGCTCGTGCCATCCTGGAGATGTCTCACTGATCCCTTGTCCTTTATGCAAACGAACCTTACGTGCAAGGATTGGCCTTATCAGCCACATGCGCACGCACAGAACAGAAGCAGCTCTTACATCCCTCGGATGACTAGAGTGGTTCTTGTCGACTCACTCAGTTATGGTAAAAGTGGCATTGTGGTGTGCCATAGTGGTGTGGCACAGTGGTGTGGCATAGTGCTGAATGCTTATCCTCGAAACAAATGAAACTGTTGTCAGGCCATCAGGGTCATATTATATGAGTTTATAAAGGCTTGGTAAAACATTTGTAATTATTCTTAAATTCAAATTAATTGATTCTTTTCTTAATATATCGTTCGATTCCTACAAGCAATAAAAATAAACTAAGAAACAAAATCAAATCACCGTTGTTAAAAGCTAAAATTCAACTTTGTGCACCGGCATGTCTCAGTAGGTTAAATACTTTGTTAGTAAGGAAAATAAAGCAGCGAAAATAAACAAGGAAAACAGCTAAACATTTTAATATGAATATAGCAATATTTGCATAATCAGTGCTTTGATTATTTCTTTACATTATCTTAATGGTATAAAGACAAACAGGTGGCAAGCTATAGACAGAGAGTGGTAAAGGAAACAACTCTGATTGGCAATTTATAGGAATCATTAGCCTATCGTCATGACGATAATAGAATACAATAAGAACTAATTCCCTTCCAAGCATGCTTTGCACACAAGACGATACTTACAAAGAGAACAAATAGAATCGGGCCGGTGAATATGAAGTCATACATCGAAATTTCATCATGTATTTCCGGCAGCCAGCAGCTGTAAATATGACAAAATCGAATGAATTGTAAACATTGTTTCTTAATCAGTGTGGGAAAATAAAGTAAAATTGTCAAAATGTTCGACAAATAATACAAGTTCTAAATGACAGGATATTACTGTACACTAGAATTTAAAACATGCCTGTACTATACGCGGTATTAATGTACACTAGGATTTTAAACATGCCTGTACTATACGGTATTAATGTACACTAGGATTTTAAACATGCCTGTACTATACGGTATTAATGTACACTAGGATTTTAAACATGCCTGAAATAATAGGGTATTACTGTAAACTAGAATTTCAAGCATGTTTGTAATGATAGGGTATTAGTGTAAACCAAACGTCGAGAAACCAGCATAATTATAATTACAATAAAATTAAACTTTTAAGATCAGTGATCTCGTTTTCTTTAAATAAACAGCCATCATTTAGGAAAATAATGTTCCTACGAAAAAAATTACCGTAGCTATTTCTCTGATATTTTGTATTTTTACTCTAATAAAATTGATGGTGATTGCAGCTATTCAATTCAATAATGTTAAAATTGCAAGGAAACTGGATTTGGATTGTTGAAGATATTAAAGGTATCTCACTGAGATAAAACTCTCATCCGGCGAGCAAATCCAAAATTGATTCGCCACACATGTTGCTTACATACATACATACATACATACATACATACATACATACATACATACATACATACATACATACATCCATCCATCCATCCATCCATCCATACATACATACATACATACATACATACATACATACATACCTACCTACCTACCTACCTACCTACCTACCTACCTACCTACCTACCTACCTACATACATACATACATACATACATACATACATACATACATACATACATACATACATACATACATACATACATGCTCATTTGTTGAATAAAATGTGCCTCTAGTACAAAATATAATTGTGATCAAAAAATTGGTTTTTATTGTCCATTTCTCAGCATGCAGAAAAGTAATATGATAACAAAACACTACTATAGGGACTGAGCAAAAGTCATGTTTACGGACTGAGCATAAGTCATGTTAAAGGACTGAGCATAAGTCATGTTAGCGGACTGAGCATAAGTCATTTTTAGGGACTGAGCATAAGTCGTGTTTAGGGACTGGACACAAGTCATGCTTAGAGATTGAGCATAAGTCATGTTTAGGGACTGAGCATAAGTCATGTTTAGGGACTGAGCATAAGTCTTGTTTAGGGACTGGACACAAGTCATGTTTAGAGACTGAGCATAAGTCATGTTTAGGGACTGGACACAAGTCTTGTTTAGGGACTGAGCATAAGTCAAGTTTAGGGACTGGACACAAGTCATGTTTAGGGACTGAGCATAAGTCATGTTTAAGGACTGGACAAAAGTCGTGTTTAAGGACTGAGCATAAGTCCTGTTTACGGACTGGACACAAGTCATGTTTACGGACTGAGCATAAGTCATGTATACGGACTGAGCATAAGTCTTGTTTTCGAACTGAGCATAAATCATGTTTACGGACTGAGCATAAGTCATTTTTAGGGACTGAGCATAAGTCTTGTTTAGGGACTGGACACAAGTCATGTTTAAGGACTGAGCATAAGTCATGTTTACGGACTGAGCAAAAGTCTTGTTTTCGGACTGAGCGTAAGTCATGTTTAGGGACTGAGCATAAGTCGTGTTTACGGACTGAGCATAAGTCATATTTAGGGACTGAGCATAGTCATGTTTAGGGACTGAGCATAAGTCATGTTTAGGGACTGGACACAAGTCATGTTTAGAGACTGAGCATAAGTCATGTTTAGGGACTGGACACAAGTCATGTTTAGGGACTGAGCATAAGTCATGTTTACGGACTGAGCATAAGTCATGTTTACGGACTGAGCATAAGTCATTTTTAGAGACTGGACACAAGTCATGTTTAGGAACTGGACACAAGTCATGTTTACGGACTGAACACAAGTCATGTTTACGGACTGGACACAACTCATGCTTACAGACTGGACACAAGTAATACGGAGAGACAGAAGATTTGTAGAGAGTAAAGATTTGGATAGAGAGAGAAGAATGGAAACAGTATAATTCAGGCAGTACTATACAATATACATACTTTACGTCTTGTAGTTTTTTCTTCACCACAGCCCAGGCGATGACAAACGCTGCTGGCATGCCTGAAAGAAAAGGAACATTACAAATTTTAAAAATATAGTTTATGGGGTTTGGGGGTGAGGATGGTGGCGGCATATATGCGCACGTTCTGCACTACTATTGTTATGTACTAATATCATCGTAGGAAATTCCAATGGCAGATGAATAAAACCACTTTTAAAAGTTCTTAGTGCTCAGAGAAAATACTTCCTATAACCCTTTTAAAATTTCAATTTGTGTTTAAAATTGTTGAAAAAGTATGAAATTTTATTTTCAGGATGACTGGTCATAGTAGGTTCTACAAAACTGTACCCTAGATGGACGACAATTCGAAATACAGACGTGGATGAAAATAATCCGATATCTTGGAGAATGCGATGAGACTTATCCGTTATTACCATCAGCAACAAAATTCGAATCCGTTATTACAATTATCTACAAAATGTGAATCCTTTATTACCGCTATCTACAAATGCAAATCCGTTATTACAATTATTTACAAAATGTGAATCCGTTATTACAGCTATCTATAAATGTGAATCCGTTATTACAATTAATTACAAAATGTGAATCCGTTATTACAGCTATCTATAAATGTGAATCCGTTATTACAATTATTTACAAAATGCGAGACACAGATAACCAGCTTTTCTTG
Organism: Potamilus streckersoni; assembly: GCA_016746295.1. Classification (NCBI taxonomy): domain Eukaryota; kingdom Metazoa; phylum Mollusca; class Bivalvia; order Unionida; family Unionidae; genus Potamilus; species Potamilus streckersoni. Next base: position 4,876,725 of record JAEAOA010001201.1, read on the forward strand.
AGTGATTATGTAATGCAAAACTCGCAAAACCTAACAGTTGTGAATTTATTTTAACAGTTTATGCATAAAGCGTTCTGATTCAAAAAAACAAGTAAAAACTCAACCGAAACCAATATTTTAGAAGAATTTATCACCAAGTCGTATCAGAGATAACATTTTAACATTACAACCACAAATTCCGCAAATAAAACATGTCTGACGCAATAATAATATCTATACACAAATAATATATTTGTATTCATTTATATGGTGCGAGAAATGATAAATACAACTATGATGCTACAGTAGTGTACATTTCATTTAATTGTTTGTCTATTAGGTTTAAATTTATTTTATTACATTACATGTTATTGTAATATAACATTGTTTGCTTGACTTGACGACGTCCAAAACTGAGTTCATATCTGCTTGACCTGTCTTGTTTATTTTTATTATTTTATTTATGTAAACAACTAATAATAGCTTAATTATTGTCTATATGTATGGGCTTATTATCAGGATTAGTATTAAAGTAAACAAAAAGTAGTACATATGCAAATCAGGGTCAGGGTTTTGGGGATTCTTCAGTGAATTTTATAGGCTAATTGTGTTGTAAATTAACAAGGAGTCACAAGATGATTCTAGTAGGTTATTTTCTATTAGGTTACGGTTATTTTTTTTAAATTGTTAATTATGACCTTGGGCCAGGCAGAAAAATACATTTTCTTTTGACTGTGACAATTTTACCAATCGTTCTTTAATATCTAGCACTTTAAGTTGTATTACGTTGTGACCAGTTTGGGTTGAATTTTATTTTTATTCAAATTATTGAATTCAAGTGACTTTTTTCTCTAGAAATACAAAAGGGCTCTGATAAAATTCTTGCATTTGAAACGTTCAAGTCAATCCTCCAAAGCAACCATCGAATTTATGTTTATAACTGTCATTTGGATTGCTTCAGCTATTTACCAATGTGGAAAATTTTTGCGAATGCATCGAACTGTTTCTTTTAATTCGTATCTTCTTGGTCAATCCAACAGACAATCCAATATTAGGTCCAAATAGAGTGAAGTTTCTTTTTATGGTGGATAAATCTCCAGTAAACAAAATGTATTATTTTTCTGAAATTGTCTTCATTGATATCACCCGAGACGTGTGTTTATTATGCAGAAATAGACTAATTACTCTGAATGCGTTACTATAACACCTTTTTAATCAAGCATTTAACTACACACACTAGAATGTGCTCTCTATTTAACTACAGTAATTTTTCATTATACTATCACGCGTATGCTGTTGTTGTTGGGCTTAACGCCATTTTTCAGCACACGATAGGCTATTCATGGCGATCAGTATTAATGGTGGAGGAAGAAACCGCGAAATCACCGGAAAGAACCACCGACCCACGAGAAGCTACTGGCAAGCTTTCTCACATATCTACATTAGCCGAATCCTAGACTCGAACACACGCAAACATAGGTGGGATGGCAGTGATCCGTAACGGACAGCGCTTTAGACCACTCGGCCACTCGGGGCCCCTCACGCGTAAGCAGCAGGCAATATAAACACAGAAGTATCTTTAGAGAAACTGGTACCGTCTTACAGAACAATACTGGGAACAATTTCTTAACTTAAGTATAAGAAAAAATTAATAATAAGAAACGCATCATTTTTTAATGCTCACTTTCACATATATCCTGCACGTGCAAAAAATCATCTCTTGACTCATCAACCCCACCCACCCTTTGGTTTTGGAATTCATATATATATATATATATATATATATATATATATATATATATATATATATATATATATATATATATATATATATGTGTGTGTGTGTGTGTGTGTCTATTATTATATAATAAACAAGAATTTTTTGTATATTAGCAAATGTTAAAAAAATAAAACGTTCAAATTGCCATTGTGATTGTGTGTGTGTGTCTATGTGTATGTGTGTATCTATTACTATATAATAAACAATAATTTTTTGTATATTAGCAAATGTTAAAAAAATAAAACGTTCAAATTGCCATTGTTACTGTGTGCATGTTTTCTTTATTTCCTTGTTGAAATGTTTTTGAATAAATATTAAATTATTCAGTTAAATAAAATTTGCAAGAGCCAGAGACCGTTCCGGTGGGCTAAGCTTTTGCCAAAGTTATACCAACGACCTAAACAAAATGGTACTAACAGCCGTCTCTCTTGGGGCTCAGATTTACGACGTTTTTTTCAGGACTGACTGGCCTGGTGTCAGGATGCTACATGTCTGTGGCATGATTCTCCAGTGTTACACATCACTAATTATTGCTTCAATGTAGTGATAATGCTAAATATTTGGTAAAGCTACGTTAAAAATTCAAGTCATACATATACACACACACATAACACACATACACACCACACACACACACCACACATACATACATACATACATACATACATACATACATACATACATACATACATACATACATACATACATACATACATACATACATACATACATACATACATACATACATACATACATACATACATACATACATACATACATACATACATACATACATACATACATACATACATACATACACTCCACAACCACAACTACACAATCACACACACATCACATACATGCATACATACATACACAAACTCCACAACCACAACTACACAATCACACACACACGCACACCACATACATACTTACATACATACATACATACATACATACATACATACATACATACATACATACATACATACATACATACATACATACATACATACATACATACATACATACATACATACATACATACATACATACATACATACATACATACATACATACATACATACATACACACCACAACCACAACTACCCAATCACACACACACACACCCATACACAAAAGAGTCCTTGCTCTTTTCCATTTTTAAACGATTTGCATTTAGGCCCCATAATTGGAAGGAGATTTATATGTGATTCCAAATAATGGCTAAGTTAAGCTATCTGATTTTATTGTCCGGTATTACATTTCCAAATCTACAAAGCCTGATGATTTACAAACTATTGTGTGTACCTTTAGAAGCCGAGCAGCTCTTAAATCCTTGTCATTGTTTTTTGTCTAATAAACTTAAAGACATACAGATACACGTCCAGATACACGTACAGATACTCACACAGCTAGATAGATATTATGAGAGAGGGAGGGGTGATGGATGGATGGATGGATGGATGGATGGATGGATGGATGGATGGATGGATGGATGGATGGATGGATGGATGGATGGATGGATGGATGGATGGATCGATGGATGGATGGATGGATGGATGGATCGATGGATGGATCAATGGATGGATGGATGGATAGGCTAGACAGTCTAATCCTTTTACCTGGACTAATGTGGATGTCTGTCATGAATTGTCAGCTTAAAAATATTACTAAAACAACTCGATTCATCTCGGAATTTATCGGCTAAAATTAACCTACAATAGTTCACTTCAGCTAATATATTTTGAACTAGCACAAAATGAAAAATTATGCGCAAATATTGCATATCTATCTGGCGTTCCCAACCATATGAAACTACGAATTCGATTTATTTGACCCAACGTAGCTTTTAGAATGTTTCTGATGTCCATTTACATTCCAGTTTTACCAAAAAATTTAATTGAATCCAGTTACGTTGAAATAAATCAAAACAAAAGAGAATTTAATTAAATATATTATTTAATTTACAATAGTTTCTATACGGGATTAAATATTTGTCTAAACTGAGATTATCGCGAAGAGTTTCTCTGTTTTCAGCAAAGATTAATGCAGTATAATGATATTATCGAAGGCTATGTGTTTTCATGATTAGAGGAAAGGAAACGGTTTGTTAATATTAGCCACGCTAATGTTTCTACCAGTCTGAAATACATCATCTACTCCATGTAACTTAGATGCTTTATTATTTCAAGATTGAAACACTGCATCCATTTCGCTTCTCTTTTAAATGTACCGTCTTCGGCAGGTCTCTGCTCTTTCCATATAGTGGAACCGTAAAAGAATGAATTACTTTTTATCCTAGAGTTGTTTCAATGTTATTAACAAAAACAATGATTTTATCAAATAGTGCCAGGAATGTTTAATGCGGATTTCAAACAACTAAAATGATGTACGATTGAAAGTGTGTTGTGACAGACTGATATTATGTTTGTTGTAAATTAGATTTTTAATTTGTAAATCGTCAATGAAGACATAGCCAACCACTATTGTTAAGCATAACATCTCATACAAAATCAACGTAGGTGATTCTATCGCTTACTCATTGAGCATTGTTAAGTTTCGAGTGTCAACTAAAAAGCTCGTGAAACTTTTCGTGACAAATGTTACGTTATCACGATTTTTTAAGTTTTACATGTGCTACGTGTCTCTGGTTGTACAAAAAGCAGCAAGAAAAGAGTGAAAACAAACATTGTAAAATTTAACAAAAAATGTATTTCCTTAGAAAAACAAAGATAAAAATGAGAAAAGAACTTACAGTTTTACGATTCCAATACAAAATTAATCCAAGAATTAAAAAATAGCTGTCCAATCAATGAAAAGACTTAAAAGGATCACAGTTCAAATCCCGATGAAATTTAAGATGGAAGGCGATGACGTCTTCGATAATGAGCGTTGTAATGATGTGTCAACAGTTCTTTGTTGAATCACAGAAAATAATGTTCCAGATTATAATTTCTAAAAATTCTCAATAAAGATACTTGTCCAAGAATTCTGTATGAGTTCTAGTATTTTCCAGGAAAAGAATAATTAATTCCATAAAATAAAATATTAAACTCAAACTGGTCACAACAAAGCACCTTTAAGTGTCAAAGGTATATAGCCCAATTAAACAAATTCTTACAAAGAAAACGGTTATACAGTAAGAAAAGACGCAAAAACAAATTCCCCTATGAGGTCACATGGTCACCACCTTCCAGAACATTGTAGAAACTTTTTCATATGCCTAAAGTCACGTACTCTATCATGACCTTAACTGAAAACAATGATGTTACTCTAGGAATGAAAAAAAAAATTTAAAAAGTTGTTTACTAGAACTGCCTTACTGGTCCTGAGTCCATGTCAGCCACTAGATACAATGTTCATACTACTTGTTGTTTATCAGGTCAAACAGAACTGAACTGAGTTTCTAAAAAAATATATCAAACCCAGCAAAGTTATCATTACAATAACATGTAATGGAATAAAAAAGTAAAACTAAGAAACAAATAATAAAATTACACATACCTAACACATGTTACATAATGGAAGCCAGATATGGACAGAGATTGCTCCTAAAAAAAGTCAAGCTGACAATGTGTTTCTAAAGCACGGGATGTTCGTCTTATCTTTGCCAATAACAGTATTAGTTAATGATCCATAGATATCGTCTTCTATTAGGATTTGAGTGACACGCAACATCGCAAAGTTACATACGTTCAGCACTTGGGATGCGTTTGAGATACAGCATTATATATCGAACATGTGACTTACCCCATCCAATCACCAGCAGATACCACATTCGGATCTTATCGGCCGAATAGGTCCACACTATGATAATATGAAGATAGAGGCCTTCCACAAACATCCAGAAAAAGTTCGTTCCTTGCGAGTATTTGAACAGTGTAACCTCCAGTTTGCATAACCACTGAAACAATGAAATATAAGAAAGTAAAACTAAAAAATATTACAGCGCTTTCTTATAAGCAGTAAAATTATATATATATATATATATATATATATATATATATATATATATATATATATATATATATATATATATATATATATATATATATATATAATTAAATTTATGGCTTTAATGTTTACTGTTCTGATATCTAATCTAGTGTCTGGTATATATTCTAAGGAATTCTGCAAGAATGACTAATTCCTTTCACTTGTGAGGAATAACCAAGAATGTCTGACATCTTCAATTGTGGGAATTATCTAAGTAAATATGACTTATTTCACTTATAAGGAAGTATTCGAGAATATCTGACGTCTTTCACGTGTAATGAATTACACAAGAATACCAAGAATACCTGATGTCTTTCATGTGTAATGAATTACAAATGAATATCTGGCTCTTTTTACTTGTCAGGAATTATATAAACTTTTTCTTTCTTTTCACTTCTAATAATGTCTCACCCCTTTCACTAGTATTAAATTATGTACGTCTATCTGACGTCTTTCACCTGTAGCGAATTATACAAGACTGTATGAAGTCTTTCACTTGTAAGGATTACACAACAGGAATTATTTCAGAATGTTGGATCCATTTCACTTGTAAGGAAGTATCCAAGAATGTAAGACTTCTTTCACTTGTAAGGAATTATCCAAGAATATTTAACACATTTCAGTTGTATTGAATTATAACAAAATGGCTGACTCCTTTCACTTGTGACGAATAGATAGAAACCTCTTATCCCTATAACTTGGAAGGAAATATCCAAGAATGTCTGATCTATTGCCCTTGTAAAGAATTGTCCAAGAATGTCCGAACTATTGTCTTTGCAAGGAATTATCCAAGAATGTCTGAACTATTTCCCGGAAGGACATATCCAAGAATGTCTGAACTATTGCTCTTGTAAGAAAATATCCAAATATGTTTGAACTATTGCCCTTGTAAGGAATTATTAAATAATAACTGCACTATTGTGCTTTGTAATGAATTATTAAAAAGAATGCATGACTCCTTTCGCTTAAAATGAATTATCCAAGAATATCTTATTCTTTATGTTTGTGAGGAATAAACAAAATGTCAAACCCATCTCAATTGTAAGGAATTACACAAGAATGTATGTGGCCTTTTACTTGAAAAGAATTATCAAGGAGTGTCTGACACCCTTCACTTGTAACGAAGTATAAAACAATGTCTAACCCATTTCACTTATAAGGAATTATAATGGAATACAAGTATTAGGATTATATGGTCTTAAACTACGTAACAGACAGCGAAACCAGCAATTTTTTTCAAACATTCTACAAATAATTTACTTCTCTAGAATACAATGTGAAAATTAATAAAGAACTGATCGTATTGTAAATTAAATTGCAAATAATCCTAACGTTCTATCACAAGTCCAAGGTATGAAGTACCAAATGAATTCCAGCTGTCTTCCAAATATCTTTAGTCACTGAGTATGTGTTTTAGCCACGAACGTGCTAATATGACAATAGCCTAGAAAGAGACTATGTGCCAGACTCTTTCAATATATCATAATAACATAATCCAAAACGTCCTTGTCTGAATTCACTATCATTCCATATTACTGATTTAGTCCAGGAGTATTTTGAGCACTTCTATAATTCCAGTGAATATCAATTTGAATAAATAATTCCATCCAAAGTTAGAACTGAACACAACAACTAAAATGATTCTGATTTAGTTGGTAAGACAAGATTAAATAATCACAATGTAAACAAAACTAAATACCACACAATTTGACCAAGGTCAAAATTACCATTTCTTAGAAATTACTCAGTCCACTAATAGTAAATTTCCATTCAATAAGCTTCTAAGGTCAGAATCAAGACTGCATCTTTTAACTCAGATTGAAGTAAACCTGTGTACTTCTGATAATAATATCCAATAGTTAATCCATTGTTAGAGAAATATTAGCCATGTATTGTGTTGTTTACTATATATATATATATATATATATATATATATATATATATATATATATATATATATATATATATATATATATAACTAGTAAGGTACACCATTATCTTCATTTTGGACAAAACACAGATGTACTTAAGTCAAAATCAATAAGAAACACAAAACATATTAAATATTCATATATATTCAATAATACATATTAAATATACATGACAAAAGACTGTGTTTAAGCTTTTAGGCTCCGCAATTTGGCAATGGCGTCGCGTTTTGTTAACTCACTCTTTATAAACTGAAAGTTATATATTCAAATGCTTTAATTCCAAATTAATTTAATTTCATTTTTTTTTATCCTTGACAGTGCCGTACCAGATGATCGTTGTCCCTGATCGGGATCAGGGAATGCTTCATTATGATCCAGATCACGTTCATCAGGATGAAGGTCACGATCAGGTGACAGTGGATTATATTGCGTAGACATCGAAGGCTTCTGAAAATGAGCGACACGTAATATCATTACCTGAATGTACACAACATTCTCAACAAAATAGAGTATAAAACAAACGGCAAACGAAGATAATCCAATTCGAAACATGAACAATACAATAACGATATGTAGCTAAGCATTAGACTTCGAGACGCATAAGGTCATAATATGTTTCACGTTCCTTTATTACTATAACGGGAAAAGAAGGAATTTTGCTGAATTTATATAACAGTGGAATGCACGTTTTCCTTTTTTTTTCTTTTACCTTTTATTAAGTACATTTTTGAAACTTGTCGGTACTATTGCCAAATAAAGTGCCTCTTAAATAATGCTAAGAAAGCTTTGTACTAAATATATAAGACATATCAACTAATGATATAAAGCCTTGTACCAAAAAAGAACGTCTTAAATGATTCTAGACAGCCTTCTGCCGGAAAAGAACGTCTTCAATAATACTAAAATATCTTGTGCAAAAACACAACGTCTTATATAATGCAAGAATGCCTTGTTGCAAATAAAATGTATCTCAAAAGCGCTAAAACGCCCTGTGCCAGGTAAAATACATTTAAATTAATGCTCAAAAGACTTATGCCAAATAAAATACGTCTTGAATAATGCTAAAATACCTTGTGCCAAATAAAGCACTTCTTGAATTGTGCTAGAATGTCTTGCGCCAAATGAAATAAGTCTCAAGTAATGATATAATGCGCTGTACCAGATTTAATACGTTGCAAATAATGATAATGCTGAATATCTTGTGTCAAAAATAATGTCTCAAAAAATGTTAAGAGGAGTTGTGCCAATAAATTACGTATCAAAAATGCCAAAACGCCTTGTGTCAGGTAAAATACGTTTTAAATAATGACAGAATGCCTTGTGCCAGATAAAATGCGTCTTACATAAAGACAGGATGCCAGATAAAATGCGTTTTAAATAATGACATAATGTCTTGTGCCAGATACAATACATCTAATATAATGACAGAATGCGTTGTGTCAGATAAAATGCGTTTTAAATAATAACAGAATGTCTTGTGCCAGATAAAATGCGTCTTAAATAATGACAGAATGCTTTGTGCCAGACAAAATGCGTCTTAAATAATGACAGAACGTCATGTGCCAGATACAATATGTCTAACGATGCTAAAAAGCCTTGTGCCAAACAAACTACGACGCAGATAATGTCAATAACGGCGACAAAATGACAAATTTTGTACATCAAACATTATATCGCTCGTGACAATGTTAAGAATGTTTATAATTTTACCCAAATTTTTTTTATGTAAAATATTAAGTGGAGAAATAAATGTGAAAGAAAACGGTCATCTAATATGTTTGTTCCGTCATCAACACGTAGTGCAATTCCAACAGATTTTATTATTGTCATGCAGATCGAGTAGAAGGTGGCTTGAATTGAAAATTTCTTACCTGAAATACAGGAAGATGATTAGTGCAACAGCTAGAGCCAGGGTCGATAAGGCGAATCCCACATTATAGATAATTCTTGTAGCTCTCAAGTGGCTTTCCTGTATAAATGAAATTTTAAAAATCTTTATTTGTAAACAAAATATGTTAAATTTATCTATCTACGTCAAGGAGTAGTAAATGATACGTGGCTTTATTTGTACCGTCAAACCAGCAAATTATTCTGTATTCCTCTAATTTTCTTACTTTGTAAAGATTGATGCTACAGTGCAGTCGGTTTCGAATTTTGCCTTCTGTCGTAATTACTGTTACTATCAACTTTACAGAGGAATTTAAAAGGAGTGGAGATCACTATACATGTAAAGGAGTGGAGACCACTAGACATTAAAGGAGTGGAGACAATCACGTTGTTATCATTACACACATTTCCAAAGGCACTACCTATGATATAGGTTTTATAATTCCTTATGCAGTGAGTCTTTGAAGAAACACTCATATACTCATTCTCCTGAGAATATGAATATATATATATATATATATATATATATATATATATATATATATATATATATATATATATATATATATATATATATATATGTGTGTGTGTGTGTGTATGTGTGTATGATATAATAGATGTGTATCTGTCTGTCTGTGGGTTTTATTTACTACTTTTACAGTTGAACTGTAACAAATTGTTCCGTCAGGGAGCGTACATTTTGCTTGCTATCGACATTCAATTCCAAGTTTTAGATATATTAGTCCACATCAAAGCGTTCTGTAACAGATAACCATTCTGAAAATCTCAGAATATTCCCCGGTCACCCAGCTATATATGCCAGTGCCTGGGGAATTCCACTCACCAGACGAAGATGACTTTCTTCCGTACAAACTAGATATTTATGTATAATGTGAAATTAGACATGGTCTACCTTGACGGGAAGCTGATAACCTCTAGATAGCATTAAATGTTATTAGAACAAGGGAATAAAAAATAAATCCAATGAACAAGCGTCGATGTTTTATGCTATTTAGAGTCTAATTTCCAAATATGATATCTGATTGGAGATTTCATGGACCGAATGGGATTATTTATAAAGCCATTCCTATGCAACTTTTGTATCAGGTTGTACATTTTATGGTCAAAACGGAGCTTTTTCAGCGGCAGTATTATCCAAGGAAAACGTGCGCGATGATTACCGTGTAATGAAACTTTGAGCCTGTACTTATTGAAGAGTAAAGTGTGTAAACGTTCATTACGTCTCCAATCAAAGCCGACTGATTTAACTGCAAAAATTATGTCAAAAAACAATTTAATGGAGAATATATATTTGTTTGTCCAACAGTGACATTAAATTAAAATGGTAATAAACAAGAGGATAACATTTATTGCATTAATGGAATTGCCATAAAATTGTACAAAACTATTGTGTTTGTTTTATTATGTGAAATTTTCCAACCGCCATGCACTTCACCATCTGCAAAGGTCTTCTCACATGATCTGAACCAGATCCAGTTGCCATGACGAGTGGTGCATGCTCTACTCTAACGCCCGGAATGTGCGTGCCGTTTGAGTGTGGTTTCTTAAAATAATAAAACTCTTCCCGAATTCGTCGTTTTAACATAACTGACAATTATTTTTTGATGGCAGATACCCTGGCCAGAATCAATTCAGAAATAATAGTAAGAGAGGTAAACTGTGTCACATAAAACAAAGTTATAATCCCCTGCTTCTGCTCTGTCCTTATTATATCCTTAGCGTGTTTGAAATCCGCAACGAGGCTATAAATTGTATTGAGGAATTTTATTTGTCCATATATGACAAAAATTACATTTTAATCCCACTAACTTTACACGCCATTTATTTTACTGTCATAGAGTCACCTGTATCTCGTGAGTTTTAGGGTGTTTTTCTCTCACTGATTCAACAGTATAGAGCTTTTTATGTGATGATGTGCCACTAAACATCCAAACTAGCAAACACATTTATCCAGAACATAAGCTACATTACCCCAGTACCCCAGGATTCCAGTTCTACGGGACCACGAACACAGCTATCATAGTTTGCTTTGGGAGCCCACGTGCCATTAGTGTTGCAGTATTTCGTGGCATTACCTGTAATTGAATGAATCAGAACTGATGAAAAAATTACATTAAAACAATTAAGCATTAGGAACACAAATAATGTTATCAATAACAAACTAATAACAAACTAATAACAAATTAATAACAAATTAATAACAAACTAATAACAAACTAATAACAAATTAATAACGAAACATTCCTCAGCTCTAAAGATAAGTTTAGTACTGTATACCCGCGAAAAGCATCTTCACGTACTCATGTACCTATGCGATTATTCCGACTTTACTCTGAGACTCAGGTAGTTAACGAATGTAGTGAACGGTATTTTATGAGATTAATGATGGAGTGCGGGAAACATTTGTAAGATGCATATTTAGAACTCGGGCTTTGATATCCATCTCGTATGTCTTTCCCATTTCATTGATATCCATCACGTATGTCTTTTACATTTTATTGATATCCATTACGTTTGTCTTTCACATTTTATTGATATCCATCACGTATGTCTTTCCCATTTCATTGATATCCATCTCGTATGTATTTCCCATTTCACTGATATCCATCACGTTTATCTTTCCCATTTTATTGCTCTCGGTTTAAAAATGGAAGAAAAAAAAGCATGCAAATATTTTCTACGACCTATTTATCATTTTTTCATTTCTAAGTGAACTCGATATCAACATGATATGATGGGATCATGTACTTTAATGTTATAATAATTCGGTAGAAATTCAGTATTGTGTTATTTCATCATTAAAGTTTCCTTATGGACGCCATCATAACAGCTGTGATTGAACTGATATAACATAACCAGTGTCAGGTAAAGGACCAGCTTGAGTGTTGCAATATTGCCTCTGGAAATACACTTCTTGCCTAAATCATATCGAACGATAAAATACACTACTTACTTGAGTTATTTCGAAGGAGAACATATATTGCTTACTTGAGCCATATCGGACGGTAACATAAATTACTCGAGTTATATTGGAGATGGTAAAATACAATACTTAAAAGCAGTCATATCGGACAGTAAAATGCATCACTTACTTAAGTCAAGTAGGACGGTAAAATAAAATACTTGAGTCACATAGGACGATAAAATACGCTACTTGATGCAGTCGTATCGGAAGGTAAAATACTTGAGTCATGTAGAACGTAAAATAAATTACTTAAGCCATATCGGACGATAAAATATTCTACCTGATGCAGTCATATCGGACGGTAAAATACACTAAATACAGTCATATCGGACGGTAAAATACACTAAATACAGTCATATCGGACGGTAAAATACACTAAATACAGTCATATCGGACGGTAAAATACACTAAATACAGTCATATCGGACGGTAAAATACACTAAATACAGTCATATCGGACGGTAAAATACACTAAATACAGTCATATCGGACGGTAAAATACACTACTTAATACAGTCATATCGGACGGTAAAATACACAACTTACTTGAGTCATGTAGGAACGTAATATAAATTAATTGAGCAATATCGGACGATAAAATACACTAACAAATGTAGTCATATCGGACGGTAAAATAATCTACCTAATGTAGTCATATCGGACGATAAAATACACTACTTGATGCAGTCATATCGGACGGTAAAATACACTAAATACAGTCATATCGGAAGGTAAAATACACTACTTAATACAGTCATATCGGACGGTAAAATACACAACTTACTTGAGTCATGTAGGAACGTAATATAAATTAATTGAGCAATATCGGACGATAAAATACACTAACAAATGTAGTCATATCGGATGGTAAAATAATCTACCTAATGTAGTCATATCGGACGATAAAATACAGTACTTGATGCAGTCATATCGGACGGTAAAATACACTACTTACTTGAGTCATGTAAGACGGTAAAATAAATTGCTTAAGTAAATATCGAACGATTAAATACACTACTTACTTGAGCTATTTCGGACGGGAAAATACTTTACTTACTTGATCCATATCGGATGGTAACATAAAATACTCGAGTTATATCGGACGGTAAAATACAAAACTTAAAGCAGTCAAAACGGACAGTAAAATACTCTACTTGCTTGAGTTGTGTAGGACGGTAAAATAAATTACTTGAGTCACATAGGACAATAAAATACGTTACTTGATGCAGTCGTATTGGACGGTAAAATACACTACTTACTTGAGACATGTAGGAACGTAAAAAAATTTTGAGTCATATCGGACGATAAAATACACTACTTAATTTAGTCATATCAGACGGTAGAATACACTACTTAATTGAGTCATGTAGGAACTTAAAATAAATTACTTGAGTCATCGGACGATAAGATATACTACTTAATGTAGTCATATCAAACGACAAAATAAACTACTTAAAGCAATCATATCGGACGATAAAATACCCTACTTAATGTAGTCATATTGGACGGTAAAATTGGAATAAACCAACACACAATCAGTATAATATAACTAAAAGCAATTAAAAATTTTATAGACGAGTATAACGATTATTCATACTATTGTAACAAATCTAGGGTAGGTATTTTTAGTATTTATGTCTCCATTCAAAGATTTGTTAGATTTTACTCATCGTCTCTTTATTATGTGAGATTGATGTTGAGAAGATATTTCTCAATACGAGTAATTAGCCAGTTACTAATAGAAGATGTAAAAATGTATAGTATTCACGAATCTTTAAAGAATTATTGAATACGTTGGTAAAATGGGCCCTCCATTATTTCTTAAAATGAGGAACAGTCGAATATTCTCACACGTACGTTTTTGATAATTTTATATATGAATGATACCGTGTATCAGATGTTTACGTCATGCACAGATCAACGGCTTAGAAATGTGTAATGATAAATCATACAGACGCTACACGAGGAAAACCATGTGAGTATCAACCTAAGGTCTTGTAATTGTGTGTTTGCTAGTTGATTAGAGAAAAAATATTTGTGTGGTATTTGTATGCTTAAGAGACCTTCAGTTGAATTAGAGGTCGATACAGAAGTTGACCCACCCACTCTTAAGATCAATTATTTGTATTATAAAGGAACATGTCATTGTAAATAGGAAACACCTGCCTCGAAATAGACTCACGCAAATGATATTTGATTCGATGGGTAGTATATATATATATATATATATATATATATATATATATATATATATATATATATATATATATATATATATATATATATATATATATATATATCACTTCTTGTATATACGATTACTTACTGGCTTCATCTATTCCTACTAAGTATCCAGGGCAAGGGATGACTGCGTACGTTCCACCTGGCGTTGCAGGCCAGCAGGAATATTGGTCCCAACTGACGTTGCAATACAGCTCACCAGAGTCTGAAATAACAGGAAAAAAATATTTTTTTATTGTGTTACTGTTGGCACATTACTTTATAATGTCACATATTTTTCTAGCACAAGTATTTCCGTGCTGTCACAAATCCCTTCTGAAAACTTATTTAAAGCAAAGCGGCAAATAATAATAGTTGCCCAGGGCGAAAGGCTAGTGACTCCAATGGGATCCTCTCTCTCTCTCTCTCTCTCTCTCTCTCTCTCTCTCTCTCTCTCTCTCTCTCTCTCTCTCTCTCTCTCTCTCTCTCTCTCTCTCTCTCTCTCTCTCTCTCTCTCTCTCTCTCTCTCTCTCAAACATACACACACATACACACACATTACAAGATTGCAATATTTGTGCATTCTTCTATCTTCAAATCACAACCTCAAAATTTCACAGTTAAAGTTGTAAGTTACCTGTTTTTGATTCACCTTCTCACAGAAACTTATAGAAATCAAATTTCCTTATTTATGACCTCTGTCTGCGTGTGTTCGAGTCTAGGATTCGGCTAATGTAGATATGTGAGAAAGCTTACCAGTAGCTTCTCGTGGGTCGGTGGTTCTTTCCGGTGATTTCCCGGTTTCTTCCTCCACCATTAATACTGGCCGCCATGAATAGCCTATCGTGTGCTGAAAAATGGCGTTAAGCCCAACAACAAACAAACAAACAAATCCTTATTTATGTGCCCATTTTTCTGAGATTTATAAGTACTACGTAGGATAAACAATAGTTAAATGCAGATTCCCAATAAGTCAGAAAAAAGAAAACTTGAAAGGCAAAAGTTTATAAAATGACGCGGAGTACTAAAAAAAAACACACAAAGCTTCCCAGTATTTCGACCTAAACATTGTCTTCCCTAGGGTATAGTAAATAATGTACATTGGGAATTGCGTTAGTCTCACTCATAGTACAACTAATATTTACTACGTGCTACAGAGAAGTAAAATTGTTTAACTAGAATCGAAAAGAACCATGGACGTCGTGTCTAAAATGGCATCTATGTGAATCGTCTCTTATGGTGTATGGAGAAAAGTAGTTCAGAACAAAATCTGGAACTTCTTTTCCACGCTGTCTCAAAAACATCTTTTTTTCAGCAGACAGCAAAATTCTATAGAGATAATGTAAAACAACTAAATGCTTTTATCTCCATTTCCTTGGTATCATGGCAAGAAGGAAAGAAACAGAAAATCACCATTAAAAATTAAATAAAACTTTAGTCTTTTCTATACTATAACAGTCTGAATTGGATATCAGTTTTGTCTTTCTGAGCATTCATTGATGCATGCGAGAGAGCCAAACAAGCAAACAAAATCATTCTCTCCTATCTTGAACAATTTTTCAATCACATTGCTACGATGTCTGCAGAATGACAGTTTATAATGATTTATTACACTGGGTTATAATGCCGCAGACATGTAGCATACAGTCCCACCCAGTTACATTATCCTGACACCAGGTTGACCAGTCCTGGCTATAGCCTCATAACGCTGAGCGCCTAGCAAGGCAGCTGCTAGTATTTTTGTAAATGTCTTTGGTATGACTCGGCCGGTGTTCGAACCCTAGATCTCCCGCATCCTAGGCATACGCTGTAACGACTAGGCCAAGGGAGCAGTGCCAGGAAATCCATATAGCATAAAGCGTGAATATCTAATGTAGAACAGACATAAAGTGAAAAGCGTGATCGCCTTATCTGCAAAAGACATATTGGAAAAACGACATTTAATTATACTTGCCAATAAGGAAACAGCAGTGTACGAGCCTTGATGAAAGCGACGAATATTAATGACTTTAGATAAGCTTATCGTACCCATTATTGAAACCTATTTTCCCTTACAAGTTTCCAGCGATGATTATTTTCATGTCTGACAACTACATATTAACCAGCTGAATTCAAGGCGCCATGAACAAGATAGCACTAAGTTTGCAAAAGTGTCTCATTTCACATGTCATGTTCACTTGACAAAGCGAAAACAAAAATTTCATTTCTTTGAACACTGTTGGAAAACAGGAAATATATGCAGGCAGTGATAGTTCAAAAACCTAGAACCTCAATTGCACCAGTAGAGAATATTACAGTTCGAGGAGACCTGACTTCAGCACGCTTGGAGACAAGAATGATTAATTGTTTCTTCTAGACCGTACGCGTCATGATTAAGCAACTCAACCTTCTTTGCATTCTTGGAACAACATGACAATAAAGTGCATCATGTTGGGAAACCAATTCAAACGAATCTAATTGGCCTCATTGACAAGCGCTTTATTTTAATGCCATTAGATGGTAACGATTCTGAATAAGAGGAAAATTCTTTTTGAGACTGCATCTTCGTAAAGCTTATTTAGACAATTCTTTAACATTTTAGAAATAAATTTTAATCGGCAATATACAACTTGTATTGTGCTGCACTTTCATTAATCATATAACTGCATACATTTCATCTTTTATGCAATTCTCTGCCTTTTTGTGTACAAACATGGGTTGCATAAAATGCGCATAATTCAAAATTTCTTTGCTGTTGAATGAATCAATAGTGTGCTACAATATTTATACGGCAAATAGTACAGTCAAGCTGGGTCACACCTGGAGTCATCTTGAAGGAATGACACAGGAAATAAGTCTCTGGCGATCTTTAGTGGGCGCTCTATACTTCGGCAGGAGTGACGGGCAATAAATCACTAACTAAATACTACAATTAAACATGGATGAAATCAATTCAGTCAATACTTCAATGACTACACCGGTTATGCTTCCATCCCGATATCTACGCATAAATATCTAGGAGCGTAAACAAAACAGGCAAAACCAAACAAGCATTCAAAATTTCCAAATATAAAGTTATTTCCCTAAACTATAACTTCAAACAAAATAAAATAATTTTAAATAATTTAGAGTGTATGAATTCCTTCAATAACAAGCAACAAATATAAATAAATGAAAGTAGAAAAGGTGGTAATAATTTTTTTTATTCTAAATGTGTGTCTTATATAGAGGATATTACAGTCTGACATAAGATGTTCAATAGCATTATTGACGACGCAAAATCACGTAAAGCTATTCCACACTATAATTCATAAATCATTCCTCCCTCTACAATGATAAAAGTTGTACAACTGTGAAGTTTGCAATGCATATAAAGTTTTTGCTCTATGTCTTATTTTTCTAAACCTCTGGCTGGATGTAAACCAGATCAAACTTAAAAATCTCATTTGAAAAATGAAGAAGAAAAACAAACAGCCATAACACCCGACAATATTTGAATTTTAGTTTCGATCCCTGCAACTACGTACAGGTATTGTGTCGTGGGGGTTGGGGAATATGTAATAAAAATGTTTGGATTGTAATATACATTACGTGAATTCGAGATTACCATGCAATTAATACTAATATACTTTAATTTCCCCATAGATACCGCTTGGACGTAAAAACTAAATAAAATACACCAATTTTTTTAGACTCCAGATTCCCTAAATTAATAGTAATATAAACGTAGTCAACCAGTATGACCAATTTAATTAGCATACGTAATATTCCTTAAGCAGAAGACAGTAAATTCAACAAAATACGTTTTACACTCCACAAATAGTGGCAAAAAGAAACATTGTATGGAATTCAACAATTATCAGATAGGTGATATACATATTTCACAAACAAAGCTGAGCAATCCGCATCTAGGTGTAAAGTATAGTTCTTTACAATTTGGAAGGCGTACAAGTATTTTCAAAGCTAATTGTATGATAAACTTAAATACAGAGGAGAAGAGAGATCATTTGCTGATCATAAACATCAAAAATATATATTCCAATATTCACTGGGAATACCATTGAAAAATTACTGAAATTCCTAATTGGAGCATGGTGAAAACAATATAACAAATTCATGGATCAGGCGTGACATACAACAGTCTTATATACAACATCTGGGTTATTGCGTAGGTGAAGCCTCTCCTAACAACGCTGAGCATCCATTGAAAATATTACAAGCAGTGCCAGTTGAGCAATTAACGCGCTGTGAGAATTATCTTTTCAAGTATCAATACCAGTTGTGTAAATGGCGTATAATTATTTTCATCGGCTTGATAATTCAGCAAAAAACTGATATAAGTTTAAATTAGACTTTATAGACACTGATGATTGTCTTTGCAATTTTCCAATGGCTGTTTGAGAAAACAACCATATAAATTGTCACCACTCCCGTAGGCAGTACGTTGATCTGTATTTTTGTCTAAACGTCTCTCCAGGTAAATGTTGTTACGTTGTATGAGAGGGGAAAAATATACATTTTGTATAGCGAAGTAATTTGTTTTAACATTAAATATAAATTAAAATATAGAGACATAATGATATGATATTTTCACAGATTGCACCAATCTTTAGTTAGATAACAACATACTGTTTAATATATATATATATATATATATATATATATATATATATATATATATATATATATATATATATATATATATATATATGCTCATCTTTTTTTTACCGTTAACTTTACATTGTCAGAATTGTGCAATATTCCACGTTATTGAACACCTTCATACTATACCTCAAGTGCAAAGTAATTATTTTCTAACGTAAACAATTTTTTATGAATGAACTAAAGCAGATATTTCAAGGACGGCCACATACCAGCAAATGTTTCATAGACTGACTCCTACAAACTGCTTTGGCACATTCCGCCTTTACTTTTTTGATACAAATGTTTCAGATTTAGCTAGATATGGACGCTTTACAAGGTCATCAGAATTAAACGTAAATTATATCCGAAAACTGTCTTCTTTAGCTGTTAATAAAAATGGCCAAAAATATATTTCATACCTTTATAATGCAATCCACGCGGTTGAGGCACGTGAGCGCGCGGTACGCTATGAAGTTTAACAGTCGGTGGGAGGAGCTATATGCGCATGAATGGTATTATTTTTGCGTAGAAGCAATCTTTTATTATGAACTTTATTATTTTAATAATAAAATAATAAATTTTGTTTATATATATATATATATATATATATATATATATATATATATATATATATATATATATATATATATATATATATATATATATATATATATAATTGGTTGTGAATTTTATTATTAAATATTTGGTAATGAAACAAGAATGAGCATATAATAAAAAGGTTACTGCATTTGAATGGAAAAATATGTACTCGTTTTTTTCGGATGGTTCTACTACACTCCCAATGTCGTGCAGTATAGCCATCCGAAAAACTCGTTCATATTTTCCCATACAAACGCAGTAACCTATAAATATATTACATACGAAACGTAAATTTATTTTTAAAAATGTTCAAATTAAAAATGGACAATCGTTTTCAAAACTAAAATGCAAACTGCTTTTTTTTACTAAATGTTCTTTTGTTGCTTTTTTACCCAATTACTTTCTTCTAATTCCTTGATCACATCTGATTGATTGTATGTACCTAATCCATATAACTGTCAACAACATCTAATAATTTAATAATAAACTGTTTTCCTGTCTCTAGGCATTTTTTACACATGTGACTATGAAAGCTTACAAAAGTCTTGAGGCTTAAAACTTCTTAAATTTTGAATGGATACACACAGTAATGAGCTATAAATCGCCATATAATGCTTACATGCTTCTAAGTGCAGATGTTATGCCTTCACAGCGAGTAAATGATGAACTACATCATCATTGGGTGGTTCATGCTGTTGCTGACCGAGACTACATGGCATGACACGAACACAGAAACTTATAAGTTCATTTCAGGAGATTCTTATATTAATATAATTATTTGTCTTTAACATTAAGATCTATGGAGCAACATTATTGAACATTAGATACAAATTTTGACCATAATAATAAAGTCTAAAAACAAAAGCCCTTTCCAGTTTTCTGACAATTTATTTTCCGGAATTTAGTAAAGAGGTAGTGTGTAACAGAATCTCATTTAATATCAAAAAGTTCTTCTATTTAAGTCATAAATTTAGCAAAATAAATCATTTGGAACTTACACATCATTACTTATTTATTTTCTACTTTTTTGACATTTTTTAATGTAACAATATTGATAGCGTGCTCGTTACTCTAACTAACTGCCTTCGAATAATGATCGAGAGGTTAATGTTTCACCTAAAGGGAGGCGGAAGCTGGCGTATCTATGCAAGAGAGAGCACTCTTCTTGTTAATTGCCCGGATGTTCGGATCTATGAATACAATGAATAAATTGGGAATTTGATGCTGACAAATGCAAGAATCTGCCATTTGCTGAATTTATCAATCAATTTTAAAATTTCGTACATTTTTACTTTTGAATCTTCTGCGATTCAGATGAAACAGGAATCGATTTATGGAAATTAAACTTTGATTCAAACGGTACTTTGCAACTCAATATATCGAATAACTGTTTTGAACCACAGGAATAACGAAAGTTGATATAAATTGTATTCCATTAATTTATTCATTTCAAGAGTTTAAAAAACAAAACGCTGCAAAATGACGAATTTTAAAGTACGTCGTTTAGAAGGGAAAGGAATATTAGTGACGGCTGTTGACAAAACCTAAAGACATTTTGTTAGCGAACAAGTTTTATTTGGGTAATTTTGCATAGTTTCACTTGTATTACATCAAATAATAGGTGCTAAATCTTTACTGCCGTCCAGAAAATCAAATGCTTAAGCATATATCAATTAAATGTGGAAATAAATATCACACAGGAGGTAAAGAAAATAAAGTAGACTGAATTAAAAGAATGGTTAACGCAACAGCATACCAATGTATTACGCAAACATATGAGGAAAAAGGTTACCTATAATATAGTTTATGTAAGTCACGTGGATCCTCCGTAGCAAGCAGAAATTGATGACGTGAAAGCATATTAAAATTACAGCAGCAATAAATGTGATGATGATGTATATTCCTTTGTAAAATACTCTCGGACGGAAAACTACTCAAAACCTTTATAGAAATATCCAGGACGGAAACATACTCATACAAAGGTATAGAAATATCCAGGATGGAAAACTACTCAAACCCTTTATAGAAATATCCAGGTCGGAAATATACTCATACAAAGGTATAGAAATATCCAGGACGGAAAAGTACACAAACCCTTTATAGAAATATCCAGGACGGAAAAGTATTTAAACCCTTTATAGAAATATCCAGGACGAAATATACTCATACAAAGGAATAGAAATATCAAGGACGGAATAGTACTCAAACCCCTTATAGAAATATCCAGGACGGAAAAGTACTCAAACCCTTTATAGAAATATCCAGAACGGAAAAGTACTTAAATCCTTTATAGAAATATCCAGGACAAAATATACTCATACAAAGGAATAGAAATATCAAGGACGGAATAGTACACAAACCCTTTATAGAAATATTCAGGACGGAAAAGTACTCAAACCTTTTATAGAAATATGCGAAAAACGAACGATTGCTGAAAGAAAACAGCTATAAAAAGCATTAAGTATTTACCGGAAAGTAAACGCTCAAAGCTTTTAAGCTGACTCCGACACAAAGTCAGTTGTAATTTAATTGTTTATCAGTGAAATGTTGAAGTAGTTTAAATAGGATAAAACCAGAAAAAGTACCAGACGGTTAGGATAACACTTATCATGTATCACTACACTCGGCTAAAGTTTAAGTAACTAAATAATAAAATATATAAGATATACGGATCTGCATATTAGGTTTATTTTCAACAGATACATTTGAAACATCTACATTTTCAATTGATGAAAGAGTCAGATTTTGACGTTGTTAATGAAAAATGGCTCTGCAGTTCTGGAATTGACTAAGTTTACAAAGAAGATTACATTAACAAAGTGAAATAAACCAAAAGACCCAAAGAATGTAACTGTCAGATGGGGAGATTAATGTTTAACATCAGCGAATAAGCTAAACAAAATAATCTACCATTAACTAAATGATAATTCCATCGAAGATAAGTGAAGAAGGAGACATAAATAGAAGTGTTAAATCACCTTTACCAACAAAGCACTGCTAATGCATCTAACACGATGAAAATTTATGACATTGAATGTAAATACTTTGCATACAAACTTTTGAACAATTTAAAATGTGACAATGATGAGTCTATGAACATATACAGAGAGGATTTGACATACGAATTTACAGAGTTTATTGGACAACAAATGATTATGAAATGTCATTATAATGGCATTGTACAGATAAATCTATTTCAGAGTCAAACGTCATTATAATGGTATTGTGCAGATAAAAATATTTTACAGATTACATTGCATTGTACAGATAAAACAAATTTAGAGTCAAATGTCATTATAATAGCATTGTACAGATAAAATTATTTTAGAGTCAAACGTCATTATGATGGCATTGTACAGATAAAACTATTTTAGAGTCAAACGTCATTATAATCGCATTGTACAGATAAAATTATTTCGAGTCAAATCTATTAAATGGTTCTACAAGTTTAATTCCTTACGAAAAAAAAATAATGAGAACATTTCTAAGGATAATTAGTTCGACTAAAACCATAAAGAAGAATATACAATAATAGACGAAACTTTCCTACACTCATTGTTGTGTTACGTAAGTAATTAAACGCTGGATTAGGTGCTTTTAAATGCTGGATAAATTTGTTTTTGATATAATTCATTCTAAAGCAGAATAAAGATGAGTTAATAGGTTGGACAACATCCTTCCTGACGTCACTTAAAATCACACAAAGAAGATCCAAAGTTTTGGGCAATTCGTCACTTATATACATTTTTTGGAACTTTCCTGATATGCAGTTAAAATGCTAATGCGTTCATGCACAAAATATAATGAATAACGAATTTCAAGCAAAACACAATACAGTATCCGATTTGTATCATATCCAGTCACGTTTATGAACAAAAATTCTACTGCGCATACTAATCCAAATGTTTAAGATGCTGAAAGAAAAACAACAGAAATAATGTATTTGAAGCAAAAGAAAGTCTATCAGTCCTACTGAACTTTTTTTTACTATATTTGCTACAGCCATATCAACAGCTGACACAGCCTTGCCTGTTTTTAGTTGCTACAGCAACAATTGCAATATTCGTTTATGACATTAGTCATTTCAGTATTTCACATAATGGCAATTATTTTTAACTGTAAAATATTAACTTTTATAAACATTTTCTGTACAATTTATTTCTAAGATTGATAAATGACCAGCTAAATGTGCTCTTTTACTGTCAACACTTTCAACGGTTAGAAACATTTTATGTACAATTTATTTTTAAGTGTGTTAACTGACAAGCTGCATGTGCTCTTTTACTGTCAACACTTTCAACGGTTCTTGCGATAGAGTATTTTTTTATTGAAATGAGTATCTTGATTGGTGTCCTGTTTAACTCTTTATATCCTTCCGCATCAGATTCCAAAGATTAAACATATGTCTTGACAACTTCTGGAGTATGTATATAACACATTAAAACAATTAATAACACCTTGAAGCAAAAACCCGCTTAAATCCAGTACACAAAAGTAGCAGTACATTACTAACCACAGTGGTCAATATAAAGTTACGACTCATAACAAAATTATATGTAATAGCCTGAAAATAAAAATTAGACGTGGCATCAGAAGAGCGGCTGACTCCAGTGAACACAAAATTGGATACACCAATAGACATGCGTACTCCAAACTAAATAAACAGTGAAATAAGGTATTGGATGTTTTAAAAAAGAGCAAGGTTTATATGCAAAGGTTTGCTTTCTATTACAAAGGGTTTACTCGTTTTGCCTTTATCAGTGTTCTGAATACCTTAGGATACCTAAATTTTATTGGCACTATATAGCCACGATGATGTTGACGTGAGGTAAGCTTTATACAATGTACATGCAGACCATTCTTATCTTTAAAACTATAATTTATAATCTGTTCGTAGACCTTCGATATGACAAAGGTCATTCCGAAATACCACGAATCTAATCTAAATGTGATTTCTGCAATACTTTAATCAATGGTCTTGCGTTCACAAGAAATGAGGTGAATCTCAGGGGCAAAGGATTGAGACTTATTCATTGTATGCTGATGAACCGAACTGCCCATGGACGACTGAATGTGATTTAATCTTGCCTTCAAATAACGAACGGCATTTTGTGATTTTGGGATTTCTATAATAGTGACATTTATGTAAGTAAATTTGGATATATGAAAAAATCATTTATTTCTGTAAAAAAAAATTGCAATATGACAACAAGACCTCGATAGATATATTAGATCCCCTTTTTCGCCAATATTTTTTTATCCGTTCTTTCCGTTTGTATCAGTATGCTTGAACTGTAACAAAAGTGACATCTACAACGACTTAAGGAGCGTAATCGTAATAGGCCTGGCGCGCGCGCGCGCGCGCGTGTGTGTGTGTATGTGTGTGTGTGCGTGACAGAGAGAGAGAGAGAGAGAGAGAGAGAGATTTGGATTTTTAACGTAACTTGAACAATTTTTTAGTCCTATTGCTACGATATCTGCAGTGTGGCAGTTTATAGTGATGTCTAGCACTGGGGCATCATGCCTCGAACATGTAGCACGTTGTTCCACCCAGTTACACGATCCTGACATTAGGCTGATAAGCAGTAACACTAACTCTTAATGCTGAGCACCAAGCTATGCAGCTGTTAGTACCATTTTTGTCTTTGGTATGACTCGGCCGGGAATGCATGACGTAATACAGATGTCGCGGGATCATAGAAAGTAACGTGAATTTCAAGTGGTGGCGGGTGGGGCGGGGGTCACGGCCGTGGCGGTAGAGTCGATTGCGGGTCTGCTATGTGAGAGCGATATACGGGAACGTTGAACCCAAGGTATACAATGGCACCATGCTCGTACCCAGGGGAATAAGATGCAGAAAGGCCCAGCTCGGGGTCAATCGCACTTTTAAGGAACTGATTCCCAGCTAGGGGCCGCAACCAGTCGCAAAATGCCGAACAGGAGCAATACGAAACTTTATTCCTAGCCCGTGTTACTCCGATTGATGATGATTTATTATGGGAGGTAGGATACTTAACCGGGTTAAATAAGCGACACAGATTATGTACATTCTTCCAGTCGTGGATGTAACTGAAGGGATAAAGTTGTGAGTTTTATTTCAATTTGTACATTCCTCCATGAATTTGATTTCCAAAACGAATATAAATCCCTGAATCAATTCATATTTAGCTGCTGTCTTGAAACACATACTTCTCGAGCAAGAAAGGCCTTCATATTTTTTGCAGTTTCGAAGAAAAATAATTCATCCCTTCTTTTATATATTAGATATGTGTGCATCGTTATTACATTTCGTATTAGAAATAATCAAACGAAAAGATAATGGCTGATAAGAACATTTGAAAATGTTAGGTTATTTGCATGTAGCAATTTAGCTCTCTCCTTACAAAAAACGAATCAAATTACCCATAATTAGCAATAAGAGGTAATCAACAACCGGATATCAGTCAAATTGAGCCGGAATTCAAACTGAGCTGGTAGCGATGAACATGGCTTGGCATGTTTTTTTTATAGAAAACAGCGCCGTCATAAAGTACAACATTGTTAATTAACAACAGGATAAATGACCAATAATTTTCTGTCGACCAGTCCTTGGACGGCAGATATAACCTTTCAAAGATTTCGACAAATTTGTAGAGTTTTCCTATCTCACAATAATTTTGGCCTGATAAGAGAGAAAAGCATTTTCAGATGCATAAAGATTGCAAACTCTAATACGACACTACGTAAACACAAATAAATTTTAAAAAAAAACATTTCGATTTAGTATTTATTTTTCTTGGTCATCATACAGAAATAATGTTCCTCGACTATTCTAGAATGAAAATATGCATTTATGAAATATTTCAAACCTTAGCTTCCTTCCTAAAGTAGTTCCAAAACCGGTAAATTGCAAATTGAAGCATGGATTCAATAAATCAGAGACTAGTTAAATTTATTGAAGTTACCACTGAGCCGCCTCATAGAACAATTTCATCTACAACAATAAATTTTGAAACAGCAATTTATTGCATCCTGAAGCGACAAAAAAGCAATATTGCAAAATTTAGCACCCATGAAGGGAAACAAATTACATCTTGCAATATGAATCAGGATAGACCACCCAGGGCTAAACATCCATAAATTAAATGCACGTGTTACAAATCAACGCAATTGTTGCCGTTACAACAACACACAGTGTTCAATCCGTAGTTGCAAAATCAGCATGAAATTAAACAGAATATGTCATTTTAAAATGCATGGATAGTAGATTGTCTCGTGCATCGCTGAGATCAAATAAATGGTCTTTGACATTATAGAGGTACTTCATTGCCACTGAAGACAAAAGTCTTAAACCGAACAATTCTGATTTTGCGGATGAAGTTTAAAATATATGAAAGTGAATTTATTAAAAATAACTTCGAAATTTGAAACTTTGGTGGCGACACTTCTCGTAAAATAACACAATATTTCTTTATATTCTGTGTGTGATGAATGTTCTTTACATGGTATATTCATGTCCGGCACGTCCAGTTAACAAAAGACAAAAACACCTTTATTCTTATGATTTTCTTTAGAATATTTAATTCAAACCATTACATGATATTTTGTGTCTGTTTGAAAACTTGCATGATTACTTAGATGTATAAAACTACGCCTTGACGTTACAGATTTAATAGATATGTACTTGTCGGTACAGGATGAAAACCAGCTAAACGAATGTACATGGATATTTAAATTGTTACTCACGTAATATTTTTGGATATCAAACGTAAGATCTATATGTACATTCTTAGTACATGCTTTTGATCGTGCACATTTCTGTACAGAACTGATTGAAATTGGCTTAACTTTAATGCCCCGAAAACTGGTACCAAAACTATTTCTTTTGTGCACAGTTCATCGGTAGTTGGTCAAAGAATCGACTTTTGTTATCAGCGTATTTTCTTTTTCAGTGTGTTCTTATAATGAAGATGCAAATGTGTCATGAATTTAGTTCAATCAAACAAACACTGTTAGGATTCGTCGCGCACGCGCTTGAGGAATCTCGCTTTATCTTATTATTGTTGTCCCTATGGGGAATTTTATTGCAATAACTTGTCTAGAAAATGACGAACATTTGCATTCCAAAATCGAATTTGTAGATTGTTTTATTGATTGTATCAAATTTATGTAGATTTAAACATATTTTATGTTGATTTTTGTATGCTATTGATCTATATATACATTTATATATTCATTTATACCAGTGGTCTCAAACTCAAACCACTCTGAGGGCCGCTTGAGGGCATTTTTGATGGCCCAAAGGCCGCACCACCCTAGTAATCTCTCATGACACCATGTGACACCAATCATTTTGCATGATATGGCTTGGCAGACCCCTGATTTATGCAATACATTTATACTGATTTATGTACACATTTATACTGATTTATGTACACATTTATACTGATTTAGGTAAAAATTGATACGGATTTAGAGTTACATTTATACTGATTTATATACACATTTATACTGATTTATGTACACATTTATACTGGTTTAAATACAAACTGATTCGGATTTAGATATACATTTATACTGATTTATGTACACATTTATACTGATTTATGTACACATTTATACTGATTTAGGTATACATTTATACTGATTTAGGTACACATTTATAATGATTTAGTTATACATGTATACTGATTTATGTATACATTTATACTGATTTAGATAAACATTCATACTGATTTATGTACACATTTAAACTGATTTAGGTATATGTTTATACTGATTTATGAAAACATTTATACTAATTTAGGTATACATTAATACTGATTTATACTTGACTTTATGCTTTGTAATTCTCGTGTGCTATATTTGATATAGAACACTACAGCTGACAATGACGTAACCTTAAAGTCATTATGTAATTTGTAGTTTAGTATACTTGACCATAATCCTGTGTTCAAGACAGTTTGCAAGCAACGAATAATTAGTCTAAAAATACAGTAGAAGTATCTTCAAATACAAGTTTTATATAAGGTCTTCCTTGGATCATACCTTCTGTAAATGTACATTACCATATACAGTAAACCATTTTACCGTATCTGTAAATGTATAGTACCATATACGGTAAACCATTTTACTGTACCTGTAAATTTGTAGTACCATATACAGTAAACCATTTAACTGTATATAGATGTGTATAGTACCATATACGGCAAACCATTTTACTATACATGTATATTTGTAGTACCATATACGGTAAACCATTTTACTGTATCTGTAAATGTAATGTACCATATACGGTAAACCATTTTACTGTACCTGTAAATTTGTAGTACCATATACGGTAAACCTTTTCACTCTATCTGTAAATGTATAGTACCATATACGGTAAACCATTTTACTGTACCTGTAAATTTGTAGTACCATATACGGTAAACCATTTAACTGTATATAGATGTGTATAGTACCATATACGGTAAACCATTTTACTGTACATGTAAATTTGTAGTACCATATACGGTAAACCATTTCACTCTATCTGTAAATCTATATTACCATATACGGTAAACCATTTCACTACATTTGCAACTGAAGAATTGCACTGCAGAACTTTGCAATGGCGTAACTTCACAATCAACAAAATTTAATTCATCGTCAGTGGAAATTAATACACATCTTATTAAAACAAGAATGTACAATGGAAAGTTTGCATTTTTTTCTTTGGATATGACTACTTTTTATCTAGACTACATACAAACCTGTAAACAACATTTATGATGTTATTTACGCCAGGAGTAATTGTTGTTTTTGTTTAGATCACACGACTACCTGTAAAGGGCAGTTATACTGTCATTTACATGTAATTCATTCCTTATAATTTTTATCTAAATAAGTTGTTACGACTCTATGTTCTTACGTTTTGTAATATTCAACAAATCCATAGAATACAAAGTGAAAATTTAATGAGAATTTACAGTGTTATTAATTAAATACCAAACAGTCTTAAAGGTTCTATGAAAAGTCCAAACCAATGAAATTGAATTCCATTGATGTTCCAAAATAACTTTCACTATTAAATGTGTTGATGTGCCTATCTTCTCTAACATGCTAATGTGCCAGTTGCCTGAAATATGGTGAAATTTTAACAGGCCTGGAATATGGTGATGTGTTATCAGTGTTTTTGTGCATCAGAACAATACAATCCAAAATGTTTTTGTATGAATTCAATAAAATTCCAAATATAATTTAGTCCAAGAATGGAATTGAACACTTTGTATTTCCAGTGCACAATAATTTTATTAAAAAGTGAATTGATTTTTCTTCAGATCATAACGAAAAGATGAATAATTTGTCTAGTAAACAACATTATATACAAATCTA
The DNA here is from genome assembly GCA_016746295.1 of Potamilus streckersoni. Taxonomy (NCBI): domain Eukaryota; kingdom Metazoa; phylum Mollusca; class Bivalvia; order Unionida; family Unionidae; genus Potamilus; species Potamilus streckersoni. Next base: position 4,907,087 of record JAEAOA010001201.1, read on the forward strand.
AGACACAATAAAGAGCTAGGATGAATGTCAGTTTCCTTTCTAAAATAGTCATAGTCACTCACGCATAATAAGAAAGATTTATACATTAAAACTTTCTTTCAAACATTGATCTTTAAATTAGATGCAGTCTTATGAATGATGCAAAATATTCATGTAGTAATATGACACTTCTATACCTTTCCTTTCTTTAATTTTGATGTCCCTGGTGTCAAAATAGGTTTTACTAAACTCCAGGGGCCCCTAGTGGCTGAGTGGTCTAAAGCGCTGTCCGTTACTGATCACTGCCATCTCACCTTTGTCTGCGTGGGTTCGAGTCTAGGATTCGGGGAATGTGGATATCCGAGTAAGCTTGCCAGTAACTTCTCGTGGGTCGGTGGTTCTTTCCGGTGTTTTCCCGGTTTCTTCCACCACCAATAACACTGGCCGCCATGAAACGCCTATCGTGTGCTGAAAAATGGCGTTAAGCCCAACAACAACAACAACTAAACTCCACTTTAATAATTTCAGATTTTTGTTTTTCATTTTGCTAATGAAAGTAAGTGGGTTGTGATCACTGAATACAATAATGTAAGAACGAGCTGTTATATAGTCTTAATTCAAAGTGTTGCAACCCCATATCAAAGATAAACATTCCTTTCCGATCGTGGAATAATTTTTGTAGTGTTTATTTAATTTTTAGAGGAAAAAGCACAATTTTTATCTTCCTGAATTAATACTCCGCCATTACATCTGGAGTTAATAACGGTGAAATTTTCCTTGTCCAATGGAATTTGCAAAACTCATTTCGAAAGGTCACACTTGATGGCTTATTTTGCATTTTCAATTTTGTCAATACAGACATCGATTTTTGGGAATGAAAATGAATTTGTTTTAAAGACGATATTCACTTTTCTATAGTTGGTTATCCTTATCCAAATATTCGTTTAACATACTCGTTTAATATAATTCTATGGAAAAGTTGTTTTTTTTGTTTTCGTCTCCAAAGAGCGTTAATTATGTAACTTAAGTCATTTACTTTCTTTTCAACTGTGTACTTATCCTGAAGATTTTGACGTAGTGTCCATAACTCTTATCACCAGGCTGAAAGCTTATTATTTTTTATACCTTAAATCATTTTTGACTGAGTAGAGTGAACATTATTTCTTGCTACTCCATAAACTTTGGCAACTTATATTTAAAATCAGAAACATGATCAATTTTTTTTCTTATAATGATTTCAATGTTCTTGATACAGTATGTCCAAAACCCAGTTCAAGAGGACTAAAACATAAGGAATCGAGCTTATTTCGTATTAGTAAACAACAGTAAATGAACACCTTCATTCCAATCTTTTCCGGCATTTAATCAATATGATCTAATAATATTTTTCAAGGTTTGATGAAATCTTTCTAAAAACCCTAGATTTTCTAAGTGATAGGCAAAAAACTCAAAACTTATGGATGTCTTATTCATGCATGTCCAGCTGGAAAATTCCACATAAAATATGCGACCCCCGACCAGGTTGGACGGTATTTGGAAAGCCAAATTGGGTATACAGTAAGTTACGAGGTACACATTATGGTCAACAAGAATTGGTTCCCTTACTTAGTCTTAGGTAACGGACCGACGCAGTCTACCATTATTATGCTAAATGGTTCGTCAAATGATTGACAAGTGCTATAAGACCTAGATTTTTACAAACATCACCTTTTATTTTCTATCAGTAGAAGTGACCTGTCTTATTGGCCCCTAAGCGACCAGCCAAAGACTTTTTGCGGTAAACGTTGTAATAATAGAGTCCAATGCTATATTTGCCATTTCAAAATTGTTAACAATTTTTCAAAATGAGGAAAATATTTATCAACTTCTTTTACTTTAGAAACGGTTACAAACCTAATTTTTCTGGTAACATCATAACATAAAATTGTGCGTAAAGTCGGGTGCTGTTTTCCATTTGAAAGTTCGGATTATTTTAGTCTAAATTGTATTTTTCTTTCTTCTTTTCCTCATTCTCTCTGAAAGTGTTATTCCAGTAATTATTGTTTTATTTTAATTTAAATTTTCATATCTTCTTTCCCTTTTTGAGTTTCTTCTCTGTCTCTCATCCTTTCAAATTTCTGCATCTTTCAACTCCTTTTAAATCTTGTATTTTAATTTCATTTTTATTATTTTCATTTCAGAGCCAGACTGAGACTTCTGATCTTATCCAAGAAAATCCTTTACACTAAATATTGACCAGGATATTATTTTTCTTGCTTCGTTAAAGAAGCCTTCGCCTCAAAATGATAATTTTATCTGACAAGCAATTCATTCTTTGTCAAAGACTCGAACCCTTAACTTAAGATAACATTGTAAACGCTTGTTGGTTTCACTATGGAATTCTCAAATATGTGAAATTTAAAACATATGAATGAGACATGAAAAATTCCGAAATAATAAGAATTTAAATTTAAAAGACAAATTGAGATATATAGATAGATAGATAGATAGAAAGAAAGATAGATAGATAGATAGATAGATAGATAGATAGATAGATAGATAGATAGATAGATAGATAGATAGATAGATAGATGGATGGATGGATGGATGGATGGATGGATGGATGGATGGATGGATGGATGGATGGATGGATGGATGGATGGATGGATGGATGGATGGATGGACGAACGGACGGACGGACAGACAGACGGACAGACAAATAGATAGATAGATAGATAGATAGATAGATAGATAGATAGATAGATAGATAGATAGATAGATAGATAGATAGATAGATAGATAGATAGATAGATAGATAGATTAGAATCTGTTTGAAGAAAATCTCACAGATAAAGAAAGAAAAAGAAATAAATATAAATATAAATATGGAAATTTTATATCCGTAATGAATATGTTTGATCTGATTGTCCATTCAAAAAAGAAATGTAAATCAGGAAAGCCAAGATGGCAGTCTTTAGTGTATTTTATTTGCCTAATTTACACAAATTTATCGATTGCTTTTATAAAAAATATTTATCTGACTTGACTAATTCACATTTGGGAATTTACTAATTTCATGCAAAAGATAAATGTACAAAATTTAAATAAACCTACATTCAACAAGCGTCTTCTTTCCAGACACAATAATATCCAATAAATTTATTGCAATATCTTCTAGAATAATAGATCTACGTCTTATAAAATTAATTTGTTACTCATATAGACAAATGTTAAGTTCTATTTTAATAAATTATTGTGCACTTCAACGTTTTCACATATTTAAACGGAGATCACCAATTTAGAAAGAATTTTCTCGAAGTCTAGGATGTATCGCATTAGGTGGATTTGGTTGGAATTGCATTTTAACTGTTTCATAAAAAATACTTTTTGGATTGGATTTGAATCCTATTTGTTTTGTCCTAAAGTTTTAAATCGTGTTGTATTTTGAAATTATTTGACAATTATTTTCGGAATTGTGTGACATTTTTTTCTTTTTTATTCGTTCTTCAGAAACTAACTTGAAACAAGAGTGAAGTGGTTCAATATTCTAATCTCATTTAGAAATCAGAAATGGCAAAATAAGAGCTGATATCACCCATGTATACTTCCGTTACAGTCACGGCATGTTTTTCCTTCATTATAAGAAATCCCCAGCGTGGTTATAGAACTGTTCCACCATAATTACAAGGGGTAATAATCAACATCCGGGAGTGTACTGGCTGCAGTCGGGAATATATGAGCGATACCGGACATGAATGATCGAGAACGGCGCAGTCAAATACGCATGGCGGACCAAAGCGATGACTGACCAAATGACCAATCCTAAAATACTACAATTGCTGTAGTCAGACTTGAAACGTTTTGAGAAATACTTGATTTGCAAATCTTCAAGAAGAAACTAAGTTGGTGAATGTATGTTATTTTAAATAATGTTGAATTTTTTTTGTTAGAATTCCGTTCAATAGTTTTTGCCCACGAAAGTTGGAAATATACGCATAGGATTCAAGATTTAGAGGAAAGATTATAATTTCAAGAGTTCTAATGTTTGAGAAGCAAACTATAAAGAAAATTAATGATTATAGGTACACTATCACCATCATTATTAATGTTTACAACAGAGATATGTATTAGCTTGTTTGTTTGGCAGAGTTTATAGTAGTGCCTAGTACTAGGGCATCATGCCTCAGACATGTAGAATGATGTCATACCTACTCACATTATCCAGATACCAGGACGACCATTCCAAACACTAACCTCTTAATGCTGGGTGTCCAGAGAGACAGCTGTTAGTACTATTTTTATATTTCTCTGTTAGGACTCGGCCGTGGTTCGAACACGCGACCTCTCACAGCCGAGGCTGAAGCTCTGGCCACTAGGTCCATCTTGGTATGGTATCATGAATATGGTAATATGAATGTTCAAGAGTTTTTTCGTCAAAGCAGAAGTAAGTGTGAGTGTATGTGTTGCCAACTTTATGTATGAGTGTATGTTCAACTTCAAGTGTGGGTATATGTGTTTACATCTTTATGTGCGAGTGTATGCATTTTAAACCTTTTGTGTGAGTGAATGTATGTACATCTTTATGCGTGAGTGCATGTATTCACAGCTTTATATATGAGTACGAATGTTCAGCTTATATGTGAGTGTATTTGTACAACTCAATGTGGGAGTATGTGTATACAGCTTTATGCGATCCATGTGTATCCATCACTAAATGTGTCTCCATGTCGTTGTGCGAATTGTACGAATGATTACACCTTGTGTAAACAGTGCAAACTCTTACATTAGTAGTATGACTGCTTTCTAACTACATGTACGGTCATTCGTCTTCTGTTTTGATATAAAATTGGATCAAAGGTAGAATACCTTTAACGTATGCGTTACAGGGAAACCGAGTGGCCTAGTGGTCTAAAGCGCTCACCACTACAGACTAATGCCATCTCAAGTCTGTGCGTGAGTTCGAGTCTCGGGTTCGGTCAATGTGGGTATTATATATATCTAGCCAGTTGCTTCTCGTGGGTCGGTGGTTCTTGTGTGGGTTTTACCCGGTTTTTCCTCCACCATTTATGCTGGCTGCCTTGTATAGCCTATCTTGTGCTGAAAATGGCGTCAAACCCACATCAACAATATATGCGTTACAGTGTATGCTTTTTAAAAATTTATATGTTGATAAATCAGATATCATTTTTAATTAGCCTTTCAATCAAGCATAGAAGGCAACAGTTAGGTCCAAAATATTCAAATATAAAATACAACGTAAATCAAATATATAAGCATAGTCTCCATTCGAAATAAATAAATTGCGGAATATTTATCCAGCAAGCCATCGAGGGTAATAAGCACATGCATTATTTTCAATTACAGTCTTCAAGTAATGTTTTTTTTTTCATAACATGTCATGCTACTGACACGTGGCGCCATTTCAATTTATTCCCAGAAAGTATAATAAAGACCTTAAAACAGCGATCCATGAAATGAATAATTCATATATTCAGCTATCTCTACTTTATTTCTAAGAAATGTTTGCGTGTTTTTGCATGAGCAGATCGTTTACATGCTAATTTTAAAATACGAAGCACTGTTATTTTATGTAGTTGAAGTATGCTATTCATAATGATTTATAACATGTATACCGTCTACAAGTTTTACAAATTATTTATAAAGCTCGACCCGTTGTGTTAGTTCGTGTCAAGATACTTAATAAATCCAGCCATATCTGCCAATTTATGTTCTTCAGATCACATTCGACATTTTTTGAACTGGGCAAAAACCTTTATTTTCAGAAGAAAAATTCGTATTTATATAAACAATTGCACACATACAAGCACTCACATACACAAAATCTTGTTTCCATTTCAATAGACAAATACTGTATTGTACAACGAACTTTATTACACACACTCGATACATACGTGCTTAATATTTTAATGCAAAATAAATATGCATTTCTTTTCATTGTATTTTGAAGTGCATATAGTATGTCGCATTAAAGACTTTAGGTGTGTATGTTTTCTTTACCATCATTCAATCTGGCTTTGAAAGCTTAGACAATAAACTAGTTGACCATTTAGATCTATTATACTACGATCAATCTTTCGGAGAGTTCTTCCTTTCAAACAAACCAGTCCAAATAATCGGTAGTTTCTTTCATTCAAACAAACCATTGTACAGAATGGAGAGTTTCTTTCTTTCTAGCAAACTAGTCCAACACAAGGGGAATTTCTTTCAGTGAGATCCTTCTGTCAGACAAACCAGTTCAAAAAAGAGAGGGAAACATGGTGACAACTAAAGCACAATAGCTTCATATCTGCTTTGGACCAATCACAAATGATATCAATCTTTAAAGGCTTTTCTGATTGGCCGTTAGTGGAAACTCAATCTTAAAGTGAATCTCAGAATTTGAACGATGAAACGTTGAATACTAAATTTTTTCCGAGATGTCGTTTCGGGTCACTTTTCTGGTCACTTTTTTTTAGCTTGAAAGCTCGGTCAGTTGATACGACATCTGTGCAGTTAGAAATGTAGGTTATCAGGCGACAAGTGTTTCAATAATGCCTTGTAAATGTCCCAAAATAAACGATAAATATTCATAAGATCTGTAATCTGCATGTAAAATAGACACCCACCCACCAACACACACACACAAACACACACACACACACACATATATATATATATATATATATATATATATATATATATATATATATATATATATATATATATATATATATGTGTGTGTATGTATATATATATATATATATATATATATATATATATATATATATATATATATATATATATATATATATATATATATATATATATATATATATAACGACATCCATCGTCTTTAAGAAATATGCAAAATATAAATTAAATATATAAATATTATAGCAATTACGGTCCTAATTATATTCAATAATACTAACAATATAACATTACAATAATGTAACTGAAGAATCTTGTGAACATAACCTTAAGTTTAAGTGGAGCAGACATGATGCAATCTCTTATAAATTATTCTGGCATATACTCTTTTGAAATGAAAATTCTTACAGCTATTTGTCTTGCTGGCATTGTTGTTTGTTTTTCGTTTTTTGTTATTATTATTGGCGCATTGTTGTTTTCTTTTTGTTTGGTTGGTTGTTTTTTTTCTCTTCAGTACCTTTGCTTAAAGATAATGATAAACGCTTACGTGCCATTAATGAATGTAAACTGTTACAGTAATTTAAATGTGGACCTTCTTTATCCGTGTATGAGTTCCACTAAAAGACATACTCCTCTGGACAGAAACCTCTTTATCCACCTTTTTGATTTTTAAGTTTTATCACATATGAATTCATTTTAGCTCTTTGGGTTTACATGCAACATTTTGAAACGCAGATTGTTTAATTCATCAGTCCAATTAATTTATCGAGTTTCCAAAATAAATATATTTTATGTGCAATCGATGAAAATCTTTTATTATAACGGAGTTCAATACCGAACGCAATTAACAGTATTCGCATTGCAGGGACTGTGATATTATCCATGGCCGGATAAAGATCAAGACTAAAATAATTGCACAGACACAAAAAATAAACTGAATATTACGTCATTTTTTTCACATTCCCGTTTCCCTTCTATTGGTAAGTATTATTCACTTTTCTTATGGTCAGTATTACTCACACTTTTCCTATTGGTCAGTATTGCTCACAATTTTTAGATTGGTCAATATTATAAATATTTTTCCTATTGGACAGTATTACTAACTTTTCTTATCCGTCAGTATCACTCTAACTTTTCCTATTGGTCAGTAGTACTCACACTTCTCCTACTGGTCAGTACTGCTCACTTTTTTCCTATCGCCCAGTATTGCTCACACTTTTCATATTGGTCAGTATTGGTCACCAAGTAGTAGTTTTACTCCGACTTTATCAGTTAAACTGACATAACAGATGTCTAAAGTTTTAAATAGACGGTCTGCAGAAAATGTTTTCATTTCTCAAAATATGTCCATGGATCACTCTAATGTCATTTTAATAATGTGCACTTTCAAAGAACTACAATGAGGTCCATTCTAATTTAGGATCTTATTTTCTTATTTACAGGATGTCATATCAGTGCACTAGGCATGTGATATCAGTGTAGTACACTTGTTATATCAGTGTAATTCGCATGCTATATCACTGTACTGTACATCTTATGTCAATGCAATTTGCATGCTAGATCAGTGTCCAACGCATGATATATCAGTGTGTTACACCTGGTAGATAAGTATTCTATGCATGCTATGTCAGTGTGCTACGAATGTTACATCAGTGTTCTATGCATGCTATGTCAGCGTGCTACGCATAGTAGATCAGTGTTCTACGTATTCTACATCAGTGTACCACACATGGTAGATCAGTGTTCTATGCATGCTATGTCAGCGTGCTACGCATAGTAGATCAGTGTTCTACGTATGCTACATCAATGTGCCACACATAGTAGATCAGTGTTCTATGCATGCTATGTCAGCGTGCTACGCATAGTAGATCAGTGTTCTATGCAAGCTATATCAGTGTGCCACAAATGGTAGATCAGTGTTCTATGCATGCTATGTCATTGTGCTACGCATGGTAGACTAATGTTCTACGCATGCTATATCAGTGTGCTACACATGGTGGATAAGTGTTCTATGCATGTTTTACCAGTGTGCTACGCATTGCAGACCAATATTCTACCAATGCTATATCAGTGTGTTACACATGGTAAATCAGTGTTCTAACTATACTGTATCAGTGTTCGGTGAAATGCTAAACATTTAGGTCAAATATGTATATAAAACGGTATTAGTCTCCCAAATCATCTCCTGAGAAGCCAAACGAATAACATGTCAATTGTTGTCGATCGATTAAAAACCATTCTTACATGCACAAGAAATGACCAAAAAAGACAAAATACAAGAAATGAATAAAGCAAGTCGTTATAATTGATTGATAATTAACTTATATGTCTTTTTAGCCAGGGGCCCCGAGTGGCTGAGTGGTCTAAAGCGCTGTCCGTTACGGATCACTGCCATCTGACCTCTGTCTGCGTGTGTTCGAGACTAGGATTCGGCGAATATGGATATGTGGGAAAGTTTATCAATAGCTTCTCGTGGGTCGGTGGTTCTTTCCGGTGTTTTCCAGGTTTCTTCCTCCACCATTAATACTGGCCGCCATGAATAGCCTATCGTGTGCTGAAAAATGGCGTTAAGCCCAGCAACAACAACATTTTTTCAGTTTTGCAGCTAAAGAGTTCGCAAATAAACATATAGCCATCATCAACTATAGTGCGATTAGGCTTGCAACCATGCTATCTAACTATGCAGTCACCCATTCATTCATAATTAGAACAAACTATTTCTATTCCACAATGTTAATTCTAGCTAAGACGTTTTTCAAAGAATTTGAATACGGACACACTGACAGTATCTTTGTTGGGATAACTAAGAAAGATATATTTTAGGTGCAAAACAAACGAGTTTAGGGCAATAGTTGCAAAACGTCTGAAGCCTCAGATAATTGAGCTTTGACTCCTCCGACGAAGATTCAAACACTTTAGCCGACTTATTGATGTAAAATGCCTGCCGGTTTGCATTACATGAGAGTAAAGTTGTTTTCAAATCACATACTTAGACAACGCGGCAGTGTTTAAGACAAGTAAACATGTAGAAATACCATCTCTAATGTCCAAAACCAGGCAGAAAGTAAAGTCTAGAGCGTAATTGTATCATTATTATTCATTTTAAAAACACATACAAAAAGGTCAACACTGATCTGTGTTTGATCGATATATTGTAACATTTAAAAGCGATCCCGTTTTAAGTGCGTAACAATTTTTATACAATTAAAACCAGACTAGGGTTGTTCTTCAAGCTGCTTTTTTGGACAATTAGTGTGTGTTTTATAGCCATGTTTTATTTTCGGGTATCGTTTGTTGTTGTTTTCAACTGTAGTAAATTCAGACACTGATATGTTTCCATAACAAGGACGTCACAGCAAATAGAGGGATCTATTCCAGGCCTTAACACGCCAAAGACAAATATATGGTACTAACATGTGTATAGCTATTTGCTCGGCATTAAGAGGTTAGTGTTAGGACTGGTCGACCTGGTGTCCGAATAATGTGACTAGGTGGGATATCATGCTACATGTCTGCGGCATGATGCCTCAGTACTAAACATCACCATGAACTGTCACAGTGAAGACATGGTAGACATCGAAGTGACGTGACTGAAAATTGTTTAAAGCTACGTTAAAAATCCAAATCACACACACACAAACACACAACCACACACACACACAGAAAAAGGACGGGGACGAATTCTAATTGACTGGGACACAGTATTACGTCAAATGGATCCTTACTTACGTTATGACAGTATATATCCTCGTGATAGGTCATTCAATTTTGGAAGATTCCCATCTGACCTATTTCAACGCGACCACGTATGAACAAATTAGTTGCCCTTATAATATTTCTTATTTTTGCACATATTATCTCGTTATTTTGGATTATTATTTTATTACATTATTTTATTACATTATTTTATTAATACCCATTCGATTTTGCGATCTTCGATATAATTATTCAGTCCTTGTTTCCTTATCACACATCCATATTCACTCTACTTACGCAGTTTTGTTAACATACAATCATTCAGATAGCCAGCGTATAAAACTTCGGTTTATATTATCTGCTACGGAGTTTTATTCATTTACTGCTTGATTTAATTATTTAAGTCCCCGTAAAGATCGATTATACTGTATGCTTTCAAAGAATGGATTATAACGAAAAATATTCATACTGTACTCAGTATGGCCTTATATATTCAAATATATTCATAAAGTCAAGCGCTCCAACGCCATTAAAATATTTGACCAAATAAACAAAGGAAAGTAGACATAATAACGAAGATATAATGGTTTTACTCAATCGTATACTGGCTCAAATAGAGGTTACCCTAATGGTTATATAATAACAAAATCTGCATTTTGAGCGTCGTTTAATTTTGTTTTCCCTTTGATTTGGTGACTTTAAGACATTGATTAATTTAGTAGTGAGATATATGACCAATTAAAAAAATCTAAGAATCACGAATTTATCTCTTTTGCGGAATGTTGTGGTTTAATATAGAAGACAAAAGTCTTTCGTTAAAAAAGCATAACATAGGAAGGCATAATCGCCCTTCTTTGATAAATACGATAAAAGACGTTGACTGCTGCATAATTCTGAGTGGATGATGGGGGATTGAAAAAGTCTGATTGCGTGACAATAACATATTACTTAATAGAATTATGTGTCTTATAATTCCATCAAAATCTTTTTATTTTGCATGTCTGCAATCAGTTAATCAACTTGTGAATAGGTTAAAAGTACCATATGTAAGTCTACATTACGGTCTATTGCGAATTTGTCAAAGGTTTAGATTTAAAATCTAGTGTGACCCGAGTAAATTTTCAGACTGGTTTCACTTTTATAAAAACTAACTGACATGAAGTGAAGGAAACTTGATGTAAATCTAAGACGCGTACTGCTGTTGCAGAAAACAAGCGACTAGTCTATGTCCGTGGTAATGATATCTTAACTGGTTATGTTCGTCATGCTCTCAATGGATCCATCATGTGTCTGAATATATTACATAATTCGATCATCTTTCTCAACATCTTTTCTTTTAATCTATAGAATTAATTCAGGTGACCTTCCATGCGCAGATTTATAATAAAGCGAAAAGAAGTAAATACGTGATGATGGTCTTAGTTTATCCTACGATTATTATGCTTAGTAGAAGGAGTACTAGTAATAGTAGTAGTTGTAGTAGTAGTATCAGTAATAAAAGTAGTAGTAGTAGTAGTGCTACTATCAGTAGTAGTACTACAAGTTGAAGTAGTGCTAGTAGTAGAAATACTAGTATAAGTATTGATAGTAGTAGTACAAGTATAAGTATTGATCGTAGTAGTACTAATAGAAGTATTGATAGTAGTAGTACTAGTAGAAGTATTGATAGTAGTAGTACTAGTAGAAGTAGTGATAGTAGTAGTACTATGATAGTACTAGTAGAAGTATTGATAGTAGTAGTACTAGTATAAGTATTGATAGTAGTAGTACTAGTATAAGCATTGATAGTAGTAGTACTAGTAGAAGTATTGATAGTAGTAATACTAGTAGAAGTATTGATAGTAGTAGTACTAGTATAAGCATTGATAGTAGTAGTACTAGTATAAGCATTGATAGTAGTAGTACTAGTAGAAGTATTGATAGTAGTAGTACTAGTATAAGTAGTGATAGTAGTAGTACTAGTAGAAGTAGTGATAGTAGTAGTACTAGTATAAGTATTGATAATAGTAGTACTAGTATAAGTATTGATAGTAGTAGTACTAGTAGAAGTAGTGATAGTAGTAGTACTAGTAGAAGTAGTGATAGTAGTAGTAGTAGTCATAGAAGTAAAAGTAATATTAGTAATAGTTGTGCTAGTAGTAGTAGTAGTAGTAGTAGTAGTAATAACAGTATTAGTAGAAGCAGTATTAGTAGCAGCAGAAGTGCTATTAGTAGTGGAAATAGTAGTACTAGTATCAGTAATACAAGTAGAAGTAGTAGTAGTGATAGGAACAGTAGTAGTAGTAGTAGTAGTAATAGTAGTAGTAGTAGTAGTAGTACAAGTAGAAGTAGTGCTAGTAGTAGTACTCGTAGAAGTAGTACTAGTCACTACTACTACAACTACTATAACTACTAGTACTTCTACTATTACTACAACTACTACTTCTATCACTACTACTACCACTAATACAACTACTACTAACACTACTACTACTATTACCACTAATACTACTACGATCAGCACTACTACTATTACTACGACTATTACAACTACCGCTTAGGTGGCCTAGTGGTTACAGCGTTCGCCTCAGATGGAGGAGGTCATGGGTTCTATCCCCAGCAGAGTCATACCAAAAATTTACAAAAATGGTACTAAGAGCTGCCTCGCTTGGCGTTCAGCATTAAGAGATTAGTGCTAGGACTGGTCGGCCTGGTGTTTGGATAATGTGACTGGGTGGTACATCATGCTACATGTCTGTGGCATGATGCCCCAGTGCTATACATCACTATAAACTGACACACTGCTGACATCATAGTGATATGACTGAAAAATTGTAGAAGCTAAGTAAAACATCTAAACTCAAACACACACACGTACTATTACTACCACAACTAGCACAACTACTACTACCACTACTACAACTACTTTTGGTACTAGCACTAATACTATCAAATAGATCAAAGGCAAAACCAAGTCATTCCTCGCCTTATTCTGTGACAACTAGTAGTAGTAGTGCTAGTAGTAGTAGCAATGCTGGTAGTAGCAGCAGAAGTATCGTTATAATAATAATAATAATAATAATAATAATAATAATAATAATAATAATAATAATAATAATAATAATAATAATAATAATAATTATTATTATTTTTTTTTTAATTATTATTATTATTATTATTATTATTATTATTATTATTATTATTATTATTATTAATGTTGTTGTTGTTGTTATTCTTGTTATTGTGAGGAGGAGGAACATGATGAGAAGAATATGGAAGAGGAGGGGGATAGAATAATTAATACTACATATATATTTTTCATGCATTCTTCCTGATGATGTATATTTGACAAGCTCATGGTTTAAGTTTGTTTTTTCATCACTGAATATGTTCACATAGCGAGAATAGTCATCATTATTTCCGGCAAAACCCATCATGAGGTGTAAAAGTTTAAATTTTGTCAAAGCTTCCACACACCTCAGTTATCTATGTTTCAATCATGTTACTTTCTACTTTCCACAGTTATCTATGTATAACACCTCTTTCCACATTCCAAAGTTATCTATGTATAACACCTCTTTCCACATTCCAGTTATCTATGTATAACACCTCTTTCCACATTCCACAGTTATCTATATATAACACTTCTTTCCACATCTATCAGTTATCTATCTATCACACCTCTTTCCACATTCCAGTTATCTATGTATAACACCTCTTTCTACATTCCAGAGTTATCTATGTATGACACCTCTTTCCACATCCGTCAGTTATCTATGTATCACACCTCTTTCCATACCCATTGGCTATCTATGAATTTATCACACCTCGTTCCACATCTATCAGTTATCAATGTATCACACCTCTTTCCACATCCCTAAATTATATGTGTATCTATCACACTTCTTTCCAAATCTATTAGTAATCAATGTATCACAACTCTTTTCACATCCCTTGTTTATGTGTGTGTCTATAACAACTCTTTCCACATCCATCAGTTATTTATGTTTCTCTCCTCTTTCTATATCACTCAGATATTTATGTATAACGCCTCTTTCCATATCTCTTGGTTATCTATGTATCACACCTTTTTCCACATACCTCTGTTATTTATGCATCACACTTTTTTCACATCCCTCAGTTATCTATGTATCACCCCTCTTTCCATGTCCCTCTGTAATCTAGTGATCACACCCCTGTGTTATCTACGTAACATACTCTTTTCCACATCTCTGAGTTATCTATGCCTTTCCACATTCATCAGTTATCAATTTATTACACCTCTTTCCACACTCCTCGGTTATCTATGCATTACACCTGTTTTAGCACCCCCTCAATTATATATCACACCTGTTTCAACACATTTCGATTAGGTATTATCACACCTGTTTCAGCACCTTTCAATTAGGTATGTATCACACCTGTTTCAGCACCCCTAGATTAGGTATGTATCACACCTGTTTCTAAATCCCGCTGTTTGCTACGAATCACACTTATTTCCACATTCCTCGGTTAGCTATTATCAACCTGTGTTCACGTCTCTCAATTAGCTATGTATCACACCTGTTTTACAATGTAATGTTAATGAACACCCGGATAATCCGTTTAATGTTCTGCATATACCGAATCATGATTTCTTAGGAAAAGATTAATATAGTGTAATTTAACATTCCACTACTACTGCTTCTATTATTATTATTATTATTATTATTATTATTATTATTATTATTATTATTATTATTATTATTATTATTATTATTATTATTATTATTATTATTATTTGGTAAGTGCTTATTTCAAATAAATATTATAAAGCTAGTCTCAGTCAAGAAAAGTTAGTGAAAAGTTGGAAAATTATGTGATTTGTTGATTTCTTTATAATTTAAAGCAAACATGTAAACTAATAATATGCAACAAAGATTAATGTTTTCAATAAAACCACAAATTAGTTCACTGATTCAAGTGTATTGTTGTTATTAGTTGGTACTATTGCTAAGTAGTCTTTTAAAAGTTCTTCAGATTCTTCTATCATTTGTGTGATGATCAAAGTTGAGTATTGCCATAACAGAATCAGCAAGGTTATTGCAACGTTTGTCTTATAGTATCAGGCACTAGCTCTGAACACAATTATCGAACAATATTGATGACCGATAGCCATCAGTGGATAGCCCAGAAAACAAACATCAAGCAATATTGATAATTGATAGTCATCTGAGTCATAAACTAATAATGCAGAAAAAAGGCATCAAGCAACATTGATAACTGATAGCCATCCAACGAGGAGTCGGTACACCTTGCATTGTAGAAAATTTTGATTTTCATCAAAATGTTGCTCTGTTCTTACAGGCTTTCAACAACATGTTGCTGTATTGTATACCGGCTTTCAACAACATGTTGCTGTATTGTATACCGGCATTCAACAATATGTTGCTGTATTGTATACTGGCTTTCAACAACATCTTGCTGTATTCTATACCGGCTTTCAACAACATGTTGCTGTATTGGTACCGGATTTCAACATGTTGTTGTATTGTATACCGGCTTTCAACAACATGTTGCTGTATTGTATACCGGCTTTCAGCAACATGTTGCTGTATTGTATACCGGCATTCAAAAATATGTTGCTGTATTGTATACCGGCTTTCAACAACATATTGCTGTATTAGTACCGGATTTCAGCATGTTGCTGTATTGTATACCGGCTTTCAACAACATCTTGCTGTATTGTTACTAAATTTCAACAACATGTTGCTGTATTGCAAATTGCAATGATCCTGCCACTAAATACAATACTTGACTTTTGCAGGGGCTATACTACAGTATATATACTATATATATATATATATATATATATATATATATATATATATATATATATATATATATATATATATATATATATATATATATATATATATCAGTTAAGCATAAACTTATTTTAGATTGATCTAAATAAAATGATTATTTATTTCGATTTCGATCTGGCGGGGATGATGTACAAATTTTCATAAACAAACTAGCGTTGTGGTTACCACGAATAACTCCGTCAATCAATAAAATTGCGGAATTAAATGATATGTTGCAAAAACATTTTAACAGAAGTTTTTCAGCAACATAAAATATATCAAACAGCAGTTACGAATACCACCGACTATACATGCCGAATTACAAAAAAAATCAAGTGAATAACTACCTTGTCAATTATTTGTTGTATGTGGCAATCGTGAATAAAATAATGGAATATATGTTAGACGAATATACACTAGAATAAATTCAAAAGAATACCAAGAACGAGCGATAGAATGTAATTTTGTAGATAACGCTATAATAACATTACTAGACCGAACATGTATTTACTCGATTCAATGCAAAACTATCAAGTAGCTTGAGATGGAATTCAGATATCATTGGAGGAATTTGGTCCACTTTATTTGATATTTTGTTTTGATGTTAGTAAGCATAGCAAGCGAGCTGTAGACAGCACAGCTGATATTGAAATTACTTGTGCACTCAGAAACGCTCCAGCAGAGCCGTTATACGTATATGCGTTAGTAATAAGCGACATATTTGTTAGAATTTACTCTGTCGGAGGTAAAATGTCAATCTAAGTTTAAAGTGCTTTACACTTTACACAAAGTTCTTCAAATTTTAAGTTAATCTGTAACTTTCATATAATGCCAAATATATTGTAAAAGAAATATATTTAACTGATCGCTAAGTTTTAAGAAGGAAATTAGCAGCAGCTGTTGCAAAACAGAGGCAGGTTCCATTGAAGGTTAACCCTAATGATAAAACGGGTACTTTAACAAAATTGTTGTTAACCAATAATCAAGTAAATAAATACGATCGCAACAAACTTTTGTTTCAAATTTAAATACAGCACAAACAACTGTGATGTCAACACGTGGTGGATATTTCGGTCCGGCAATATATGTAATAGCCAAAACATTACTACCTAGAATTTTGCCAGTGTTAGGTACATTAGGACTAGCAGCAGCGTCTGGAGCAGTATCTGGCGCAAAAGAAAAGTCAGTTAAAGGTAGTGACATTGACCGCGACGGTGGTATAAAGAATTTTTTTTTTAATTTTAGTTTATTGTTTTGTACAAATAGTGATAGCAATGTATTGTCTAAAGTTAAAATATAATGCCTAAACGAAAAACGGTTCGAAAAAAGATAACTCGAAAAAGGAAACGACAGCAACAAGATAGATTTCTTCTAAAAGCTCCATTACTAAAACTATTAGTGGGAAGTCTATTTGCTGGGTCAGTTCGAACGAGGGCGAAGACTAACGCTGCCAGGAACAAGGAGATAAAGTCGTCAGCGCTAAGTAACTCTAATATACTTTATAAACTAAAAAAGTAACACATTTCCACGGAGTTTATTCCAAGGATGAGCTTCCGGTGATTCCATCAACGATATACACAGTTTTAATGATGGACCTGGCACACATTTGGTGACTGTTTTTTATAACAATTATTTCTAAATTCCACCAAGTGAGACATTAAAAATTAAATGAGTAGAAACGAAATAATCCAATTCAGTTAGTTGGATCCTGCGCTTGTGGGTATTATTGCCTAATATTCATTAAACAGATGACCAAAAATCCTGATTTTCAATGTTTATTTGACAATTTGACAACCTTCTCAAGTTAAGGTTGAGATTGCAATTAGATTTTGTAAAGCTTGCAATAAATTTAATCTAAAGTACAAATATAACAATGTCAGCATATTGTCTTAAGAGTAAAACTAAAGTTGTCCGGAACGGGCTGCCCGGATATTAATTTAGTAGACGATTAATAAATAATGGCATGCTGCTGCGATTGCGATGGAGATTTATGCCTCGAGCAAAATAAAATTGTTTCATATTTCCAGAAATGCAACAACAGAGAAATAATTGGAACAGGTATAAATATACATAAAATAATTAGCCAACTGCCGAAACCAAAAGGCGGTTAGACATTGCCAGGCCATAAATATACTGGACCTTATAATCCTCTTGATAAACATCTTGACGAAAATGATAATCCGGTGCCACGACATAAATCTTACAATCAAGTTGACGCAATAGCAACGCGTCATGATATCTGCTGCTGAGATATTAAACTTCCTGGCAGCAAACAAAATAAACACTGCTGCGATAAAGCAATGTTAGACGAACTTCGTGAAATGAAACGCCTAAATATGCGAGAACGTGTTAACCAAATTCTGGTCCAGGGTTCTACTGGAGCAAAATATAAACTTGGTCTCGGTAGATACTTATATGATGATGTTGTTGTAGAGCTACATAGAGCTAAATAAAATTTCCGCTACGTAAAGTTGTCGCAAATGCCGTTAATGTCATTTGGGCGATTAATTTAGTTGATATGTCAAATCTACCTCAATTTAACGAAAATAAGAGATATCATGTTATTGTTGTCGATTGTTTTAGTAAATACGCGTTTATCATACCAGTTTCGGATAAAATAGGGACAATAATGACTGATGCGTTAAAACAAATAATAACTAGAGAAAGAAAACCAACATAACCTGAACTGATCACGGAGCAGAGTGTTTTGATAAAATGTTCGAGATGGTTTTGGAACAAAATAACATTAAAAATACTTTACTGGAAATGAGGGGAAAAGCGTCAACAAATAATTCATAAGTACCTGACAGCTAAAATACGAATAAATACATTAACAATTTACAGAAAACTGTTGACGAGTATAATAACACGAAACACCGAACGATTAAAATTTCTCCAAACAACGTGACAGAAAATCAAATGCTAGGTAATGAAAACATGTACCGCAGACATAAATTTAAAGTTGGCGACGCAGTTAGAATATCTTTGACGAATAAATATTTGAAAAAGGCTATATTCAAAACAGTAGCGAAGAACTATTTGTTGTTGATAAAGTAATTTTGGCAATTCCAGTTACATTCTCGTTGAAATATTTGTTAGGTGAGCAAGAACTTCATAAAACAGAACAAAATATATTTGTTATTAAAAAATTTATTGAACAGCGCGGCAACAAAATTATACCTAAACTTCGTGGGTATAGCGATAACTATAATCGTTGGGTAACAACTAAGTCGATTTCATCGACTGCGATTACGAATAATATTGTTATAAATTTGTTTGTATTTTATTAGTACTGATTTATATTTTACTGGTTTGCTTAAAGAAATTGAATGTAATTCTCTCGCATCATCAACTGGCATTAAGTTAAGTATTTTAACAAAACTAAAATCGTATTTTACATTTCTTTGTGGTCCAGGTACTTTTACGTTTAAAAAAAGCGTTATAAGCTGCCAAAATAGTTGATGCTAGGCAACACTATAATTAAATTGTAATATATTTGACAATATGGTAATTATCATCTTATTGCCCAGTTATTGGTCTGCTTAATTGTTTTACTAACTACAATTTCGTCTTCGTTATCGTCATAATGATGGAAAATATTTGTCAATATAACCAGCAAATGATATACCCTAATGTAACATTAGAGGCTGAATCCAAATCTTCCGAACATAGCTGAGCCAGTATCGCAGTTAATTTCATTATTATAATAATCTTTGATCTAATTAAATGAATATTTCTTGTTTTTAGTTTTACTGTATTGTCCGCCAATTAGGTCGATAAAGTTTTGTTATCCAATAGTAATATTCCTGATAAAATAATATTTTTGTCAACTGTGAACCAGTCACTTTGATATATCTCGGATCAATGTTTTTTATCGTCTTTATCGTCTAGCCAGTTCTGAGATACTGTTTTGTTTTCCAAACTTTGGTATATAATTTTCTGCTGCTGGAAAGTTGATACCATCAAAATTAAGTTCGTCTATATGCGGTAAGTACTTGTTAATGCAACCAGTATTTTGTTCTTTTGGAAACATTCAGCAAAGAATAGACCATTGAAAACATCTGTCATCATTGTTTTTGACATTTATACATCATTTGTTGCTTTTAATTTTTTGAGGGCGATCGACGTAAAAGCTGCCACGAATTTTGCGCCAATTGCACTTGTGTGAAATAAGACTTCTTTTATCATTTCAATTTGCAACATGACCCTGACGAAGTAAATTCTTCTAATTTTTGTTTATTTTTTGATGTATTTCATCGGTAATCTTGGCAACGTTTGGTCCAGATAATATATTTTTTCTCAAATTAGCTGTTAAATAAGGTTCCAAAATTTTGCTGTCAAAACATTTTATTTCGATACGTATATCCTCAATTGTGTATAATATTGATAAAATTATATATATATATATATATATATATATATATATATATATATATATATATATATATATATATATATATATATATATATATATGTATATATATATATATATATATATATATATATATATATATATATATATATATATATATATATATATATATATATATATATATATATATATATATATATATATATATAATTTGTTACATTAGAGACATGAAAACCTTATAGTATGCTGATAAAAATCTTGAGATATTGAATTGAAATGTTAAGAAACCATTTTATCTATATTTTTTGTCGGCGATATTCCAGAAGGACAACGAGGATACAGTGCAAATGGAGCAGTTGCTGATGATAAATTTCAACCTCACCCAAAGTTTGACTTATACGAGGCAAACGATAATGAATTTTTCCAAAAGAACAAAAACAGTTAGTAGAAATTTACATGATATTGTTTTTTTTACGTAATGGTACGTGGAAAAAACGATCAAATAAGTTATAAGTCACATAGGTTTGTGTTTTGAGACCTTTAACGGAAAAATATCAAGTAATTTATTAATCGACTATATTAATAAATTAAAACAGATAACCATTTGGAAAACCTAGATTTAGTTACACAACAAGAAAATAGAATTGGAGATTCTGGCAGTGCTAGATACTCTAGATTGATTGTTTCAATAAATCTCGAATGTTTTGAAGAAATAAATTTAAATCAATAAAATCTGCAGCAAAATAAAATTGATTCAGCTAGAGAAAAAGATGTAGCTGATGGTAAAAGTAGATCATCAATTTTGAAATTTACAAGATTTAGTTTTAGATACAATAATTAATAATATTTTCTACACGGTTTCGAGAAAGACAATTATGACTAAAATCCATGACATTATCACTATTAAATGGTAATGTTATCATTTTTATTTTTCTGCTGCTGTTAACAAAAATCTATCAGAATTGTTTAATGTTATCATTATATCAACAAAAAACAAAACTGTGTCCAGAAAACAATTTTGAACTGCTTTAGCTAATTATTTCTGATGTAGTATATTGACTCGCTGATTATATTTTATTTACCCAAACATTAATTGTCATATTTGTGAAAGATTGCTGGTGGACTCTAAGTTGCGAGATCATTGTCATTTGACCGGCCAATATCGTAGAGCAGCTCATAAAAGATAATTCCAAATTTTTTAGATAAAAGAAATTCGTTATGCTTTACAAAAATTTAAAGTAAGCAGAAGATGCTGAACTAATTCTGAGAAACTCTATCGCGTGTTAAAGTTAATCAGTCAAGGTGGATGGCAAATTATACTGACTTAAATACGAGACGTCGTGTTGTTGCTAAAACCGAATTTGAGAAAAACGTCTTCAAGTTAATGAACAACTGTGTTCGACAAGACAATGGAAAATATTCGGTAAATACTATCAATAGAAATTGTTAGTGACATAGATCGGAAAAATAAATAGTAAGAAAATATTTAATGAAAATCTTTCTGCAATACAACGGCGAAAGACAAATTTAAATTTAAATTTAAACAAATTTGATATATCAAAGTGTCTTTCGAATTTCCTCTGTTCCTGCTAAGATGCTGTTTGATAACTTAGGGGATCATATGGAGAAATTGTTTCGTGTCCTAGGATACAAATCAGTTTAAAGTAGAGCTAATGATTTAATATGATAACGAGAATGTTGAGATACAAATGAATCCATGTAAGATAATTAATTGATAATTAGCTGCATTATTTTATCCATACTGCGATACTGCCTTCAAATTAGAAGCTGATTACTCTCAACTATTTTTTCATGCGACCTTGACCCCTAATATAGTCTCGAAGACCCTCTTTAACACCTATATATTTTTCTAAATGCATTACTTGAATGCAATAGTAGCATGCCTGCGGTATTAGTACCAATTTGCTTCGCTGATGGGAGAAGCTAACTTTTTATGGTCGAGAGAAGTATGGTAGATGTTTTCATTTGATTATTGTTGAGCTTGCGTAATGTATGTGCTAACAACCGATGACTATAATATTTGTCGGTGAGAAACTAATATCTTTGCAACCAGTTCAAGTTTCCACCCTAGGTTTTGACTTTTATCTACTAAGTGCTTATCTAATCATTTAGATAATGACATTCTTATTGGTGCTGCAATTGTTTCTCTAAAGGCTGTATGGAAACAAAATTAATTTATCTTCCGACAAAAAAGATCCATAACGGATTATCAGTAATCCCAATTAAGTGCCGAATAATTAAATTGAAATCAGCATAACAGCTTGTAAATAATCACCATGCCAACGTTATTCTGACATCTATGTAATTTTCCTTATAAAACATGTACACATTAGCATTAATATTAAGGTTTCATATTTTCCAGAAGTGGCAAAATTTGAACGAGATTTGTTGAGAAGGTAGAGATGGGTCAGACATTTCATATGAACGCATAACCGTCAAGTAAACCGAATGTGTAAATTCTTTTATCGAATTCTAATTAAAATTATTTCTTGAAGAAAAATAAAACATAATACGAAAGTACTGACTTTATCTTGTAAACATGTATATTTTCTCCTGTGCATACCATTACATGCAATGAAAGGAATGAATGTGTAATATTCGTATATACCTTGGCCACATGAATAAAGTTTAACCAAAAGATCAAAAATGCACATCCTGCAATTTTAAGACATAATTTTTAAAAATTAATTTTAATACTTAATAATCGTTATTACTGTATTTAGCCTCATTTTGATAATTTTGAGATGAGTAAATGGTTACTAATATATTTAGCCTCGGTTTAATAATTTAGCTTGAGTAAATTGATACTGCCATATTTAGACTCGGTTTGACAGTTTGACAAGAGTAAAGTTTTATTTCCATATTTGAGCATCAGTTTTCTGTTAATTAAAACACTGGATAATCCACTAATAATGAATTATTATATTAGTATATATCTGGCATACTTTATTCCCATATAATTTCTTTTGACATGTATGAATGTTAACAAAATTAACAAGAAGAGAATACACTGCTTAGTTTTGGCTACCACACTCGTTACTGACGGAAATGGATATCGTTTCTTTAAAAATTATCCTTTCGTACAAACTTGTAAAAATTATAAAGGCTAATCAATGATGTCTAGACAATGGACGAAGATATAAACTTTAACTGAGGGCGTGCACGTGACACAGACATTGATGTTTGCACATTTTAGCAACTCGCGTCAAACATACAATATAGTGAAAACTTCAGTCCATGAAACACCGAGCTGAAATGCAGTCACATTTCAGTGTTAATATATGAATAAATAATTATCGTTGTGAATCTATCTAGGTGTAAATTTTACCTAATCCTTCACAAAGTAAATAAAGTCCGACTGGTTAGATCATTTAATCCTTATAATTCCAATTTACTTACTTTCTGTCATGATACCAACAGATTTCAACAACAAAACATTAACTTTTCGGTAGTTCAAAGTTTTCTTTCATTAGCCTTTTCATTGCAAATGAATACATAGCCAAGAATCGCCTATCTTTTATATAGTAATATAGTGTCAAAGTGAATCATGTCAGACCTTATTATTAGCATCATTTTAAAGTATAAATGATGCTTAAACCAGGCTATTTATCCTTCCTAACATTACGCATGCGTATTGCACGTGTTGTTACAGAATTCGTTGCTCTCCTTTTCTCCGATCTTTCAAACGCAAAATAGTTTCGATTTTTAGTGAGATCTCTTGCTCGATATATCACTCTTAACTTTAATAACTGCCGGTGAAAATAATGTTGAAATGAAATGTAATAATTTCACAAGATTCACTGGTAAAACATATTAAGATGAGCAATGAAACCTCGCGCTTTGCATTCTATTTTTTCAGCACACTTTCGAAATCTAAACATCTTGAGAGAAATACGAGGAGTGAGAGAAATGCAAACAAATAAAAGTCGGAAAAAATACGGTGGTAATACGAACCTGAAGGCAAAACTGATCATTCAGAAGTTTTAGATAGAATTTCCCAGATAGTGCAAAATAAAATCACCAAGTGATATAAGCTCTTGACAGTACTCTCTCACTTCATCAACATATCATGAACATATGCAAGGCTGCATATCTTGAGCTGAGACGCATCAGCTCCATTCGAAAGTATCTGTCAGTTGATGCCACTAAAACACTTGTGTGTTCCTTAGTACTTTCAAGACAGGACTATTGTAATTCAATTTTTTCTTGTTCATCTCAATATCTACTTCAGAAATTTCAAAAGGTTAAAACCACTGCAGCTCGGATCATCCTTAGAGTACCACAATCAGAGCATGCCTCTCCGCTGCTCTGTACTATACACTATCTATCTATACCCATCCAGAATTAAACACAAAATTTGTTCTCTGTGATACGTTTCAATGACGGGTTCCAGCCCAACTTACCTATCTGACCACACCAATGTGTATACACCTGCAAGATGCTTACGCCCCTCTTCTGACACTCGTATTCTCATTGTTCCCACTATGAAGTTGAAATCATATGTACAACATTATTTTGCATACCAGGGCCCAGCAACGTGGAACGAATTGCCCACTGCACTTAGACACAACGACACTGTGATCTCATTCAAGAGCGCTCTTAAAACTCATCTATTTCAACTGCAAGAAATCATAAAGACCTAAAAATGTCTCCTTATAACGTATCCTTACCTTAAAACTTAAAAATTTGCAGCATGTTTTTCTGTTTCTAATTTTGTGGTGTTTGTTTTTATTTTTGTAATCATATCATTATATATGTTTTTTTATTCTTTTCAAGTGTTGTCAAATGTTATAAAGCACTTAGAGCTTCTAAAGATTAGGCGATATATAAAGTCTTCGTTATTATTATTATTATTATTATTATTATTATTATTATTATTATTATTATTATTATTATTATTATTATTATTATTATTATTATTATTATTATCGTCTTCTTGCATGAAATATGTTTTGTTTGTGTATTCCTTTGATGGTTTGATAGAATCCACGAGATTTAACGATATAATAATGTCAACAGCATATTGCTGATTTTGTGCTGAGTAAAGCATTGAAAAGAATGGAACATAACCTTGATTTAATACTTAAATATCAAAATACAAGCAGGTGACATGAGATTCAAGGTAAAGCTTGTATAAAACTTATTCACCTTAACTGATTAACTAGTTCACAATAAACACAAGATGACTTCATTCACAATAGACACAATATGACTTCGTACAAATAGACACAAGATGACTTGAAACACAATAGACACAAGATGACTTCATACACAATAGACACAAGATGACTTCATACACAATATACACAAGATGACTTCATACACAATAGACACAATATGACTTCATACACAATAGACACAAGATGACTACATACACAATAGACACAAGACGACTTCGTACAAATAGACACAAGATGACTTCATACACAATTGACACAAGATGATTCTATACACAATAGACACCAGACGATTACATACAAATAAACACAAGATTACTTTATACACAATAGACAAAAGATTAATTCATACACAATAGACACAAGACGACTTCGTACAAATAGGCACAAGATGACTTCATACACAATAAGCACAGGAGGACTTCATACGCAGAAACAACATTGTAGGATAATCTTTAAGATACGTTTCCTGCAAAAACGAGATTGTATTACAGTCTATACGACTTATTTCCTGTATAAATGAATGACATTGTATGACAGTCTTTAAATGATGATGATCCCTTGTCAAACATTATATATATATATATATATATATATATATATATATATATATATATATATATATATATATATATATATATATATATATATGTGTGTGTGTGTGTGTGTGTGTGTGTGTGTGTGTAATCAATCGATATCAATGCGTATTTTTAACATATCAGTACAAATAGATTTCACGATGATTTAATAGGAATTCACAAAAAAATGAAGAATGAAATAATTTTCTTCCGGGAAGAAAGAAAGACAGGAATTTATTACTTTAAAATGTTCATCATCATCATTATCATCCTTCTCATCGTCATCTCTTATCTCAACTAATTTTATCAATAAGTTCAAATATACACACACCATATAAATCTCTTACGAATGAAGAAAATTTGTGATATTATTAGTGGAAAGAACAATACCGCATCTATGTTTTGGATGTGATATCAGATTCTACCTAACCATGGTGAAGAAGTATTTATTTTAGGGGATACAAAATGAAATTGATGAATAAATTTATACTATAACCAGACTTGTAAAACATGGTTGTTGTATGCGTTTTGATTGATTGTATTTAGTGTCCACATAAAACGAGGAAATATAACAAACTAAGATGATAAAATGCTAAAATTATTCTACCAGAATGAAAAAGCTCTATGTATGTATGCATGTATGTATGTATGTATGTATGTATGTATGTATGTATGTATGTATGTATGTATGTATGTATGTATGTATGTATGTATGTATGTATGTATGTATGTATGTATGTATGTATGTATGTATGTATGTATGTATGCATGCATGCATGCATGCATGCATGCATGCATGCATGGATGGATGGATGGATGGATGGATGGAGGAGGAGGAGGATGATGATGATGATGATGATGATGATGATGATGATGATGATGATGATGACGATGCTTACCTTCCAGCGACTTGTTTATTCCATATATATTAGTTATAATTCTTTCACAAGCCATGTGAATCTTAGCAGGTGGAATGACAGATCATATCCATTTTACTGAGTATTAACGACAGATCATATCCATTATACTGAGTATTATCTCCTAATTTGTTTTGTATCATGACTGTGTACACATTGCTATAGACGTATTGATTGTTCAAGACATTCTTTTGATTCAAAATTTCGGTGGACAATTCGACCAACAATATTTTGTCTGTCTTCTACGCAGCTGCCGTCATTTGGCGAGGCGAAAATTATAATCAATTGCAAAGTCCCATCCCGAATATTTTGTATCATATATATTCCATGGTAACGAATTTAGATCTAGAGATCTCTCTCCATCTTCAAATAGCCATACTACCCATAATGCATTAAAATATTGTTTCTGATACGCGTATTGCTTTAGGCTTGTGATATTTAAATTGTTCATACAAATTGCCTAGTAATGTATAGCATGCATTTAAGCATTGACCGGTTTTTTTTCATAAGTTTTGCTTTTCCATACATTTGTACCTTGTCTTAAGGTTAAAAACATATCGCTTTTGTTCATGATACTGAAGCAAAGCTATAATAAAAGTAATGCTATAATAATAAAAAGTATCCAACGTTTCTTACAAGATAGCTCAGCAAATTTAAACGGAAACCCTTTGTTATTATGCAAATCCACTGTAAAAATGTACGATGCTTTACAGCTGCTCGAAAACAATCCAATGCAGGAATTGGAAACAAGACGGCATCAAAAAAAATAATGTATTTATTTTATGGAACGTCAGCCCCACTGTGCTGTAACATTTAGCTATTTTTGTTAAACAGTTTTCCATGGTTCTGTGTTGAAAGGTTCAATATTGGTGCATCATTACTCATTTAAAATTATGACGCCTTTGAAAGCGCTTTCTCTATAATGCGGTTGGTATCAAACTATAATTATTTGTTAATGTCCATAGGTACTGATTGCTTTTCAATGAAAATATTCCAATAAATAAAACAGATTTATTGGCTGCAGCAGTCTGCATTGCAAAGGAAATATGTATTCATAAAAAATACCTGCTACTGTTACATTTGTGTTTTTTTTTTTCGTTTATGGTTATATGATACGGTTAGTAATGAGGTATTCGATACGGTTAATAATGAGGTATTTGATAAAGGTTAATAATGAGGTATTTGATAAGGTTAGTAACGAGGTATTTGATACGCTTGATAATGAGGTATTTGATAAGGTTAATAATAGTATATTTGATACGGTTAATAATGAGGTATTTGATAAGGTTAATAATGAGGTATTTTATAAGGTTAATAATGAGGTATTTGATACGCTTAATAATGAGGTATTTGATAAGGTTATTAATGAGGTATTTGATAAGGTTAATAATGAGGTATTTGATACGGTTAATAATGAGGTATTTGATAAGGTTAATAATAGGATATTTGATACGGTTAGTAATGAAATATGTGATAATGTTAATGAAGCATTTTTCATTTATGGAAGCAAAAGCTGAATTGATTTTATAAATTTTCTGCCTTAGACTATATCAAGGAAACGATAATTGAAACAGCAGGCATGTTGTTTTGTTCATGACAGAACTCCTCTGAAAACATTCAAGGCCGAAACTTTAAATACTAGAATTTGAATGGCGAGGGATATAATGTACAGACATACATGGCGCCTCTTATATTCTTCTCGAAATGTGTAGCGTTTGCTCTATGACAACATCCTTCCGTCAGTCTGACTTAAGTTCCTTTTGGTTTCATCGTGGTAACCTGGAGTCATATGTCAACAACCCTCGCAGGTTTTGTTTTCTTTTCTTGGAGTGGGTGAAAATTTGTATTGATTTCAGAAGAGAAACTTAAACATAAAGGTTAATTTCACGCGCACTAGAGAAGCGGTCTCAATATTATAACTTCATTGTGCTTTCACAAACTGTCACCAAAATCCATGGCTGCGTAGCAAAACTTAGCGTAATAAAACTCACTATCTGGCCATCATTTTTTTCCCACCATAACTTATCCACTATGTAACTTTACCCAACGCAGTTATCCACCTTTTTGTTTGTTTATTTGTTTACTTTATTCTGTTTGGTTTTGTTAAAAAATAATTTCTAATCATCATGAAACCATGTTGTATTCCATATGCATGGATATTTGATAGCACTATTGACTTCAACAAAAACCAACAGTTTAAGGAGTAAAATTCATACCAATAGAAGGAGAAATTAGTTTGTGGGTGTATTTGTCAATATTCTTCCTTCAATAAATTTACAGATAAATTTACCCTTGGCGTAGGACATTACTGAAATGTACGGTTGGGATAGAGTACGTAGAATGATAGACGATGTAGCGTGGCGGCCTCTGTGCGTCAATAATTGAACAAATGACTTATAATTTACAAGTCACGATACACCTATTATACTTTTATTCTTTCTCTCACAGATCGTGCTAGGTAAGGGGGGGGGTACACGACTGTAATATTTATGTTAATGGAATGGAAGGACTACTCGGTCATAACTTATCCATTATTGGGATGTGAAAAGCCAATCAACTCGGTAATAACTTATCCATTATTGGGATGGGAGGCCAACAAACTCGGTCATAACTTATCCGTTATTAGGATGGGAGACCAACAAACTCGGTCATAACTTATCCATTATTGGGATGAGAGGCCAACTCGACCATACCTTATGCATTATTGAAATTTAAGTCTCACTCAGTTATAACTTTAGCATTGTTAGAATCAAAAGCCTACTCGGTCATAACTTATTCATTATCGGGATGCCAGTCCAACTCGGTCATAACTTGTGCATTATTGGGATGAGACGCGAACTCGGTCATAACTTGTGCATTATTGGGATGAGACGCGAACTCGGTCATAACTTGTGCATTATTGAGATGAGAGGCCATTTAGGTCATAACGTATGCACTATTGGGATGGTGCATACGCTATGGGATGGTAGACCAACTCTTCAACATTATTGTGATCCTTGACCTACAGTCTTCATCTTCATTTTCATTTTCTCCACATACGTATTTTTAATTAGTTTTTATTTTTGATTTCGTTTATCGACTTGTTTTTGCAATATTTCAACCCAATCTATCACTGTAATTCGAAAGTGTAGAAAATAGAAGCGTAGTTTAGGATAAATTTCAGAATATGGAAGGTACGAAAATATGTCATTGTGCATCATTATAGCTTGAATTTATTCGGGAACTGAATGATGGTTCTTAAGTTCGTGTGCCTTAAGCAGGAATATGGAGGGGAAGTCATTTAGAGTCGTTATTGTGCGCAAATGTCTCCTTCAATCCGTCTTTCTTCCTTTATTCGTTCGCAATATCCGTGCCGTTAGATTTTGCGTCTTCCACCATTGCTTTTATTTCTACATGTATGCAGGTACTCTTTAACAGTTATCATGTCACTTTCTCTATAATATCTTCGATACTTCAAACATCTGTTATTACATCCCATTACAGGTCCTCAGAGAATTATTATTTTTTATCAAGGTTTCATCCTGGATAAAGAACGTTTTAGCGTTAAAGTATAAACAGGAAAAGAAGAAAATAAATGCTCACCGAGTTCAGCTACTTGTCTTTTGCGTGATATGGCAAAGCAAACAAGCGCTGTTCGGCATATTTTGGAAAGGCCTCTTGCAATAAAATTTGTTTGTTTTTATTTTTTTAGAAAATGCGACATAACCTGGTTGTTTTGTCGATGTCAGTGCCTAACATAGTTAAGATTATTTGGGCGCATCGGATTCAATGATTAAAGAACTTTTTATAGACAGATGAAGGAAATATGTAACGAACATAATTAGCGTAGTAATAGACTGCAACTTCAACCCTTTCTGCTAGAATAAAGATATAACATTTATTCCATGCTTGTTGGGCGGTGGTGTTCCGAACAT
>JAEAOA010001202.1:680000-722681 GCA_016746295.1 Potamilus streckersoni
ATTCTGTTGTGTAACTAATTTGCTGAGTCTCAACCGTTTGAGCAGCAAACATTTCTTCTATTTTAAAATATTCTTCACGGATGTTTTCGACGATGGGGAGTATCCTTTGTTCTAATGGTATGAATATTATTCAGTTTCGACCAATAGCCGTTAAGATGTTTCTAATTGGATTATCAATCAGTCAGAACAGGAGGAGAAATCACCTCGTTATCGAACAATAGCACGGAAAATTGCATTTTTCTGTTGCGTCAGCATATTTAGAAGAATATCATTTATGTAGCTAATTTTGACTTATCTATGACAATATTCGATACATTCAACTGAATAATTCAGTCAAAGTCTGATTTAAAAGTGCGAATCAACTTATCAGCTGAACCTTAAATTAGTGGGAGAGGCCGGAGATAATCCATAGTATAAATTGTTTTTGTTCTGATACTGTGGATCCTGAATTCAGTGTTAAAAAATGAACACAATCCTACGAACCAAATCCATATTCCATCCATACCTTAAAGAGATAGAAAGAGGTTTGAGAAGTTTGCCAGGCAGTGAGATGAAAACGAGATAGAAAGTATGAGAAAGGAATGGAATAGATGATAGGACTATAATTATCTCTCCCATAATACAAAGAAATATCCTTCAGAATAAATCATTTGGTTTCTGAGTCGTTTGAGTGACAGTGTCGAATATAACTTGTGTAGGGGGTCGATAATCCTTAGGATCTTTATAATGCTTAAGTGTGTTGGCGTGTACAAGTGATTACATCTCCCTATTGTCAAAATAACGGCGTAATCTGTAGGTGTTATTTGGACCTAATTCAGTGATGTAATACCGACCTTCCCATCAGGAGTAAAGTTTTGTTGATAACCCTACGGGTATGTGTGCTATTTGTAGGTGCACATAATCTATGCTAACACTAATCTATGCTAATACTATTCCTGTTAGACGATTATAAAAAGTTAATATCAGAATGTATTCCTTGGTTTCGTTATTTAACTCCTTTTTTGGTACTTTTTATTTTTATTTTATGTTGCATAACGTCAGCAGAATATATTTATCAGTAACTACGGTTGTTAAATTGCTTCAGCGAAATGTGGTAAAAAGATTTCTCATTCTTATGGATATTACTAGTTAGCCGATAATGAATTTATCTTCTTACTGCATACATATCATTAAATACGAGCGACATTGAGGTAAAAAAACGGTTTGCTTAGAGAACCTTGGAAGAATTTGGTATTAAAAGTCCTACTCTAATAACCATAACGTCTTTTCATTTGCAATCAAACATTGACCTCTGTGAGTATAAAATAAAAATTGCATTTAATCTAACCTAGGAGAAATAAGAAAAAAAAATCACTGAAATCGTAAAACTGATTCTACATGGTCTAGTGCATCATTAAAATCGTTAGACTGAGCGTGTATTACTGACGTTACCTAGGACGTACGAAAAGAAATATATTGCCGTTATCGTTTCAAAAAAAAACTTTACTAAAAAACATTGATCGTATGCAGAGCAATAGCTGCTCAAAAATGCAATATGCAGGGCAATAGCTGCTACAAAAATTCAATACGAAAGGGCCATAACTGCTACAAAAATTCATTATGAAAGGGCCATAACTGCTTACAAAACTACCATGATTAAGTATACAGTCATATGATTTCATATGAAACACGTGAGAGAAAATCTCAATAACATTATCGCACACCATTGAGCTGACAAACATCATCTGCATCAATATGCTTGAAAGGGCTAGGTGGAAATTGCAATTCTCCTTATGATAGGAAAATACGGGAAGACTTGGTTCTATACAATAGTAGTAAACGTATATAGGGTGGTTTCAAATTCAGTACGAGCAGGTTTGATGTTTGATATAAATGCTTAGTGTATGGAATATAATTTAAAATGAGTTAAAAGCAGTAGGTTCATTCACACTCTCTGTTGTAGAAATCTTAGCAACGCAGACGTATGTTACAAAAGTAGGCATAACAAGGTTATATACTCAATGAGAAATTAAATATAGCATAATTTATAGTAGTTTTTTGTTAATCGTTTGAAATTAATGCACTAACTCTCAATTTGTATTTAAAAAATCAAAATAAGATATAGCAAAAACATACATTTGTGAGAATATGATGTTTTGCAGAGAAAATTTGCACTCCAAAACAATGTATGTAGTATTATGAGTCACATTAACTGAATTAAACGGTTAAACTCAGAATGTTCTAGGTACTGCAATACGTTTTCCATGAAAGTGCAATAATATGATTCTTGTAGCACTGTTGCGGCTGTGTTGGTCTGTGCATTTGGTAGTCGTCTGTTTCAGATACTGGCTTGGGTTGTATGTCGTAGCCTGCGTAGGATCAAAGGAACCATAATCGAATGAATTGTGAGTCACTGAAACTGGACCGGGTGTTGATAATGGCGTATACATTGGTATTTGCGATTTACCTATAGTTGAATAACATTCGAACAGGAGCGGGACAGATTAATGTAGAAACGGTCATGTGAATATGGCAGTGCTGAGCTGTTCTAGGCGAAGCAACGGCATAGCTGAGGGGCATGAAGTCTACTGGTCGCAAAGTTTTGGTGCGAGTCTCTCTCGTGGATCATATTAAAGCAAATTGACACCTTTATTCTTGATATTCGTCCGTCATTATGCTGTTTATTCTTCACTAATTGTTATGTAAGGAAACTCGTTATGTAAAGAAATTGTTCTTTTATGTAGTGAATTATTTGTTCCGATTTAAAATCAAGTTCGTTCTGTAATTGTATTTTCTTAACATAGCCTTTTTCTCATTTCTTGCTATGAGAAGGAATCTTGTACTGCTTAAAATATGCATCGGCTCTTGATCAGAGAGGAACAGAGAGAAGAGAGTGGTCATTTTAAGAATAAAGTGTCAATTATAATGGTACATCTTGGGGCAGCTCTGGCAACGAGAGGTAGCGGAGATCGCTGTAAATACAGACTGACACTCTTCTCTGATCTAGGACTTAACAACTCTTATTGATATATGTGAAACTATATTCTAAAGATACAATTATGCATACAATATATATATATATATATATATATATATATATATATATATATATATATATATATATATATATATATATATATATATATATATATATATATATATATATATATATATATATATATATATATATATATATATATATATATATATATATATATATATTACAATACATATTGAATAATTTCTCTGTGATCTACTACTTCATATGCATGTAAAATTCCCTGCATTTAAGAATGAGATACAAGTGATTAAAATATTGCTTGAATTCAAAAAGCCTAAAATTCATTAGTTACGACTGATGCTATAATAATTTCAAGGAATGTATTTTGTTTCATTTAATTTTCAATAACAACCTGCAAAAGATCACTGGATATTATACTGTATTATCTAAAGATTGATATAAAGCTAGTGAATTCATACAAATGAACACAAGAGAAATAAAATAGTTCATTACATTATAATAGTTTATAAAAAGAGAACTCACAAAAATATTGCAACTACAAGTTACTACACAAATCTTTAAAGGTAAGTAATAGGAAATTCTCACCTGTAAATATAGACAGACACTCCTCTCTGATCTGGGACTAACAACTGAAGATTCAGATAGGCTGAACCTTTTTATATCCCGAGATTATGTGGCTCATTTACGTGTTTCGATCAGAGGGTCTGTCCTAATGAAGTCTATTATCGCGAACGGATGACCTTGTTGTTTATACCCTTTCATGGTGGTAAAGAGGCTATTGTTTTTGTTCCACTCATAAGATGGATTATGGCTAATTTTGGTAAATCGCTTTTGTTCCATTCGTGACATGGATTACCAATCGTGATATGAAGTATTAGTTGAAAAGAAAACGACACCTGATTAATTTCGTTACAGATGAAAAGAAGGCGAAAAATAGTTTATTGGTATCAACTCTGAACTAGACTGTTTAGCATTACATTTGTAAAATGTGGCCTCTAAAGTAAGTTGGTTATTATGTTATCCGAGCCATGCAATTTTGAACCAAGTTTTTTAATTTTGTAATTAATCTCAATTTGTAAGGAATAACAAAGTCCTATACACCTTTTAAATTCTCTACCAAAATGGATATCCTAATATATGTATATATGTATGTATGTATTTATGTATGTAGATTGATCATTTTATGGCCATGAAAAACAATATCACTTAGTATAAAGTTTTTCATGATTTGAATACGTATGTAAAATATGGCAACATGATAAATTGAATAAATGTTGTTTTACCGGTGTTCTTTACAAAAAAATTTCAAGATGCCTACCTCGTTGTGGTAAACCAAGCATTAGAGTGTAAAGTGAAATTCAGTTCAACGCACAATCAAAAGGAAAGAAATAATTAAAAGAACATTGACCGACTAGATTCTGCTGTTAGTAATCCGTCTGGTTTAGGAAGGTTCTCCCAAGATCCTGATTAAATGAAAGGGACCCTAACTCCTGTCATCTTTGTGTTATCGTCGTCAATTGCATACCTATGTATTGATAGCATCGCTGAGTAATTTTGATACAAAAAGAACTGTTTTAGCAACAAGGAGCAATCAAATCATGATCCTTCACAAGAACACTCTAAGGAATTATTCCCATTGTTATATGTGCATTTGTGATTGTTTGGTGAAACCTACGCTATTTATGTTTATCCAATGGTCAAATTAGTTTATTTCAAAATGGATTATCATTTGTGTCAACGACAGTACTGTCATCGATCAATTTTATTTGACTTATTTAGATTCTTACTTGGACTCGTAGGCAACCTATGTTGACGTAGTTTCATTTATTAAACTTAATGACAATTAGGAAAACAGTTATGCAGGCATTATGTTTCCTTAGATAATTCTCTTTGTACAGTAAAATAAAGAGAGCATGGCGATGAGAGACAGAGAGGAGGAAGATGGTAGCAACGAAAATATCTGTTATCTATCCCAGTTGTGTCTTTTCAGGTGCTAACGCGTCAACAGTGCAAATAAAACAGTATCTGCCTTCTTCTGTCACTTAATCCATATAAAAGAACCTTCCGCTTGCGTACGTCCTAATTCACAAACTGTGTCAAAGGAGTTTGAATTTAATGACAGAAGTTGTTTCCATTAGGAAGATGTCGTATTGATCAAATATAACACAGCGCATTGTGTCCGGGGCATTTGTTCATCGGTTTAAGCAGGTTTATAACGAGAA
Source organism: Potamilus streckersoni (assembly GCA_016746295.1). Taxonomy (NCBI): domain Eukaryota; kingdom Metazoa; phylum Mollusca; class Bivalvia; order Unionida; family Unionidae; genus Potamilus; species Potamilus streckersoni. The sequence continues at coordinate 685,224 of JAEAOA010001202.1, forward strand.
ACGAAATGAAATGGATTTTACGAGAAAACGAGTCATAAAAGGACATCTGCATCATAAATTTTGGTTTAGTTAATTTCGAATAATTGAATAAATATTTTACAAAAGAGTGCTTATGCACTATTGGGTAACAAATATTATTATGCCTAAAAAAATTTGATAATTTTATATTCTTAAATTGGTGATGGATTCTGATAACATCTTTGAAATTTACTATTAATTGTGTCTTAAATTAGAGCATGTGAGCATAAGGATATGCTTTGGCACATGTGATTTTCATATAAATAAATCTATAATATGATATTGGTTTTAGTAAAGTTTGTATAATCAATTGAAAGTTTGCCCAAGTCATCGCCTGTGTACCACACATAATAACAAAATACACTCAAGTTTAAAAAAAATGTCTTTAGTTTGTATTAATTGTTGTTGTTGTTGTTCTGGGGCTTAACGCCTTTTTTCAGCACACGATAGGCTATACATGGCAGCCAGTATAAAAGGAGGAGGACGAAACCGGGAAATCCGCACCACGAGAAGCTAATGGCAAGCTTTCTCATCTATCCACATTCGTCAAAACGTAGACTCGAACCCACGCTGATAGAGGTTAGATGGCAGTGATCCGTAACGGAGAGCGCTTACTCCACTTTACTACTCAGGGCCCCTATAGTAATTGTTGCCCTTTGTAATTATTTATAGAATTCTTGTAAAATGAACTTTCAAGACTGCGAATTTGTTTATGTGCATTGATCATTTTCATAAATATCCTTATCAAAATTCAAGCAGAAAAAGATCAATATAAAAATATGTTCACATCTACCTAACGTTTAGTCTCTGTACCCTTTTGTGAAACATTAATTAAAATCGATGCTTTAATTGAAAAAAAATAAAACATCCTTTTGATTATACATTATATATCAAGCTCCATGATTTTGTATACCCTTAAGTATGACGTGTGCAAACAATAGTGCTTGATTTTTTAAATTGTTTGCAAATAACATTCACTTGAGGATAAGAATCTCAATGATTACATGAAGTATGAAGGATGTAGGATGTACGTTTGAAATTTGCAAGTACACATATTACACGAGATGCTTGTTCGATTACCCATGACCTAACGGAACTCTTCCAATGATGATTGGAATGAATATACACGTGTATCTTAGTATGGCATGAGTATAATTTTAGGGTGGATTCTGTGTTTGGCTATAGAAGGTTGTTGAAAAACAGTAATAAAATTTATATTTATGGTAATACCTTTACTTTAAATTACTTCCTCCGTTTTTCCGGCTTGTTTTACATTAGCTTCCAAATAATTTATATTTATTTATATAAAATAAATATTTTGTCATATGCATACACAAATAATTTTATCAACTTATAAGACAGAATTTTATCATTTGAGTCCTGATAATATCAGCGATGCTAAGTTTGACATGTGCGTGTATTGCTGCTGATAATAACATTTGATATTCTTATAATTTATTAGCCACAAACGCAACACCGGTTATGACTGCAACAATAATTCCCAGCGCTGGCATTATGTATGTGGGGATAATGATCCGATTGCAGCAACTACGGCTGATAGTAAAACTTGAGATTCCTTTGTCAATTCGTGCAGCTAAATATCAATTGGTACTAATCATGTGACCTTTAATAAACTATAATATCACACCAAAACTCGTACTGAAAAAGGTGAAATGTAGAGTTGTAATTGCTGGAGCATGTGTCTGATACTGAAGAATGAAGTTACATCTGTGTGGGAACCATCTATTTCAAACCAGCCAGGAAAATCTATGTGAATTCATTAAGTGAACCGCTTGAGAATCGTGGCATATGCGTGGCTGAACTCATGTTCAAAAGTCCTCAGTGGGGAAAAGTTATAGGGAAACGAGAAGGTGATATGGGTAGGGAGACATGATTTGCAAATTGTGTTCTTAACTTCTCATTATGATCCTACTAGTAGATACCCATGTAAATTCAGTGCTCATCTTTTTCAACAGGAACCTATATTAACTATTGTCTTTATGTTAATTTTCAATGTTCGATCAGTAACATTCATACTGGAAGTCTCCGTGTTTATCAGAGTAGCAAGATTCGTTTAGCAATGGATGAATCGAAATATAAATTGAGAGTATAGAACACTTTTAGTAACTATTTAGCTTTTGAATATGTTCATCATTATATTTCATTGTAAAGATAATTTACTACCTACAGAGGTCAGTTTTCTTGAACATCCTTAATTCCAGGTGTATACTTCAAGGTATAAATAATCACATCTTTACAATCGTATTATATTGGAGGTAATGCCAGGGTAATTAGGTGCTCCTTAGAGACAAAAATCACCATGTTCTTGGAAACCTGGATTTCAGTTGGTATATATTGGTCGGAATATAGAGCTCTCTCCTGAATATATTCCTGTCTATTGATCTTTGTTTTCTCTTTGTTAACGTTTTATTAAATCTGCGTTTCCTTTTGTATATTTTTCTTGCTTTCTAATGACATTGCATCATTTAGAACATGCGTTGTATTCAAAGGTGTTAGGATTTTGTTTCTTTGTAAACGCTGAAGGATACATTGGTGACACTCCCATAGATGTCCCTCAAGCACTACTACTTGATTCCCACTTATTTGTGAGATTGCCTATCCCACTCTATCCTCTTCATCGTATGAGATACTTCTCCAATTTCTTCCCAATAATAAAACTACTATGCTTTCCTAGTTCGATTCGTTTAAGATATGAATATCGTCATTGGATTAGATACCTAGGTTTCCACATCAAATACCTTGAATAGGTCAAAAATATCATGTTTGGACGAGAACCAACGATACAGATAAAGGTGAATGTCTTCATGGGATCTTACTTGGCAGCTTGGGGAATTCATTAACCTCTCACGATACTGGCATAACCTTGTACGTGTTGATTTAGTGATCAATGAACTAATTTCAAATATGCTTCAACCATGTCAATGAATGTGTTGTGGTTATTTCTAGGTTGTAAATCCAATATGTACATTTACAATAAGCCATTGATACCAATTTAAATCCATGTATTCGTCTCTTCAAAAATCGTAATTAAAATCAAAAGCTTCAATCGCTGCTATTATTTATTTTAACTTCATTTGATCTAATTGTTCAACAAAATCCGCAGAAAATTGCAGTGAAAAAAAAATATCACCGTTATCGGCCATTTTGCTCGACTATGAAGCAGACCAACCCTAAATTGTATAGTAAACTATGCATTTCAATCAAAGATAATTGGAAAAAGTATAAAAAGGGTATTATTTATATTTCTTTGCTTAATAAAAAATTTAAAAGATGAAACAATCGTTTCACAATGATGTGTCTGCAATGTTTATTTATATTTTTTTGTAAACCAAAAGTAGTCCCAGAATTTATCGATGTGTAAAAAATTCCTGAAGAGTCACTTGTGACCGTTTACATCCAATCATATTATAGAAAACCTGTGACATTCATAAAAATTGAAATTATATATATATATATATATATATATATATATATATATATATATATATATATATATATATATATATATATATATATATATAAAGGAAGAGATACAGTGACCATTGCATAGAAAATGGAACAGATTAAAAAAGGAGAAAAATAAATTTTTAGAATGAGAGAAATTTATTGGGGAACGATAAAGGGGAACAAAATTGTTTTGTTTCAGTGTTCCTGATCCAGGTGCGATTTATTGTCGTTGTTCTTAATATCTGCAATAGGCAAGAAAATGTATATTTCAGTTTTCTTGACGAAAAGAGGTTAAAAATTGTTATACTAATAACATTTGTTAAGAGATTCAATTGATTAACCATTACTGATTGTACTAGTAAAGAAATACGAGTCGGGAGAAATTACAGTGGAAAACCGATTGTTACAATGCCAAAAATAAGCACTTCCTACTTGAAGTTTCGGTATAAATGATTATATTTTGTTCTTACCTTCCATGAAATTTGCTGTATCCACCGCCACCAAAAATCAATTCGCTCCTTGGCCGGGTGCCACCGCCGTACCACCAACCAGGTCCACCGCTGTATCTTCCATATCCACCATAACCACCAATTTTACCATAACCGCCATATCCCTCATTTCCACCGGATCCACCATAACAGCTATGTCCAATGCAGGAGAAACTACTGCCTAAACCAGCAGCAAAGTATTCAAAACCTACGATACAGGCTAGAAGAACTAGTAGAATTGCCTTCATTTTCATCTGCCAAGCAAATACAATGGACATAAAATGTAAAGTCATATTGTAAAGATGTTATAATTCCTTATTTTAAATATTTTGATGGTACAATTGCTTTTTAATATTCTGGTTTTGCAAAAGAAATGCAGCTGACTTCATATCAATGCCATCAGAAATGTTTTAACGTTTTGAACATCTATTGATAAAAAATTATAATTAATAGGTTTAAAATTTTGTGATCACTCCTAACGAGATGAACGAAATCTAAATTAGAGGTTGATCAAATCAACATTTTGAACATGATATTCTTTAACTCCTGAAATAGCAACGATGTCTCGCTTTATCCGCTGCTCATTTCCAAATTTATTTTTACATTACTGAAATATTTGGCTCTTTGAAATATTATCATGAATTTAAAGTGTTCATCCTAAGACAAAATTATCAGGATTTAGTGTTGTAAATTCGATAATGACCTTCAAATTAGTTTGAATGTAAATGGCGAATTAGTTTTTGAGAGACATAGATGGCGTCAAATATTAAACGTCCAACGCTGTATATATATATATATATATATATATATATATATATATATATATATATATATATATATATATATATATATATATATTACTACAAACAAAAGCTAATATTTTTATAGAGTGAGATATACATGTACATGTCAACTCATAAAAATCGTTTTTATATTCCGGTTTGTCGCTGTAAATTATGTCGGTTTAAGAATACATGTTTCTGGAAAATATGGACAAAGAAATCTAATTCGCAATGGCGAAATAGAAAAAAAATCACAAAAACAAATTAAATATATATATATATATCTGTGTATATGTATGTATGTATGTATGTATGTATGTATGTATGTATGTATGTATGTATGTATGTATGTATGTATGTATGTATGTATGTATGTATGTATGTATGTATGTATGTATGTATGTATGTATGTATGTATGTATGTATGTGAAAGACTTGTATCACTAAACGTTTGTAATTTGTTTTACAATATCATGCAAAAGTTTTATGTAAAGCAACATGCATTGTTGAGGTTATGGTTGATATAATGCATATTTTCCTAATTTAACAAATTTTAATTTTGCAAAATGAGCTATGTATTTTAAAAATTATTGTTCCTAAAACGTCAGATGCCATATTCCCATTTGCTGGGCTAGGCGTGTTTATTGAAAGGAATCATCAAACATTTATTTGTTGAAAATCGTGAGGTGAGTATTTTGAACATACTTGGGATGTTTCTTATGTGAAGGACATGGAATGCATTGGTTGATACCTTACCTCACCACATCTTACAATTGGCATTTATTTTGAAAGCAGAGGAGAAAGTATATAAGGAAAGTAAATTAGCATAATTAATATTGTCACTTACCTGTAAATGTATTCGGATTTAAGTTGCATTGCTAGAGTGTTGAAGAGGTGATCCTTTTATACCCATCCAATGAATTTTTAACTTGATTTATCAAAATGAGTTAGCAGGATGATTTATAATCAAGAAAGAAATGAATTTCTAAATTCAAGGGATGTAAAAAACAAAAACTCGATTGATCATTGTATGGTCAAGAAAAACAATATCATTTAGTATGCAGTTTTTCACGATTTAAATACGTATGTAAAATATGCCAACATGACAAATTGAAGCAATGTCGTTTTACCGGTTTTCTTTACAACAAAGTTTCAAGATCTCTACCTCATTGTGGTAAAGCAAGCATTAGAGTGTAAAGTAAAAATTTAACTGCAACGCATTTTTGAAAAGGAACGAAATAATTAAAAGAACATCGGCAGCCTACATTCTGCTGTTAGTAATCCGTTTGGTTTAGGAAGGATCGCCCAAGATCCTGATTAAATGAAAGTGACCATAAGTCGTGATCTTAAGTCCTATCATCTTTATGTTATCATCGTCAATTGTATACCTATGTATCGATAACATCGCTGAGTAAAATTGATATAAAAAGCAGAAAGGAGCGATCAAATCGGAATCTTCCAAGAACACTTTAAAGTATTATTCCCACTGTTACATGTGCATTTGGGATTGTTTGTTGAAAATTACGCCATTGATGCTTATCCAATGGTCAAGCGGCATATCGATGCATTTCTGTATGACGTAAAAGCAGAATAGAACCGCAGAAAGTACTTCAATCTAAATTAATCTTTCAGAACGTTAATATATTTTATTTCAAAAGGGAATATCATTTGCGTCAACGACAATACTGTTATCGAGCAATTTTACATGACTTGCTTTGCATAGGATATATTTAGATTCTTACTTGGACTCATAGATAACCGATGTTGACGTAGTTTCGTTTATTAAAGTCAATGACACTAAGGAAAACACTTATGCATGCATGACATTTCCTTAACCAATCCTCTTTGCACAATAATATGGAGACAATGGCGATAAGTGAGAGAGAAGAGGGCGATGATAGCAACTAAAATGTTTGTTATCTATCACAGTTGTGACTTTTCAGGTACTAACGCATCAACAGTGCAAATAAAACAGTATCTGCCTTCTTCGGTCACTCGATCCATATACAGGAACCTTCTGCTTACCTACGTGCTAATTCAATAACTCCTTTGAGTTTGAATTTAATGACAGAAGTTGTTTCCATGCTGAACATGTCGTATTGATCAGATATAACACAGCGCGTTGTGTCCGTGGCATTTTATCGATTTAATCAGTTTTATAACGAGAACCCAAATGAAATGGATGTTACAAGAAAACGAGGCATACAAGGATATCTGATTATAAATTTTGTTTTTGCTAAGTTCGAATAATCGAATAAATATTTTCAAAAGACAGCGCTTATGCACTATTGGGTAACAAATATTATTACCCTTAATACAATTTGATAATTTTATATACTTAAATTGGTGATGGATTCTGATACCATCTTTGAAATTAAATATTAATTGTGTCTTAAATTAGAGCATGTGAGCATAAGGATATGCTTTGGCACATGTAATTTTCATATAAATAAATCTATAATATGATATTGGTTTTAGCAAATTTCATATAATCGATTGAAAGTTTGCCCAAGTTATATCATGTGTTCCACATTGAATTACAAAATACACTGTAGGTTCAAATGAAGAAATGCCTTTAGTTTATATTAACTGTTGTTGTTGTTTTTGTTGTTCTGGGGCTTGATGCCATTTTTCAGCACACGATACATGGCGGCCAGTATTAATTGTGGATTATGAAACCAGGAAATCCGCGGAAAGAACCACGGACCCACGAGAAGCTAATGGTCAGCTTTCTCATATATCCAATTTCACCGAAATTTGGACTCGAACCCATGCAGACAGAGGTGAGATGGCAGTGATCCGTAACGGAGAGCGCTTTAGACCACTTGGCAACTCTTGGTTCCTAAGGCAACTGTAGCCGAGAAATATGTAACTATTGATAAACAGTTCTTGTAATATGAACTTTCAAGCCTGTGAATTTGTTCATGTGCATTGATCATTTTAATAAATGAGTTCCGAATTAAAATTCAAGCAAAAAGTGATCAATATAAAAATATTATCACATCTCCCTAACTATTAGTCTGTTTACCCTTTTGTGAAACATTAATTAAAATCGATGCTTTACTTGAAAAAAAAATATATCCTTATGATTATACATTATATATCAAACTCCATGATGTTTCTATATCCTTAAGTATAACGTGCACAAAAATATAGTCCGTGGTCTTTTAAATTGTTTACAAATTACAGTCACTCGAGAATAAGAATCTCAATGATTACATGAAGTATGAAGGATGTAGGATGTACGTTTGAAATTTGCAAGTACACATATTACACGAGATGCTTGTTCGATATACTACTCATGACCTAATGGAACTCTTCCACAGATAATTGGAATGAATATACACGTGTATCTTAGTATGGCATGGGTATAATTTTAGGGTGGGATGTGTGGGTGGGCTATAGAAGGTTGTTGACAAACAGTAATAAAATTTATATATATATGGCAATACTTTTACTTTAAATTACTTCCTCCATTTTTCCGGCTTGTTTGACATTAGCTTCCGAATAATTTATATTTATTTATATCAAACAATTGTTTCGAGAAACAATTACAATTGACATTATCAACAATGTCATTCTCTTTGAAAATGAGAAAAATATATTTATGAATAATTGTATACAATTATATTTTAAAATGTTGCAAAGGTAATAGTAAATATACGTTGTGTATTGGAGAAAGGAAAGTGAGCAACTTGTTTCATTTTCATTTTATTCAAACTTTATATTATGATCAACAGATATTCAAAGCAAATTATATTACATCATTCCACCTTTCTATTTCTTTCTGTTTATTGTTGATTGCCAAGATGTTTTCAGTAAATTGAGTGCAAATGTGCATAACGAAAACTATTCCCATCGCTCCATATAAGCAAGCATTAATAGATTATATAGAAACTTCCTATTACCTTTAAATAGGTTTAGACGGCATGAATACAAGGAAGTTAATAATGATGAATTGGAGATCTTGGTTGATTTGAAAATGCAGCTTTTGGACTGTTTAATTCATAATTTCTTGCTAACAATACGTTGCCAGTCTGCTTTAATAATTTTATTTATCTACTGGTATGTATTCCTGAAATCATTGAATGTGTCGCAACCAAGCACCATTCGTCATATGCATACACAAATGCTTTTATCAATGTATAAGACAGAATAAGGTGTTATTTAGTGAATGTGACATGCACAACATATCATGGCAAGAAAGGTGACTTTTGATGCCTAATAAGTAAAATCTTGCTATTTAATGAAAAGTTGATAATAATATATTGGTCACTCTTACAAATGTTCGCCTAAATCCCAATTTGGTTATAAGCCGATAGGCATATTCTTGCTGTAAGTTTATATATATATATATATATATATATATATATATATATATATATATATATATATATATATATATATATATATATATATAATTAACTTTAAATGCTAGCTCTTGTGTTGAATCAATTCAGATTAGCTTATTGTCTGACCTGCTAAGTCTTATTTAAACCTCGAGTGCCAACTGGAATTAATCCGGCTTTTGTCTCACAAAAGTGCCAAATTTAATGATTGCAGTTTAAATTAATTTATTTCATATTGCTGCAGTTGTGACAATGTCTGATACAGATTATATATAATTATTGAATTGTAAAGATTGATAAAAACAGGTTTACAATAGTCTGTTTGAATTATATAGACTACATTCTTATTGTGCGGGACAAATGCAAATAATATGAATGCATTATTATCATGGCATTCTCTATCGTGATATTCCTAACATATCTATATGACATATTTGATTTGTTTGTTCGCTTCACTGAAATATTGATGATATGAATTAAGTCACTTACATTTTTCGTCTGTGTTAAGATCACAGTACCTAGCCTGAATAAGATTTCGATGTATGGGCAAGAGTGAGAAAGCTCCATAACCAGACTGAAAATTGTTTTTATTGGCATTTTTGTCATACCTTAATTTCATTTTTGTCTGTGTAGATTTGACCTATTATATTTAAGAGTGAAAAATAGTCGAGAAGAATATCATTGTATCATTATTTCAAAGATGTTTCTCTTTCAACACTTTCAATGGTTGAGTAGCAGTAAATTGAAAAACAAGTTTAAAGGAACAAAATTGTAAAGATGTGTAAACTAATCCACTGTCAGGATAATAATCGGGTAACGTATGATTTGGTATAAATAAGCATTTCACACTTGTGACCAGATCTGCAGTATTTAAAACATCATTTTAAAGATATTTTGATAAGTCTTAATGGTACCTACATTACCAAGGAAAAACGTTTTCTGGGCTAAACCAGGAATTTTCTTTCTATACAACATTTGGAACAAGAAGTTGATACCTCAGTGACCATTGATCACCAGCAGGTACCTCAGATATTTTCATATTCAGTGATTTCAATTTTGCTATTTGCCCTCTGAAACAAGGAAGATATCACCGTCATTTTCTTCATCGACAACAACTGATGGCTTGTTTCTCACATGGTTTATCATAAATGTTCGTAACTCTCCATAGTAAATCAAAACTGGTCAAACATGTGTATTGCTTTCAATAATATATATTGTAAATAAGCAGTCTAAACGTACTCCATTTGTACAATTGTCTTCAGTAGCCTTAGGTTATGCCATTCCCTCGTGCTAGTGATGTCAGTGGAACCCAATTTGACACAAAATCGTCCCCATTTGTTGAAAACATTGAAATCAGTATTTTAGAAACGTCTTCATTGGTGATACCGTTTTCCACATTAGTCGCAGCGTCAGCTGCTAACAAAGAAGCAGCTCTTAAAATCAAAGTCCAAGAGTGATCGAACATGTTGACTGCTGGTCCCCTCAAACAATCGTAATGCCTGTCATAAAGTTGAAACGACGTAGAGACAATCTCTCTAAAAAACGACCTGGGGTAAATGATGAATATCAGTGTTTCTGTGCTTCTGAAAATAAAGATGCCACCTACCAGACGTGCACACCATCACTATCGCCGTTCTCCTGTCCAAACAGGACTATGAAAAAGAAAAGGACAGTCTCGTCGACTGATCCCACATTGTAATAGAAACGCTTAGCCAAATATCAACGTCTACGCCACAAAAGATTCCATCGTTCATAAAAGGGGGAGGGAACTGAAGGGAAAGACTTTTTGGTAATAATGCACTCAGTTAACTCTACGAAAATTCCTACTTACAAAACAATAGGATAAAATGACGTGAGATAAGTCATTGACGTCAGTGCATTTTTTTCAAATTTGTGTGCTCCGGAACAAATAATGATATCACCCCAAGCATCGTCACGTTCTTAGCCAAACGGTCATAAAGAGGATACATAAGAAAACGTGTTAGAACGTAGTATATGTTTGTACCAGTTGTTAAAACCCTTAATGAAAACCAAAATAGTACCAATGATTACAGCACCCATGACGCAGTCTGCTTCACAAGGAATAAGTCAAAGATAGAGAAACAGATCCAAAGAATGAAAGCGGTCCCAGGGTTAAAAGATCTCAGACGTGACCTTTGCAATCTGATTAGAGAACGAAAATTGACTTTAGACCAATGAAAACGATGGATGTAATTCTATAGTTATCAAGAACAATTTACCCGCATTTACCTCCAAATCCTCGTCTACCCATGATGTCTCAGTCACAATACGATGTGCAATCGTTGATGGACCAGAAACGAAAAAAAAATCATAACGGCACGGTCAAGTGTCGCAACGGCTTTAACTATTTCACCAGAAAAGCTGTAGGCGAATCGGCAAGCCCGACTCTGAATGACTTTAAGACTTTGATGAGACGTCCATCATCATCACTATCACCCCCAGTTACTAATACAGATGCATCCCCACTGGGGCCCGATAAAGTAGAGGCACGAGAAGTTTTTCAACCACCGTCAGTGACTCCCATTCGTAGCAAGATTGCAGAGTCCTTATTGAACGTCCCCACACCTGAACAAGAAGAAATCAAGCCTTGGGTTAAAAAAATTGATCTCCACTCCTCCTTAGCATTAGACAACAAAAATAAGGGAAACGAAAACTGAATATAGATTAAAGGATAAAAACCATCCCACATTACCTCCATCACTTCTGCTCACGTGGCACGTTAGACAAGTAAAGCTGTTTCGAAACCACTATCTCACTCCAGTCAGAGTAGCACCAATGAGGAGTGGATGGCTTATTAAAGAGAATTTTCCAGAAATCTCACCCGATTGGTTGGCATTGATCATCAATGTCAAATCTATTTAGACGATATCTCTCATATGGCCACATACAATCTTGACTACATATATTTGTTTTGTGACATCGACGTCTTTTCCAAATTCGCTTGGTTCCTGCCATTGACTACCAAACCAAACACTGAGTTAGTGCAAGACCTAAAACTGGTATATAAATAAAGCGGTCGGAGGTCCCGAGTGGCCGAGTGGTCTAAAGCGCTGTCCGTTACGGATCACTGCCATCTCACCTCTGTCTGCGTGAGTTCGAGTCCAGACTCGGCTAATGTGGGTAAATGAGAAAGCCTGCCAGTAGCTTCTTGTGGGTCGGTGGTTCTTTCCGGGGTTTTTCAAGTTTCTTCCTTCACCATTAATACTGGCCGCCATGTATAGCCTATCTTGTGATGATAAATGGCGTTAAACCCTATAACAACAACAACAACAACAACAACAAAGCTGTCGTAACCCTCTTCGATGGCAAACCGATAAAAGCACCGAATTTCTGAACCAAGCTTTCCAAAAACAATTGAACAAACCAGACATTCACTTTTCCCCATCCAGAATCAAGAAGAAACCATAGCCAACATTGTCGAATGTTTTCAATGTACCTTTATAGAACGCATGTGGAAATATTTTACGTGTTAGTACAGTTTCGAGTACATCTACGTCTTACCACAGCTGGTCAAGCGTACAACCAATCTTGAGCATCGGATGTGTCGATGAAGACGTGTCAACTGACAACGAAGTGACCATCCTTTAACGCTTATTTGGTACGTCCCTGACTAAGACTGTCCCTAAAAACATAGTGTTGACGATATGAGATTGCCAAGTTACAACGATTGACCAAACAAGACGACGAAATGTAATGAAATTGAAAGTAATCTAGATCAAAGAACCATCAAAATGGTAAAACGACGTGTCAAAGAAGACAAAGTATGTTGGAAATGATATCATCAGAGTTTCGATTCCAAGATGGAAGCTACTGAAGTCATCGACTATAAAAGATTTGATAGATGTGATAATCATGCCATTTAACTCAACTATGACAGTGTGTACTCCTTCTTCGAGTTCGTCTGTGCAAAACCAACCCATGTGGGCCTGGTGTGGAGAATGTCTGCATAAAAAAATCGTCTTTGTGGTATAATGTGACATCAGCGCTGTCGTTGCCCATCTGAATTTTCAACAAAGAGACAAATAATTTGGACCATTTTTGGTCGAAATGATTCACTCTTCACCAGTCAAAATCATCACTGTAAAACAAAACACATTTGACGTCGGTGTTTTGAATGACTAAGTACACAATGCTTGAATGAAAACGAAACTCTTGATGTCTTTGAAACAATCATTGGCCCCCGAAATCCCACGGTACATCTATATGTTGAAAATTCTTACAGACTATTAATTTAGCTGTCAACATATATTGGACACGATTGCATCCTAGTTCAATTAGCGCACGTAATCTTTAAAATGAATCTATCAATTTTCACATGGAAATAATAGTTACATCCAGCGTAGTTTTTTTATTAATATTTCTTCAATGGATCTTTCTTCTTATAATAACAATATTAATTACTTAAAATTAAAACATTCACTGGGCAAATAACAAAGGATGGTCTGCAATTATATAAATCTGCTTTACCGAAATGATGTCATCTGCGTGAAATACAAATACTACAACGTAAAATTCAATAGCTCAAATGGTAGAGCATTAGCGTACTAAGTTTGAATCCCATTTAGTTTCCTTTTTTTTCTTGCTGTTTTAAAAATAAACATCCACAATATTAATAGCTATCATTTTACAGGTTGGAAATAAAATTACTAACAATTCAGTTTTAAAATCCAACAAAAATAATACTCAGTTTGAAAATTATTTTATTTTTATGTCGTGCAAGGTAACATTTTAGCAATATGCTATTTATTTAAAATGTTTTTTTTTTACAAGGTTTGCCAATGATGTCTGCATTATAAAATAATGGTATTTGAACCAGTGTTGTGAAAAGCTTATTCATACATAATTCGATATTATACCGTTCATACAATTTTATTTATATTCAATATTTTTATATTGATTTTTTATCATTTTCCACTACACTCATCCACATGAAGAAAACTCTGTTTTAGACTGACATAAACATTTGAAACTTGCTAGCTACATAAATGATATTTATAACAGTTACTTAAATTAAAAACCATGTCCAAACAGTGGGAATGTTGTCCAAAGTCACGATGGAAGCCCAGTGACTGGACTTTTTTTTATGACTTTTCAATTGAAACTATTATTTGCAATATTGATACGCAAAACGCCTTGAATTATATGTGCTTCAATCAAATGAAAATCATTTTAATGTTCTAAAGTGTAATAAGTTTTTGCGGGTATAATATTCGTCTGAAAGGATACTAAAGGAGAGTGGCCAAATATCTTTGCGCCAGAGAATGATTGTGGTGGAACCAGTGTTGTGACGTAATTATTATTCCATAGTTAAAAAAGTATAGTTATTTATTGCATGTTTGTTCATGTTTAATTTCGTGAAAGACTTAATGTTTTATCACATTTTCCTAATCACTTCTCCAAATCAAGCAAAACTGCTATTGGACTGACGCAAATTTTTACTTACCTATTAAATCAATGATTTTTCAACAAAATACTGAAATTAAAATTTATTTAAAATTATTCCACGAGGATCAATTGCAACAAAGTGTGAACCTGGATCAGAACTTCTATATTGATTGATGATACCGGTCTCAACATGATTGTAATGTTTCTGTAATTGATCACACATAAAAATACCTCTAAAGTTTTAGATATTTGGCAGCATCGATAAATCAAAATTGGACATAGGGAGAACGTACTTCATATTTTTAACATGATCGAATCTCACATGATTATTTTCGTTATACAAACGAGGCAATATCAAAAAATTGATCTCGATCCCTGAAAGTGGCAATACTTTTTGCTGTGAAGTTATCTATGATGTTAGTTCTGGCTCCTGGAGGAGGTCGTGGCCGAATTTCAAGTTGTAGTTGAGAGGTTTTCCCGTTGAGCTTTTTCAAGACGTCCAGTAATATCAATAATCAGTGTTTCAAGAGCTATTTGTGCGGCTTTAGTTGCTATGACAATTTGCTATGCTGGTTCGCAATTAATTTGAATAACTGTCCTGTATCTTCTGAAAATTCTACCTGAGACACCTGGTGTAAATATTTTAAAATATTTCAGATGTATTGAAAGGAAACGAAAAATAATCCATTGGTTTGTTTATTCCTCTCTCAGTAATCTCAAAATTAACATCTCTTGCTTAATCAGAAGTGAATTAACATGTTCAATATTATCACATACCTGCAACTTTCGACTTAGGATTGAAGTTGAACTGCTGAAGATTTGAAGGGGTGATCTTTTTATACCACACCCAGAGTATTTTTGTAATGCATTTCTCAAAATGGATTAAATGGCTGGTTAATAATCAAGAAAGAAAGAAATTTCTAAATTAGCGTGCTGTACAAGACAAAACAAAGATAAGCTAGGAAATCAAAAATAAGCTACGAAAGTTCAAAATAATGAAAAGGACAGAAAAAAATATAAAATTACATTAACGGCCAACATTCTGCTGTGTATTTTCCTTCTGGTTCGGGAAGAATCGAACTTATAGCCTTATTGGTCCCTAAATGACACATTAAAATAATTTCCAATGCTAAACCAAAAATGTCATTTCTATACAACTTCGAAGCAACATTTTCATAGCACACTGGTTACTGATTACCAGCGGCATCTCAGATAGATTACATTTTCTGTGGCTTCATTTGCACAAATAACCCGCTGAGACCTGCATGATATCACTTGATAAATTTTAATGGGCATGCGATTTTATTTCTCAAACTGATTAGAATAGACAGAAAAAATAGTAATATTGAATAGCTTTGAATGATCATACGATCAACAAATGTAAACGCATGTACCAATATATGTGTCAGCTAATGAAACGTTTTCTTATGATAGACATGCCAAGTTTTATATTTTCAATAGTTTAGAGACTGCACAATCTGGGTATAAATCAGAGATTTCTTGTCCACATATGATGTACTTTCTCATCCCAACAATGTATGTCATTTACAGGCAGTATAAACACACTTATCTCCAGCTACGTTAATTCCTATAAGTAAATGATTACACTCTATGGTTAAAACAACACTTTTCTGGTTGCTGAAACTAAGTTTATTGCGAAATTAAAAAAATAGAGAAGAACATAAACAAATTCGTACTCTACTCCCAGACCAAGAACACTCTCATTATTAAAAGACTTCTGAGAAAGATACAACGTACCCGATAGTAAGTCACAGAAGTTCCTTCGTCCGTTAAATTTAGTCTGAAATAGAATTGATAGAATCCCATGAGTAATATAAAACCTTTCCAATTGAAAGTTTCATAATTCCTTACAATAAAATCAGAACGGCCAAACATATATTTTTTCCAATACATTTGCACGAAGGTGACGTCCTCGGAAAAATATCGATCGGAATAGGTAGTTTTTGATTTTGTTGCCTAATGTTTCAATTTTGTCTGCAACAAAAAGTAACGTTCCCTTCTTCTACCATTAGGTATACGCAGGAATTTAAAAGGATTTCTGATGAATCTTAACAGAAGATTGATCTTAAAGTTGAACCAGTCAGATTTGGAAGTGTTTGAAATAGCTTTATACTCGAGGAACTATGAAGGGAAGACTGACAGACGATAGTAACTTGATGAACAAAGGAATATTCGTCAGCTATTCAAGATACATTTTAAAACATTTCGGCCTTTAACACATCAATACAGTCTTAACGTCTTTATAAACAAAATTCTTGAACCCTTTAGTCTAAATTTATTAATCTTGACAGGTGTTTTATTTGTGCTCGTAGAGATGGAAGAATTGGTTTAGTGTTGTTGGCTGTGTCGGCATCGACTGAAGTTATTCGCTTGTTTGAAAACTTGGTATAAAAATTGAAATTTGAATTTACCAGGTCTTTGATTTGTGATAATATAGGTTGTGGTATTGTTTCAGTCCTGAAAATGACCGACATTTGCGTTAGCATAGTTTGATTTTTTTTTTATTATTAATTTGGTTATTTGTAGAGGCTTAACGATAAATTTCAATACCTACTAATATTCAAACTTTGAGAGACAAAAGCATGAATTTATGTACCTACTTGTGCTATTGTGTTATCTGCCAGCAGATACTCGACTACTGAATGAAAAACAGGGTCTTATGTTAAATTATATTCGTTTACTTGATGTTGATATTGCTGAAAGCGGGTTGATAACTCACCGTGGAAATTTGGATATGCCGTAACGAGTAACTCGTCACAAGGACTAACTATAACTGATACAAATATCTGGAAGGTCGATAACATAATCGAGTGGTCAAATTTAGTTTATATCGCAGTATCTAGTCAGAAAAATCTCATTTACACAGAGTTAATATAGACTCCATAGAAAATAATAACCAAACTGTTATTGTTAAAGCAATAAGACAAAAATTATATAGTCATAAACGATGCGATAAAAATATGGTGATTATGATATCGATATTGAATTTATTTTAACGCTAAAACAATAACAAAAAAGTTTTGTAATTTGCAATTGTCACACGTTTTGAAAGTATTTGAGTAATAATCCCAAACAATTTACCATGGATAGAATTAAAAGTTATCTTGGTCATACAGGTGGTAATGTGATATTGATATGTCTTGAATGCAATCGACGTCGGTGTTCCAGTTTACAAAAGTGAACGCGTTGGTAATTGTGTCTTCAAGAATTACTTGTAATTGTTCACGTATCAATCCACGCTGATGAGCAGTTGAATATAAACTGCAGATAGCAGGTCTATCCGTCGACCTAATCACACTAGAAATGGTATTTGTAGTCACACTTCAGATATGATCAGTTGCTATTGTATTACCCCCATTCGAGTTCATCGGGTCCATATAGATATCTTATGTTCTCATTGCCTAATACTGGTTGAGATTGCGTAAATAATTATATATTTTTCCATTATCGCATCAATCGGTTTCATATAAATTGAACAAGTAATCTCATTATTTAACGCAGCTATCACACTTGGTAATCTTGCAACCCATTCACGAGATTTCATGTCGCTCTGAATTATTTTCTTTGCATACTATATCCAAAAAACCTCTCAGAGAATGTTCGATTAAATCTTTCAACTATTGCCTGATCATGATGAATGGTAGTGTGCATTAGTCTGATTTTGACATTAAGTTGCTTCATCAGCGAGGATACTTCACCGAGAAATTCTTTGTCAGGATGAACCTGTAACTATTGTGGCCATTTTAATGATCTTTGCCGATAAATTCGTTTAAAAGCAGATTAACTTCAGATGTTGTTTTCGTTGATAATGATTATGCTTTTTTTATATCAACTTGTATCGTCAACTAGAGTCAACGCGTATTTATATGTGCTTGATTGACGTCTTCTTTTAACAGTACGGTATGGTGAAAAAAATATATGTTTGATGAATTTCATTAGGAACACGTGACATCAAAATACTCATATTGAATTTTTTTATGTGATGGGTGGTATATTTGCCATGATGCTTGTCTTGATAAGCACGCTGCAGCAACAGCAGGTGAGACTTTTGCTGTAGTAGCGAATTTACTATTTGCTGTTCTACCCTTCCAATATCGTTTTGGGGTATAATAAATCGACTCCATTATAATAATCATATAATTATTTACCAGCCTCTCGTATTATTTTACCGTTCATAGCATATTTTACTAGAAAATGAGCGAGTGTCTCTCTGAGAGATTTATTATTTATAGAATTTAACGCGTGAATCAATTAACATCTGCGAGATGTCTTTGTTATAATTCATTATTCTCATATTCGACATCATGATTACGATACGCTTGATCAATAGCATTTATTGGGTATTCTCCTGGTTTTCGTCGATATCAGTTATCAAGTAGAATATCAAGTCTAGTTCCAGGACCTCCAAATTTTTTTCCAGATAGTTGTTTTTCCCTGAAATATTTCGCCATCGGAACCCTTGGCAATTTTCAAAAAAAACCCCAAAATTATCATCTCCTGTCTTTGTGCTAGACGAAATAAAATTGTATTGCTGTATCACAATTTTCACACTTACCTGTGAGTTCATACCTTTTTTTGTTATTGTTTTTGTTAATCCAGTAGTGGGGGTGATTACCATGCACCGAAAACATAAATACATTCTATTTATTGCCATGGATATAACTGACTTTTCAACGACACGAAAACACGAAGCAGTCAAGCATCACCCAGCACTGACAAATTCTATTAAGGTAACTATAATAGGTAAATCCGGATCAGGCAAAACACAATTATTGCTTAATTTAATAATGATATGGATGGAGTGGGACAAATTATATTTATTAGCTTCAACCGTAGATGATCAAAGATATTATGAAGTGCTTAAGATTTTCATGAAAATGCAAAGTTGTTTGATGAAAACAGCGACAACATTATTAATTTTATTACCGATATTGATGACGCCACATCAGTAGATAACCTTGACGAATTTATTAACAATATTGTAGTATACGATGATGTGATGCTGAATAAACAATCAAATCCTGCCCGGATGTTTTCCAGAGGCAGACATAAAATCACTGACGTGATTTATGTTACCCAGCGGCACTGGACTTGTTACAAATAACATTGGGAGTCTAACTTGTACTAATATAACACAAGGAAAATCACGAATCCGCACCCTAGGGAGTTCCAACCCAGCATCAATTTACCACAATCAGTATTTGTTTTTACCACCAGAATTAAAACCCACCACAATATACATAAACGATATTTACTGCGGACTCGTGGTTGTTTGGATCTTACCTTTCGGTCATAGGTGAAATCCAAGATTTCCCGAACGCAAACGGCACTGTTGGTCAGACACTTGTAAGAACGTCAAAAACGGAGAACAATTGTTGCATTTACTCTAATATGTCACAAACTGAACGAAGTATGTAGAGCTTTCCTGAAAATTTAACTATTCTCGATTACGAATGCAATTTAGCAGGCGCAATTGGAATAAACCAGCAGGGTTGGAACTATGAAGGGTGTCTTCGCTTGTGTTATAGTATTACAGGTTAGACTCCCAATTTTATTTGTAACAAACTCCAGTGCCCAGTTTTATCCTCAAATTCCAAAGGTGATCAGAGATAATTGCAATATTTTAACTGTGTTTAATTTAGACGATACAAATACGCTGCGAAATATTCATCATACTTGCAGTTCAGGAGATACGGACATTAATAAATTTAAAAATTTCTTTTCAAAAGTACAAGCTACCTCACACGAATTTATCACCAAAAAATAAAATTTACATGATACTAGCTCGGGGTATCGTATACACATTGATCAAATATTTGGTCCTTGATGCGTTCAGCGCAGTGCGAAAACGATAAGTGATATTTCCCAACTGTAAATTACCAACAAAAACGGTTCAGAGCACGTAAAACTTGTAGATACATTTGCTCGAGTAAACAAAAATGGTAATAATACCATCTGGTAAATGGTGCCATTGAGCAGTTATTTCCCCTTGACTAAGTTATATATATATATATATATATATATATATATATATATATATATATATATATATATATATATATATATATATATATATATATATATATATATATATATATATATATATATATATATATATATAGTAATCATGCAACCGGTTGTCGACTTTCCCGAGCATTCTAGTCCTAAAAACCGGTATTTTTTTATTAGTAATAATTTCCTACCTATACAGAAATGTTCTGCGTCAATGACTTTCGATCCCCAGCCCAGCAGTGACGTGATAAAATCACAAGAAATAAATAAATTTATCGTGGGCCGATATCTTAACTGCGTAAAGACATATTCAGAGCAAATCATATGTGTGCACAGTAATTCTGACTCACCGTAGTTATATATAGCTATGCAGCTTTTCTTGATTGCTTTGATTTTCGCTAAACGGATATACAATTACTGAAGTTTACATGTCGTTTTCCAACCCAACATTGATATTGATCTATGCATGTCATTTCCTGTTCACGTGGTTCTCGGAACTGCAGATTATTTTACCCTTGTTGAATATATACTAATCGCCCTTGATTTTATCAAGGGGCAACTAGATAACTATGTAATTATTTTCAAAACATGCATTTATAATCCGAAATCATAGCGTATTGGTTAAAGCGTCTGGCTCTTGTACTCGAGGCACGTAGTACGCTTCCCCGTACCGGCCATATGTCGGTGGTGATGTTAGGATGCCATTTTCTTACATAATTGGGGATGGAAGCAACTTTCTCTGAAATTTTACTCCAACATCACACATTACATCAACATTACCCAGGGGTTTGATTTGGGAGTTAACAAGAAATCAATATGCCAAGACAACCCTCTGAATTTCTGATATTTTGTTTTGCACATTAGGAATTCGCTGGAGGTGTGTCTATGGGCTTGCTCCCGTAAACAACAGCTGGATGATGTGGGCTCGTCACCTTGTGATCTCACTGAAGGGTACTCCACATAAAAGCATTCAAGAATATTGTCACCATACATAGAAGTCTCGTAATGTATCTCTGGGTCAGAAGATAGACCTTAACCATGAAGAGTGCCTGTAGGCCAAAAAAATAAAAGTCCTCACGGTAAAGGATTATTGGTCAATGAATGGACCCCGTGGAATGGCAGACTGATCGTCATAGCTGCTGTTTATTTATTATTTATTCGGGATACCTTAAAATCGATCAATCATTGGTTTTAAATCGACAGCAACGGGGAAAGCGCGACCACATGATTGTGATTTGTTTTTATTCATAAAGTCAAAAAAGCCCTTTCTAACTCTTTATATTCGTAGTCCTTTTGTTACAAATACAATCTTTTATAGCTCTAGGAACCCATATTTTTCCCAATTAAAGGCTCTACAAAACGTTATGTGGTTACCCTCCTTGCCGCTGATAGTAACGACCATAATCTGCATGCCGAGAGAACCCATGACCTATATGACTCGGAAATAAAAGCTTGTAATTGTATCCACACAAAAGGTGCTCTAATACATAATTCATTTCATGTTTTTAAATTTGGTCACAACAGGCATATATAAATCAAGAGAAGCCTGATAGAAATATAATCTAATTGAAGAATACTTGTAAATAAATTTGAATTTGTATAGATGTAAATGGGTTCCTTCTTGTTTTCTGCGTTTACTGATAGTTGAAAAATATTCATAACGTCAATATCAGCTGCGTTAGCTTATGAGAGTAGTATAGGGAAATGAGGGTTTTGGCCCACCCCGCCAAACCCTCATTTCCCTATACTACTACTACGTAGACAGATATGTTGTAACCAGGCAAAACAACAGGTGTTGGAATGCTCACCCCACCCCAAAACTCTTGTTTCCCTATACTACTACTACGTAGACAGGTATTTTGTAACCAGACAAAACAGCAGGTGTTGGAATGCTATGATTCATCCAGATAAGCTCTGTCAACAGAAGTGACGAATTTGTTAGAACAGCGCATGCGTGGAATACGATTATTCTAAAGACGGCAAATGGGTTTTACCACAAGTTTTTTTTATCAGATAACAGGATGAAAATTAAACTGTACATTAGAACGTTTCAGTTAACAAGGTAGAAATTAAACTAGCATTAGAATGAAAATGATATTATTTTAGTTATATTATATCTTAAGTTTAGATAAAATTATACGTTACTCATATTTTCTTTGGTAATTTTTTCCATACTTTCTAACCCTCATTGGTAGAATATCTGTTAACATATTGTCAATAATACGAAATTCACGTAATAAATCATCCATATTATATTTAACTCCTCGTAGGTAAGACCGGATCTGATCAAGTAGTTTCTTGTAAGTTTTAATTGATGTTAAACAACCGTGCTTTTTTATCAAAAGTCTTGGTTCTACTTTTTTACACGCCGCTGTAAGTGAAACACCACTACCAGATATAATTAACAAAAATGGATTTAATGATACCCCACTTGAAATTATACCAGAACTGGTCATTAACAAGGGTAGATATGATATTACTCGAAGGATCTTGTTGTAGTATTTGTAACATTTTTAACACACCAACGTTTTTTATGATAATAATTATAGTATTGTACTAGTGCGTTCACATCCTTTTCTGGAATATCTCTTGAAATGTGATTAAAATCAACTATACTTCTTTTCATTATAATATTTGTTTACATAGTTATGATAAATCAGCTATAAAATTCCAAACACCACGCATAAGGACCTATAAAATTTTAATCAGTTGGTTCAAGTGTAAATTTCTCCTCAGAATTTTTGTTTAATATTACATATAATATTCCAAATAAGTCATTATCTAAATAACGCCATGGAAGTGTGGTAAATATTATTTTAAACTTTGCATTGCTAAACACTGACAATCTATATATACCAGTAACTTCTGCAGTGTATTTTAAAGAATCATTTTCCTTCGTCTATGTACCAGACCCAGTTGCAACAGTATACATAATATTTTTAATCTGTTTGTGAGGAATTTTAATCATACTCGTTTTCTCAACAATATTAGGAATTCCACTAATAATATCATTGAGTTTTGTGTTAATATCATTGAGTTTTGTGTTAATATGAGCGAGTGTAATGTCAACATTTGATGGATTTCCAAAAAAATTCATCTCTAATTTTGTTTATGTTTCTGCGAAAACTTAAAAATGTATTCACGTGACTGGTAAAATCAGTTTTGAGCGCTGTGATTTCATTATTGATTGAAACGTCCTGATCATTGACGTATTTTTTAGTGACAGCATCTCCATCCTCAGTTGGGTTTCCAAGATCTGTAATCTTGTTTTGTTTCATAACAATATTCCCACTTGGATTTCGTACAACTACAACTGACAGTTTTACGTTACTCGTCTTTAATCGTCCTTCATTGTCCTGGAAAATGACGACTTCATCTGGATCTACGCTGGCAATATTTAGTAAATTATTGATTTCATTTTTAAGCTGATCAAGAGTTGCATATTTGGATAAGTCACCTTGATAACCTTCTAAGGATAAATCTCCTAATAGTGTTCCAAATTTTGTATAGTAGCTCATATTTACTATCCTAGATAAAAATTATCAACACTAGTTTAATATTATACAAAATGACAAAATCGTCGATGCTAAACTTTGACACAGAGAGAAGCACAAACATAACAATGAACTTCCTGATTGTCATTATCTTATTGTTGGGCGAACTGGATCGGGGAAAACAAATTTGCTTATGAATTTGCTTCTTGGTGATAATTTTGACTACGACAGAGTTTATATTTACACAATCAATCCACAGCAAGATAAGTATGAGTTATTAAGCGAATATAATAACAAGCTTCGTGATGATCTTAAAGTTGGTGAAGATATTTTATAATTAGGCAGCCAGAAGATCTTATTCCAGTTAATCAACTTATGCAGATGAACATAAGATAGTAGTTTTTGACGATATTCCTCTAAATAACATGGAGATGAATAAAATAAGATCATATTTCTCACTGTCACGTAACAAACAGTATAATTCTGTTTATCTCACTCAAGGATTTTATAATGTTGACAGGTTTATTAGGCGAAATACGGGTTGTTTTATTTTATTTCCAGGACTGGATAATGTTGACGTTAGAAATATTGCAAGCGAGCAATGCGGTGGCGTGACAAAAGATAAGTTTATTGAACTTTACCGTAATGCTACAAAAGATAAATTTAACTTTTTCTTGTTTGATAAACTTACAAATGATCCAACTAAAATGTTCCGCTGTTGTATTATCAGTTACTTACAGTAAAGCGTTTCAATTTTATAAAATTTATAATTATAATAATGGACAAATGAGCAAGATACAGACAACACATAGAAGATCTAAAAAAACTTACTCAATCTCAGGCATCACTTAAGCAAAAAGTACAAGAAGCACGACGTGGGCAAGTAACCGCTACAGAAGCAACAGCTACAATTTTCAAGCCGGTTACTGAAGCACTATTAGGTAAACAACCTGAAACTAAACCACTGTCAGAAGAAGAACTTAAACAACTGCAGGAAAAAGGCTTGGTTGGAATTGTTAAAGAACAACAGGAAGCAGCTGCTGCAAAACTTGTTTTACTAGATCTGATGAAGAAAAAAGAAAACTAATTGAGGCACTTACAGCAATTATAGCTGATCCTGCGGCTAGACAAGCTGAAACAGATCGATTGATAAACAATTCGCTGAAACTTGAGCGAAGATTAGCAGAGTTAACAACGCAAGGAATAACAAATATTATAAAAAATTTATCAGGAGATATAAAAGATATCAAAGAGGGACAACAAAGAGTTTTTTGATGTTACTGTAAAGTTTATGGAAGTTGGAGATCAAAGACTTCATTTTATAAAAAGAGCAAGTGATGTGATAAAAGATAGTGAATATAATGATTTTTTAAAGAAAGAAAATATAATAGATATTAATAATATAAACAAGTGGACTGATGCAGAATATCAAGAATTACTCGATAGATTAGATGTAATATTTAATGACGGAGTTACTGCTAAAGATGAAATAAACACGGTTACAGAAATTGATGATATGATTCTACTTTATGATAGGATGAGATATGGTGTTATTGCTCTCACGTTTAAAAAAACAGCAGAAAATAGTAGATTAAAACCTTTTGTTAAAGGGTGGAGTTTTAAAAGGAAATTTGATACACTCGATAAAACTCGTGTAGAGAAAAGTAGAGAAGTAAGAACAGGAACTGGTGTAAAAATATTTACATCAACTACTGAAATGATAGGTAGATTAATGTTATTAATATCGTCAAAGGAAGCTGGGAATGATAGTGTTGAACTTGATAATGAAATCATTGACATACTTGATCATCTAAGATCGAGTAAATTATTAACATCTGACGAATATGAAACTTTACACCGCGACTTAATCGCGGCGACTTAATTTTGTAAAATGATATAATATTAAAAGAATGCAAACAACATTATTACTAAACTCTAGTGAGTCTGCGATATATAGCGCAAATTTTTCAGTGAATTATATTCCACCTATCCAACTAGATCCTACAAAACAATATGAAATTGGATTAATTTCTTGTACTTGCTGGAATGCTATACCTAACGTGAAACATGTTAACGATGAAATGTATTTTACTATGATTACAACATCTCCAATATCTACAACAAAAAAAAATAAAAATTCCGCAAGGAGCTTATAATATTACTGATCTATACAAGACAGTCAAAGAGCTCATCACAAAAGCTGACGGTGTGGCTGATAATTTTGAATTGGCAGCAAATTATAATACATTGCGAACTAGGATAACTTTGAAAAATATAGTAATCAGTCTTGAACCAAGAGAAAGAAGTATTGCACAACCGTTAGGATTTACTGAAAAAACTTACACTGCACTTGATCAGCCTATTACATATGACAGTGAACTGCCAGTAAATATAACAGAAGTAAATACAATATTAGTAAATTGATCTAATGCTTCTGGCTCTTATACATCAAAAGGCAGCAAAGGTCAAACGATTTACAGTTTCTCACCTGAAGTTCCGCCAGGTTCTCTCATGCAAATAACTCCACGACATATTATATATTATCCCTTAAACGTTGAAGATCAAATATCAAGTATAATAATGCAGTTGACAGATCAATCAGGAAAACAGTTACATGTTAATAATGAAGTTGTAACTTATTATTTACATCTACGCGAGCAAAGTAAAAATTACGCAACATCAAATATAAAGAAACAAAGAAAAAAAGTTTATCGAAGAAAAATAGAAGGAGGATTTTTTGGAAATATTTTTACTAAAGTTATTGAAAATATTCCGGTTATAGCACGTAAAGTTGCATCAATTGCAATTGACGCTGGTAAAGCTTTTGCAACTGGGGCTGCATCTGCCGCTGGGACTGCGGTGGGACAAAAAATAGCTGATAAAATAAAAGGTGATCTACCGACTGCATCTGAAATAAAACAAGCTATCTCAGAAATCGCTCCAACAAAAGAATCCCAGCGAGCTATGTTAACAACAACAAAAAAATTATTTTCACCAAAGGGCGCGCAGATCACACAAAAATTAATATCTAAAGTAACAGTGCCGCAATAAAATTTTATATAATCTAATAAAATAAAATGTCTGTTAAAAATGATCTCGAGTTAACAGAAACTTATGACATCGACAATGATGTGACAGAATTTGAGTTTGTTGAGTATCTTGATGAGAATTCTAACGAACCAAATAAAGCTGGTATCAGAACCTTTAACACCAGAGACGAAGATGTATTTCTACTGCCACATAAGGCTATGTTAGAAGTTCGTGGTCAGATTATGATAGTAGCCAATCCACCTGCTGCAATTGCAGTTGGAACAGAAGTAGCTCTTATAAATAACGGCTGGAGTTTATTTAGAAGTGCTAGATATCAACTGGCCAATCAAACTATAGAAGATATTTCAGGTCATCTACAAGTTGCAGTATAATTTTAAATATGATTTCGTTTACAGATGATTACTCAAGATCAACTGCAACTAACATGAAGTGGTTTAAAGATACCGGACGGGGTATAGCTGAATCAACTGAATTTTTAAAGAGAGGCGCTATAGTACATGGAGCTAATGCTGATGAAAATGCTGTAATTGTGAGACATTTTCTCATTGCTAATGCAGACGCGCTAGATATTGCTGCAGCAGGTGCAGCTGCTAATGCAGACGCTATAAGAGTTTCTCTTACAGCAGCTTTTAATAATCTAAATATAACGCCACCAGCTGCAGATGCAAATGGTACTGCGATGTTAAATTTACTTCCTAACACACTTGACGTGAGAAATCCACGCTATAACGAAGGTTTTGCTAGGCGAAGAAAACTTTCAGCAGGATCACGTCAAATTACAATGAAGCTTCCACTAAGTGTGATTTTCGGCTTTTGTCGCGATCATGATAAAGTATTTCGCGGAGTAAAACATACTCTTATTTTAGATCGAGCAGACCAAAACGATTGCTTGTTTAGATCTGGAGGGGCTGATGTACAGTTTATCATAAGCAAACTTGCTTTGTGGATGCCACGTATAACACCGTCGATCACTAAAATGTCAGAACTGAATAGCATGCTTGATAAGCATACAAACAGAATTTACTTTAAGCAGCATAAAATATATCAGACAGCGGTTCCAAATACTACTGACTACACGTGGAGGGTTACAACAACATCAAGCGAACAACTGCCGAGAAATATCTTTGTAGTACTTCAACAGGAAGCCCGACGAGGTAACCAACAACAAAATAATGCAATATTTGACCACTCTGATGCTAGACGAATATACGGAAGATTAAATTTAAAGCAATATCCAGAACGAGCTATCGAGTGTAATTTTGCTGATGACGTTAATAAAAATATTTCTCGACCGTACATGTACCTGCTTGACGCAATACAAAAATATCAAGATGTTGAAGATGGAACTCAGATATCAGCAGAGGAATTTCGTACCCTTTATCCTATATTTCATTTTGATGTTAGTAAACATAACGAGCGAATTTGGTGGATGTATCCAATCTAGCTCAGTTTAACGTTGGCGCTGATGGTGCTCCAAAAAGATATTTGTTTAATGTTATAGATGTTTTTAGCAAATACGCTTTCAGTGTACCTTTTTCGGAGAAGACAGGGACTTCAATGACTGATGCGTTAAAACAAATAATAACGAGTACAGAAAGAAAACCAAATAAAATTTGGACTGATCACGGATCTGAGTTTTTTTAACAAAAAGTTTGAGCAGTTTCTAGAACAAAATAATATAAAAAAAATATGTTACAGGAAACGAAGGTAAAAAGTGTTGTTGTTAAGAGATTTAATCGCACGCTAAACGAGAAATTACACAAACATATGACAGCTAAAAACACCAACAGGTACATCGATGGCCTTTCTCAAATCGTAGGTGAATATAATAACACGAAACATCGAACCATCAAAATGTCACCTAATAATGCTATTAAAAATCCAATATTAGCAAATGAAAACATGTACCGCAAACATAAATTTAAGGTTGGTGATAAAGTTAGAATTTGTTTGACAAAAAAGGTATTTGCAAAAGGATTTACTCCAAACTGGAGCGAAGAAGTATTTATAATTGATAAGGTACTTTTCACAATACCTGTAACGTTCGCTTTGAAAGATCTGGCAGGGGAACCTATCATAGGTAGTTTTTATGAACAAGAACTACAGAAAACTGAGCAGGATGTTTTCGTTATTGAAAAAGTAATTAAGAAAAAAGGAAATAAAAGATTAGTCAAATGGCGTGGGTATAGCGATAAATTTATCAGTTGGATCCCAACTAAGCAGATTATGATATAATGTTATTATAAATTTCCTCATACTTTTGTTTGACAGATTTACATTTTGCTGGTTTACATAACGATATTAGATACTGCTTACGATCGTCAGAGATCGTCATTAGATTAAAAAGCTTGACAAATATGAAATCGAATTTGATATTTTTCTGTCGGCCTGGAATCCTGATGTTTAAGAAAAGTTTGATTAACTGCCAAAACAGTTGTTGTTCGGCAACGGTAAAATTAAATTTCATTCTATTTTTTGCAATGTGATACTTGACATTATATCGTTTAGTTGTTGATCTGCTGTAATTAGATCTGTCAGCAACAGTGACTATTTCACCATCATCATCAGATTCGCTGTTATATAAAATATCATCTTTATTATAAGCAATAGATTTGTCTATGAAATCTTTGGAAAATGTGACCTCATCACTAACGACCTTATCGCTGGCGACCTTATCGCTGGCGACTTTGTCGCTAGTATCTTCTTCGTAGAGTTCAGCGAGTCGTTTCATCAAGTCCATTATTATAATATATTTTTATCTAATTTATTATTATAAGATGACTGATGAGATAAAATATCACCAAAAAGTTAATATAGTAAATTACAACGAACTAGCCGAAGCGGTAAGACAATGTTTGTTGGGTTATAGTGTTGACGTTATTGTAATGCAAGGTGATTCTCATAAAATATTGCTAACAGAAGCAGAAAAAAAAATAAAATTAATGAAAGTGCAGTAACGACGCTAAAATTTAATCACGATGATATCATAGCATTTGCTCATCATTGCTTGACTAAAACCGAGCTATCAAATATCATATCTAAAACCAATCATAGCATCGTATTCTCTTGAAAAAGTTGATTTCATTACTCCATCAGCTACAAATTTTACTGCTCTGGAATTTATCTTATAATGCTTTGCCGCAGCTGTAATCGATTTGAATTTGATCTCCTCATCCGTTTCAAGGTTTTTTGAAATAACAGGTTTTGCTGGACATCTAAAAGTAATACCACCACCTCGTCCTTTTCTTACATTTTCCTGCTGGGTCACTAGCTCCAGATTTCTCAATCGATTATCAGTTTTTACGTTATTAATATGATTAATAACCAGATCATTGGGTATAGATCCATTGAACATCTCGTAAACAAATCTATGACCAAGATAACGAACTTGATTTGTCGATGTTCCTCTAACAGTTACCCTGATATATCCCATATTGCTAATAGTACTAAGAACTTTTTTAGTTTTTCTGTTTCTAATAATACCGCGATCGTTAGACTCGTATAAATCAAAGACAGGATGTGGCTGAAACTCATCTTCTAAGGATAAGTTTTCAATGTTGTCATCAGTTACTTTATCGTTCACGTGATATACACGCTGTCCCTCTGAAATATCATCGCAAAACAACGTGTAAATAAAATCTTTTCTAAACATTGCAATCCTCTCGGCATTATCTGCCTTTACACTAATCGTATAACCCGCTGACGTTAATTTGCCAACAGATATTCTAGTTTTGATGTTAATAACCGAACCTAATACATTTCAAGCGTATAAGTTATACTTTGGGTGAAGATAATAAATCTCTTGCTCACGTGCGCTTGTCAGATTTACTGTCATTATATTATAGGCGATTTTTTTTATCTTTAATTGATTTTTAGCGCATGCGCAGTGTGAGGTAAAGTTATACTTTGGGTGAATTTGATATGCTTCTTGCTCACATGTGCTTGTTAGATTTGCTGTCATTATATTATAGGAGATTTTTTTTATCTTTAATTGATTTTTGCGCATGCGCAGTGTGAGAAAATTATCAATTAGATATTACATTATAGTATAATAATGTCAAAATTGCGTGATATAGCTAAGAGAAGCCTTATGGGAGAACCTAATAAAATAGCGACTGCTTTTGCAGGTTTTGATAATAGTTATCAGTTTGATAATCAAATTGTTTTAGTAAATTTTAATGCAGTAAATCTTTATCACCTACTACAGACAACTGAAAAAAGTGAGCTCGAAAGCACAAAAGTATCAGATTATTTGTGCAATATCATGTTATATTTTCAAAGTTAGTTATAATGGAAGAATCAACTAACAAGGAAATTGCAGAAACTTATATGATCGCAAAATCAAGACGTAATTGGCTTGGGACTGATCTGTTATCACTATCTGATGAAATACACCAAGAAATCGGGAAAAAATAGAGGAATTCGCTCAATTAGGTTCAGGTTGGAAGTTTCAAATGATCAAAGAAATATTGTTTCACACGATGAAATATAACGCATTACGAGGTAGTTCATACATCGACCTGCCACCAAAAATAAAAAGTAAAAGATGTTGTATAAACATCAAAAACGTAGATAACAAGTGTTTCCAATGGGCTGTTCTTTCCGCACTATTTCCAGCAGAAAAACACGCTGATTGCGTTGAAAAATATATCAGTCACGTGTCTAGATTAAATTTTAAAGATGTTAACTTTCCTGTGGCAGAAAATCAAATACCAAAATTTTAAAAGTAAAATAATGTTTCAATTAACGTTTTCGGACTAGATGAAAAAGAGGATGTATACCCGAGATATATTTCAGAGAAAGCTTCACAATCGACTATAAATTTACTGTTTTACAAAAATCATTACGTTTGGATTAAAAACTTTAACGGACTAGTTGGTAAACAGTACAATAAAAATAGGAACAAAAAGTTCTTTTGTTACAGCTGCTTGTATGGTTGTACTAACAATGAAACATTACAAGATCATTTACAGTACTGTAGTGATGTGCAAAGAATAACAATGCCATCTAAAAAAGATAGTGTGTTACAGTTTGTCCATCATAATCACAAACTAAAAATTCCTTTCGTTATATACGCTGATTTTGAGTGTTTACTTCAACCTGTACTTGGCGTAGAAAATAATCCTAATCAATCGAGTACAAGAAAAGTTCAAAATCATGTTCCGTTTGGAGTAGCATACAAGGTAGTTTGTTGTACTGATTATAGATTATCTAAACCAATCAAATTATATCGTGGTAAAAATCCAGCTATCTGGCTTCTCAAGCAGTTGATTAATAAAGTTGATAATATTACTTATCGTTTGAAAAAAGTAACGCCAATGTTAAAATTAACACCTCAACAAGAATCCGATCACGAGCAAGCAGAAATTTGTCATATTTGTGAAAAAGCTTTTGACGATGACAAAAAAGTACATGACCATTGCCATTTGACTGGACAGTACCGTGGAGCGGCTCATAATCAGTGTAATTTAAAATTTCATGCTCCAGATTTTATCCCGGTTATTCTTCACAATTTTCGGGGATATGATAGCCATATTATAGTAGAAGCTTTTGGTGATCCTGATATAAAATCTCGTCTAAAACTCGATAACGTCATCAAATGCATCCCAAATAATTTTGAAACGTACATGTCAGTTACGCTAGGTAAATTGCGTTTTATTGACAGCCTGCAGTTTATGGCAGCCTCGTTAGATGAGTTAGTGAAAGGTTGTAGTAAATTTGATAACCTAAGAGACTGTTTTGGAGATAAATTTAATCTACTAGCTAAAAAAACGAGTCTTTCCATACAAATACCTCGACGACTGGAGTAAATTTGATGAAACATCTTTACCTGGCAAAGACAAATTTTACTCGCAACTTAAAAACGAAAATATAACCGATGACGAGTACAGGTATGCACAAGATATCTGGAAAGAGTTTGATTGTGAGACTTTTGGTAATTATCATGATTTGTATTTGAAAACTGTTGTGTTATTACTAGCAGATATTTTTGAAAGTTTTCATGAAGTGAGTTATAATAATTATGGACTAGATCCTTGCTGGTATTATTCTGCCCCTGGGTTGTCATGGGATGCTTTGCTAAAGTTTAGTAAGGTAAGGTTAGAATTACTGACAGACGTGGATATGTTCAATTTTATTGAAAAAGGAATCCGAGGCGGTATTAGCGTGATAACGAAGAAATATGCTGAAGCAAACAACAAATATTTGAAAGAGTATAATCCTGACCTTCCTTCGAAGTACATAATTTATCTAGATTGCAATAATCTTTACGGTGGTTCGATGGCAGAACCAATGCCTCTTGGTGGATTTCATTGGATCACGGCTGATCGATTTCTATCGGGGACAGAAAAAAAGATACCCGACGATGTTTCCTATTTCGTTGAAGTTGATCTTGATTATCCAAATTCGCTACACAAATTACATAACGATTACCCTTTCTGTGCGGAATCGATGGTCATAGATTATAGTTTGTTATCAAAAGAACAACAAGCGTTAGCATCACCAAGGCAACATTCCATGGTCAAGAAACTAGTACCAAATTTACTTGATAAGAAAAATTACGATTTGCATTACAAAGTTTTAAAACTAGCAGTCGATGCTGGTCTTGTGTTGAGAAAAGTTCATCGTGTACTAAAATTTAATCAGTCGCCGTGGATGAGAGGTTATATTAACTCAAACACTTCAAGAAGAGCTGCAGCGAAAACAGAGTTTGAGAAAAACTTTTTAAACTGATGAACAATTCCGTTTTTGGTAAGACGATGGAGAATATTAGGAAACGTTTAAATATTGAACTAGTTAATGATGTCAATCGCAGAAACAAACTTGTGTCAGACGATGATTTTGTGAGCATGAAAATATTTAATAAAAATCTTGTTGCGATACAAAGAAGAAAAACAAATCTAAAACTAAACAAGCCAATCTATGTTGGAGCTGCCGTGTTAGATTTATCAAAGTGGCTGATGTATGATTTTCATTATAATTTTGTTAAAAATCAGTGGTCGGCTAGTAGATTATTGTTTACTGATACTGATTCGCTCGTATATGAAATCGAATGCGAGGACATCTATCAAAACATGTACAATAATCGACATCTGTTTGATCTTTCAGATTATCCACGTGACAGTAAATTTCATGAGACACAAATAAAAAAGTTTTTGGTAAGTTTAAAGACGAAATGAACACGAGCGTTATCAAATATTTTATCGGATTACGCAGCAAAATGTATGCCGTATTATTGGACAATAATAAAATAACGAAAAAAGCAAAAGGTCTGCCTCGTAATTTTGTTAAAAAGTTTATGAAATTTGATGACTACAGGTATGCGCTTGATGGTGGTGTTAGTTTTATGAGAGCTATGTCAATTCGAACTAATCATCATAAACTCGAAACAGATGTTATTATCAAACGTAGATTGTATAATTTTGATGAAAAACGCTATTGTGATAATGGGGTAGATACATTTGCCCTTGGGTATTGTCATGATGATAGATCTATACTCGACATTATCTTTTCCAACTGAAATTTTATCTAAACTTATAAAATAATGTTTGAAAATTTGATAATGACAAATAGCTACAATAGTAACATCAAATATCTAATGATGGATGGTACACAATTGACAGTTGAATTTAATAATGAAACATCAGGTATATGTTTTAATGGAATACATGACAAGTTAAAACTTTCGCTCATCAGATCTGATAACAGCGTGTATTTCAATTATCTCGAACAATTGTATCAAAAGTTGCTAGCGGAATTTAAAAACTTTCACAGCCCCATTAGCCAACAAAAATATACTAAACTCACAATTGATCTCGATCGGTCAAAGGTATATTTTATCGATAAAAATATCCTCGGAACAAACCAGAAATGAAAGATTTGTTTGAGTCCCGTCGCTGCGTGAGCGGTAAAGTAAAATTTAGTATCTATAATCGTGATAATGAAATATTTTTAATATCAACAGTTGAAACATTAATCATTGGTAACGAGATATAAAATAATATCATTTTCATTCTAATGCTAGTTTAATTTCCGCCTTGTTAACTGAAACGTTCTAATGTACAGTTTAATTTTCATCCTGTTATCTGATAAAAAAAACTTGTGGTAAAACCCATTTGCCGTCTTTAGAATAATCGTATTCCACGCATGCGCTGTTCTAACAATTTCGTCACTTCTGTATGACAGAGTTTATCTGGATGAATCATAGCATTCCAACACCTGTTGTTTTGTTTGGTTACAAAATAACTGTCTACGTAGTAGTAGTATAGGGAAACAAGAGGTTTGGGGTGGGGTGAGCATTCCAACACATGTTGTTTGTCTGGTTACAACATATCTGTCTACGTAGTAGTAGTATAGGGAAATGAGAGTTTGGCGGGGGTGGTGGGCCAAAACTCTCATTTCCCTATTCTACTATG
Organism: Potamilus streckersoni; assembly: GCA_016746295.1. NCBI lineage: Eukaryota > Metazoa > Mollusca > Bivalvia > Unionida > Unionidae > Potamilus > Potamilus streckersoni. The sequence continues at coordinate 720,727 of JAEAOA010001202.1, forward strand.
AGACACTAGTTAAATTTTAATATTAGATGGAAAACTACTTTCACCTTTTATAATCAATAGTCTTTAAACAAATGGACAATTCTCAGTTATTTACCAAACTTAATGATAAAATAATTTCCACGCTTGGCTTTTTTGTTTGCAAATTCTCTCAATGTCGTTGTAAATAAAATGCACAATCTTATAATATGACAGCAATTCATCACATATGTAAGCGTGACTTATGCATTAATGTAAACAAAAACAAATATCATACATCCACTTTAATGGCCTCGTAATCAATTCATTATTCACCTGAATTTTGCATCATTTATCAACCATGAAAGGACATGATTTGAGAAATTAAAATTTTAGGCAAATTTGCTTCATTTTTTTTTTAGTTAATTCATTATCTGTGCAGGAAATTAAATAAAGGAAAGTGAATGAGCTGACATGCGATTAGTTGGATAATATGATTTTGTACTCGAGGCACGTAGTACGCTTCCCCGTACCGGCCATAGGTCGGTCGTGATGTTATGATGCCATTTTCTTACATATTTAGGGATGGAAGCAACTTTCTCTGAAATTTCACACCAACATCACACATTACATCAACATTACCCAGGGGTTTGATTTGGGAGTTAACAAGAAATCAATATGCCAAGACAACCCTCTGAATTTCTGATATTTCGTTTTGCACATTAGGAATTCGCTGGAGGTGTGTCTATGGGCTTGCTCCCGTAAACAACAGCTGGATGATGTGGGCTCGTCACCTTGTGATCTCACTGAAGGGTACTCCACACAAAAGCATTCAAGAATATTGTCACCATACATAGAAGTCTCGTAATGTGTCTCTGGGTCAGAAGATAGACCTTAACCATGAAGAGTGCCTGTAGGCCAAAAAAATAAAAGTCCTCACGGTAAAGGATTATTGGTCAATGAATGGACCCCGTGGAATGGCAGACTGATCGTCATAGCTGCTGTTTATTTATTATTTATTCGGGACACTTAAAGTCGATCAATCATTGGTTTTAAATCGACAGCAACGGGGAGGGCGCGACCACATGATTGTGATTTGTTTTTGTTCATAAAGTCAAAAAAGCCCTTTCGAACTCTTTATGTTCGTAGTCCTTTTGTTACAAATACAATCTTTTTTAGCTCTTGTAGGAACCCATATTTTTCCCAATTAAAGGCTCTGCAAAACGTGGTATGTTTAGCCTCCCTGCTGCTGATAGTAACGACCATAATCTGCATGCTGAGGGAACCCATGACCTATGTGACTCGAAAAAAAAAGCTTGTAATTGTATCCACACAAAAGGTGCTCTAATACATAATTCATTTCATGTTTTTAAATTTGGTCACAACAGGCATATATAAATCAAGAGAAGCCTGATAGAAATATAATCTAATTGAAGAATACTTGTAAATAAATTTGAATTTGTATAGATGTAAATGGGTTCCTTCTTGTTTTCTGCGTTTACTGATAGTTGAAAAATATTCATAACGTCAATATCAGCTGCGTTAGCTTATGAGACACTAGTTACATTCTAATATTAGATCGATACTTAGTTTCACCTTTTATACTCAATAGTCTTTAAACAAATGGACAATTCTCAGTTATTTACCAAACTTAATGATAAAATAATTTCTGCAAATGATGCTATCTCTCCACGCTTGGCTTTTTTGTTTGCAACTTGTCTCAATGTCGTTGTAAATAAAATGCACAATCTTATAATATGACAGCAATTCATCATATATGTAAGCGTGACTTATACATTAATGTAAACAAAAACAATTATCATACATCCACTTTAATGGCCTCGTAATCAATTCATTATTCACCTGAATTTTACATCATATATCAACCATGAAAGGACATGATTTGAGAAATTAAAATTTTAGGCAAATTTGCTTCATTTTTATTAGTTAATTCATTATCTGTGCAGGAAATTAAAAAAGGAAACAGACTATGAGAAACA
>JAEAOA010001203.1:0-17500 GCA_016746295.1 Potamilus streckersoni
GACAACATATTTGCGACCGTAGATGGCAGCAATTTGAGGGTGGTTATGACAATGTATTTGCGACAAAATCGCTAAGGCTCCATTTGTAAAATGGGGTCTTTATTTTTTTTTGGTTAAAATATGAGATTTCGTAGGAAGGTTCCATTTGGCATTCTGAGGCTTTAATCGATTTTGTCGCAAAAATTTGTAGGGTTCACCCTCCCTGCTGCTTTAAGATTTACTGTGAGGACAGGTATGCCTGGCGTCAGGATAACATAACTGAATGAGACAGCATAATACATGTCTGGGACATGATGCACTAGTGCTAGACATCATTATAAACTGCAACACTGCATTGTAAATAAAGGCCAAAACTCCAAATCACACATACAATGAAAATTATTAACACTGTGAATACATAGGAAGGGAGAACAATCTGTTATCGAGCATCTCCTATCCTAACCTATTGATGTGCGTCACTGCTTATTTTCGCTGTTAAATATGCTATTGTTTAGAGCGAATCCTTTGAAAATATTCTTTGTTTATTTTATTAGTCTCTTTTTCTAAACGTACAGATGAAAATATATACAAATGCGAACAATACAGATTTTGTTTCACCCTTACCAGCAGGTATTACTTAATTACTTCAGGTATTTGCTTGACTTAAATTTGATTGATTAAATGTCTGATTTTTCTTTTGAAAAGAAGACTGTTAAAAACATCGTAATTTAACTTCCTAGATGTAAATAAACCGTGTGGTGCACGAAGAAGTACATTCAAGAGCACTAAAACTATACATGCAAGTAGGCCTTAACGGGGCACCAACAAATTAATGCAATACATTCTTTACTTGTGTAATACAAAAGGAATAAAATATATCATTACAAGCAATGAAATACATTATAACGGATATATTTTTCTGCATGTTAATTTAATAACAAAGAGTGAACTATTGCATACTAATGATTGGTCCTTTACAAACGCAATTAGCTTTCAATCGTCTTCAACAAGGCCATATTTGAAAAAAAACAAGACATGCTGCATTGTATCGTCAGATTGTTTGAGTAATCACTGAAATATTGTTATTATAATATAATTGCCAACTAGTTGACTCTAAGTTTTCAATCAAATATAAGATTTTGTATTTAACGTTTGACAATCCTGTATAATAGCAAACTGCTAGATTGTAGACTGTGCCAACACAAACTTACATTCAGTTGATATATCAGATAGTAATAATATTAGGTTTAATTTAGTTAACGTAAAGATTTGCTTTGCAATGTTTATGCCGTAGCTAGTTTTCGTACCATGCACCACATAATCATCTGATCCAACCAGGTTTATACAGATATATATCTGTGTTAGGTCGATTCAGAAAGAGTTAATGAAATCGACTAACTCAAGTTCAATTTGAATCAAGCTATGTGAAGTTAGTAAGAGTAATAAATGCTAATTGCATTGTTTTTGTTTAAGACCATTATACTGTTTAATATAAATTTGACAGTCTGGATGTTCAGCAACTTATACTAAGATATTATGTTTAATAAAAATGTAAATGTGTGGTGCGTGGAAATATAATAAAATTAACTTAATTAGAATTGTAGAATTTGTGAGTCTCTAACAGTTTCTTCACCACAGTGAGGGCTATCAAATATGATAGACGCAGTGGGCAGTTAAGGGTTGTAAGCTGAGCCACAGGTAATGGGAAACCATATTACTATAAATGATATCATCGGAAATCAAACCCAGTTCTAAAGAAACAAATCCCTGGGAACATGTTACTTAGATTAAGATATTGGCTGATCGTGTTTGGTCAATTAAGTCACCTAATCAAAATTGAGCTACATGGCAATTCACGTTATTATTAAGGATGTGTTTGAAGACCTTTGTCTTCTATTGAGATGTACGGATCCAGTAACGGGAAGAAGAAAGCATATATATAAATATATATATGTATATATATAATATATATATATATAATATATATATATATATATATATATATATATATATATATATATATATATATATATATATATATATATATATATATATATATATATATATATATATATATATATATACATATATATATATATATATATATATATATATATATATATATATATATATATACATATATATATATATATATATATATATATATATATATATATATATATATATATATATATATATATATATATATATATATATATATATATATATATATATATATATATATATATATATATATATATATATATATAAATGATGCAAGAGGAACCATATGTGGAGTAAATAAGGTAATTTATATAAGTATATATTGCGTCTAACCTCCAATAATATAATTACATGTTATGAAAAGAAAATCAATGATATTAAATTCAGCTGGGGATTTTATAGTAAATTCAAATGTAGTTACTGTCGATATGAAAGACATATTTACGTCTATGTAAGTTGGTCATAAAGGGTTCCTACAGGTGGAAAATATACACATTTGCCACTTGGATTAAACAATCGTATACTTTTATTTTTGCAGTGTTGCATTGATGGAAGGTGTGTTTTGAAATTTTCCAAATAGGTAAGTAGAACACATGAAATGTTCGAAATAGGTAAGTAGGAACCATTATGTTCTGACGACAGTTATTAACCTAACATTGACCGGCTTATTAAGGAAAAGGTTCGAGCCCTACGTATAGCAAGTAGGATTTGAAGCCACGTGTCGCTCTTTTCCCAAAGTACATTAAAAAGTTCCCATTTGCACGATACAATTGTGTTCTTATGTCTTCTAAACAACAATTAAAACCTATATATATATATATATATATATATATATATATATATATATATATATATATATATATATATATATATATAATTAATCATTTATTAAATGTAATATCGACACATTTATTTCAAATTCGATTGTTAATTGACGCAATTTTCTAATTTGGATTTTATTTGATAATAATTATGATTCATATTGAAAAGTTGCTGCTGATGATGATGACGATAACAATTTAGACTATTGATTATTTCAAATCAATTAACTGTTCTAGATTTCACTCTGAGTAAATTAAAGCATTGCATTTTTTCAGGGCTAGCCATCTGCGTAGACCCATTTACCATAGATGCAATTGGAACAGTTATATACGATAGATAAACCATAGATAACCAACAGTAAATAAAGGCACACGATTTTCTTCTACTTCAGAGATAGATAGATATAGCTTGTTCGACTGCAAAATATAATACATTAATGACTATCATTTGGAATAACTGATTATCATTGTTGTCAATCAATTAATTTGGTACACACGCACAAAACATTGTAGTTGACAAGAATAATAAAAAATATGCTGAAATATGCGACTTCACCGTTTCAAAGTCAGGGATAATTATATCCGATCTATCGATCATTTTCACATTATGGGTATTAATTATTTTGTTATGAATCAAACTAATTTTTGAAGTCTGAAATTCCATGAATAAAGGGCAATGAATTTTATCTGAGACCATGTATATTCTTATCATAGATGCTAGGACATTTTTCACACATCAGTTTTAGTGTAATTTCCTTTTTCTGTTTTTTTTTTTATAAATAAAGGATTGATAACCAACAGTAAATAAAGGCACACTATTTTCTTCTACTTCAGAGATAGATATATATGGCTTGATTGACTGCAAAATCTAATACATTAATGATTTTCATGTGGAATAAATTATTATCATTGTTGTCAATCAACTAATTTTGTATACACGCACAAAACGAAGTAATTGACAAGAATAATAAAAAAATATGCTGATATATGCGACTTCACCGTTTGATAGTCAGGGATAATTATCTATCAAACATTTTTACACTATCGGTATTATTTATTTTGTTATGAATCAAACTAAATTTTGAAGTCTGAAATTCCATGAATAAAGGGCAATGAGTTTTATCGGAGACCATGTCTTATTCTTATCTTGGTTGCTAGGACATAGTTCACACATCAGTTTTAGTGTAATTTCCTTTTCTGTTTATTTTTTACTGCAACGTCTATTACATTGATTCTTTTGTTAAAGCAGGCTGATACGAACACCTGATGGATTATTTTTTCTTTCGTTTAAACATTCATCTCCACACTTACAGGGAGCAAACAGCTAACTCATTTTTCTTATACCTCAAAACTAATATTCGCGAAAATAAGTTATTATGTACATCGCATAGTTCCATGCGCACTAAGCAAGTTTACACAAGCATAAACGTTCTTAACAATATCAATGATATGATTTAAAGAATGTTCTTGAGAGAAACCTGGCAGTAACTGCTCCAGCGTCCCAGCGTTTAGAGTCTCTGTCTCGGTTTCGTAAGATCATGGGTTTGATCAGTGACCAAGTCATACCAAGGGCTTCTAAAAATGGTACAATCAACTACCTCGCTAATCGCTCGGCATTAATAGGTTATTATTGGAAGGGGCTGACCTAGTATAAAAATAATGTGACTGAGTGGGAATTCATGGTGCATGTCTGCAGCATGATGCTCCATTGATAGAGATCACTGCAAAATGCATATGTGCAGACATTGCAGCCATATGAGTAAAAAATTGTTAAAGATAATTTAAAAATCCCAAAAACAAAACTGGTTTTTAATACAAGGTAGTTTCACACCAGAAAACAAGTTTTACCCAGCCAAGATCAACATAAAACTTAAGTAAATTAGAGTCTTTATGAAATTCAATGCATTGACTTAAATAATGGGCAATTTAAAATAAAATTTGCAAACCGGAATTACATCCAAATAAATGGAAGTATTAAGTGAGGTTTCCAATTTCTCAAAATGCATGACTTGCATATAAAACGAGTTAGCAATTTTCAACTAAATCAATGAGTATTTGAATAACATAGTTATTAACAAGTTGTTTCTTACAATTGTGTCAGTAATGTAAATGATTACATTTACTATTTCACTTGCTCAATGCCTCTGGGTAATTTGTTGATGCACGCCTAATGCTCAACGAAATATTGGTTGCCTGACGTAGGCAATGGGCCAACACAGTCTACCATAGGTGTGCTAAATGGCTTGACAGACGGAGGAATTTGTTCTAGTTGAGCATTGGGAAACTTTGGATTGGGTTTTCTACCTTTTGACATGTACGACAAGATATGGAATCATTACAAGCATCACCTTTGATATTTGGCCAATACAATTGAGTCACGATCGTGTTTTAAGTTTGATTTCTCCCTGTCTGTAAGAGTTTGAAACTACAACTTGAGAGCTCACTGACCATTCTTCATTAGCATTTACCTCGAAAGGTCTGCAGTTTTTCAAAAACAAAATCCATTTTAATGAAGTGACATACAGGTGCTTCATTTGCTTTAATTTCAATAATGGTCGTCTGATACAAGAAGTTCTCAGCATTTATTTTCCTGTTCGACGACAATTGGTTGTCGTTTATCACCTTTATTAGATAAAATATAATAAGTATTTACAAGAGGAACACTGTCACTAACACCATCTAAATAATCCAAATTTGGAGTGAAAGTTACCTCATCAGAATACTGTTCAATACACGTCTCACCTAAAATAATATCGTCTTTATGAAAATCATTATCAAGAGTTTTGGCAGGTTATTCATTATGCCGACTGTCACAGGTCCAGACACTAAGTGTGTCGACAAATTTACAGAAAGGAGAAAAACATTAACAAAGTTGCACTATACTCCATGAATGAGAACACTCTCACTAGAACAGGACTTCTCAGGAGAAGGCAGATTTCATGACTATATATAAGCACTGGGAATCCCTTGTATCCTTCATAAGTCTTATTTGGGTAGAATTGGCCAAATCACTAAGAGCAAGAACCCTTCATCGTGAGAGGTTCATAATTCTCCATAAGAAATTGAAAAATTACACGGATTTATTTGACACAAAAACTGTGTTGCTTTCACTACATGACTGTGACCTTTACCTCTGAGAAATTAAAGCATTTCAGATAGGTCTTCCTTGATTCTGATGCAAGTATTTCAAGCAATTACAAAAGGCGTGTCCTTTCTTCTTGAATTAGGTACACGTAGGCTGAGACAATTATTTTGTTTAAAGTCTCTTAGAAACGTGATTTGTAGAATTCGTGCCGGATATAATTTTAGTGAGTTTTATCCGGCTGAAATACCTTCCTAACAGCATACTTTTGACAACAAGGACAACATTTGACAAGGAGTTTCTATATGATACTTTTGAAAAAAAATTTTGATATCATAAAAATCACAGTTTTCAATTCTTCATCCATCAAAAATTGTTTAAGATTTTCCCTAATCTTGTTCAACTTTCTTCGCTAAGGACCATCTCTTGAATAACTGTTATTTATTCTCTCTAGTAAATTCAATATCTACCTGCTCAGCTTACTTTATATAGTTTCTGAAGTTTCGCTGATAAGCCTCAGGTCTAACGTATAACTACTTAATATGCGCTAATTGAGCAAATTTTTGTCCAATCTATGATGTACTGACAAATATGCATATTCGGGGTTTGCTGAAAGTACTTATTGCAATAACTGAATCCAATGCCCCTTGGCTATTTCAGATTTTCAGCAATTTTTTTTTCAAAATAGCTAAAATATTTGTTTACCTCCTTTTTACTAAAATGGAAACTGGACTGATAGGTTTTGTAATGTCAAAATTTGAATTTGAATGTGAAGTGAAACTGTGCTTGCCCTTTCCAGCTTTATAAGCGATTTCATTCTAAGTTGATATTACCTTTCATCCATCTCTATTTCTAATTGAGTATGTCTGTCTCTCTCTCTCTCATCTTTCCCAAATTGTAATTATCTTTCTCACTCCTCTGTCTCTCTCTCTCTTTCCCCTCTTCTGTCTCTCCATTTGTCATATAAATTTTCAATTATGTCTCTTGCAACTAGACTTAGGTCTCTTATTCCTGAAGCTCGAACCTAACTAACTCTACTTCCTTCTTACATTTCATTTTTATTTAAATTGCTTTAACGTCAGCGTCTGACATAGACCTACCAATTGATGCCAAATTACTTTTATCAAAATTATTTTTCGGTATCAAATATTTGATGAAAATATTTTTAATTTTTGTTTCGTTAATGAGTATTGTAATTTAAAAAGATCACACATTTAGCAAATCAACCAACTCATCACTATCCAACTGCTCCTACATTGTATTAGAAAGGAAGGTTCCACATTGGATACAGTATGAATTAAATCTGTTATTTTCACTTAATATTTCAAATACAAATATTAAACAGCACTTGGAATTTGAAACAAAATTAATTTAAATTTCAAAAACAAATTTATGAAGTGTTTACCAAATTCATAAATCCAAGGACGAGTTACCATTTTTTGTTATGTGATAAGGGCTCATACACAAAGAGAGAAAGCCAACATGCCTTGTATAAGAAAACAATTTATATCTCGAGGAAACAATGTAAAATCTGGTAAATATGACTTACAGTTTACGAATATAATCCAGAATTATATACTAAGAAGAAAAGCACAACACTATCACCAAATAGGCCAGGTTCGACTCACGGCAACGAACGAATACGAAAGAAGATGACTTCAGATGTAGTCCTAATATATGAAAATCAATAATTCCTCACTTATATCAAAATCTTTGCTTTTAAATAACTGCAGAAATAACCTCCATAAACATCTTTCAGTATTTTTATATAAAAGTCAACTTGATGAATTTTCCAAGGGAATAAATTATTAAATACAAACTTCAAATGAATCAAAAACAATGTCATCAACAAAAAATAATGCACCTAGTTCCTTCAAGGTGCTATAATGAGCAGAAGAGAGAGTGAACAGAAGTTTATTTAAAATAATGAAGGTTCCTGCAGAGGCTGAGAAACAGATAAGTCAAAAACGCTAAACCAAACTCTCTTTGCACACGATTATATATTTAATAGTAAAATAAAATCTTTGGCTAGCTTTTTTATGTATGTTTATGATTTTGTTTGTCGATTTTGTTTACGAGTAAAGCGACTCAATTGTTGTCCTTAACCCTCTCTGCTGCTCCTGACTTTTACAGGGGAATTTATCCAAAGATTGTTGTCTAGACCAACAAGAAATCCCGATCTTGGATCATGTAGATTTATCGTTATAAATCAAACCAGAACAGAATGTGATTTAGAAAAGAATTTTTTAATTTATTTATATCCATGTCCCCTGAACACCAGGTATAATAAATATTCTGCTGGGTATACTTATCTACTCCATCAAACAAAAACCAATATATTACAGTTATCTCTGATCACCTTAGATATTTGTGTATATATTTGAGTAACATAAATCATATATATGTTTTTGTGTCTACCTCGAGAAAATATTCTAGCTGGATTAGGTTGTTTGTCTAACATCACGTCATCATATACTACGAGATTATTAATGAATCCATCTAAGTCATCTACAGACGGGGTTTCATCTTTATATGTGATAAGTTCAATAATATCGTCACCGTCTTTATTAACTGATTTTGCTATCTCGTTAAAATCCTTAAGTACTTCGTAACAATGTTGATCATCTAGAGACTGTGCTATAAAATATAGTTTGTTCCATCTCAACCATCTCATTTAATATATTTAACAATACTTTTTTTTACCGGATCCAGATGAACCTATTAGAATCATTCTTATCGAATTTGGTAAAGCTGGATGGTGCTACACTCACTGGTTCATGTTTTTGTGTAGCCGAGAAGTCAAATATTGTATCCATATTATTAAAAACGTTAGTCTATATTGTGTTCGATGTTGCTCCTCTACACCTACCACTTGATGAACAACAATAATAACAAAAAATAAACGACGTGCATTGACATTTAAATATGTAAAATGTTGTAAACAGAAATATAAATTTATCTCAGGGACTAACAAGATAGGTGGAGATATTGCTGCTTCTTTAGGAAAATTACCTGGATTACCATGGGCTAAGTATGCTAGTGAGAAACACCTTCCTGGATATAACTGCAGTGGTCCTGGAACTCGACTCGATATCAGACTAGATAACTAAGATCAACCAAGACCATTAGGTTATCCAGTAAATAAGATCGATCAAGCATGTCACATTCAAGACGTTGTTTACAAAAATCCTGATTTGCAACAACGGCATCTCGCAGATGTTAAATTGACTTATGCATTAAATTATATACCTAATAAATATGTTAGAGAAAAACTCGCTAGTTTCCTAATAAAGTCTGCTATGAAAAGTAAAATAATGCTAGGGGCTGGTAAATGATTGTATAATTATTATAATGTAATTTATTTATTATGGCCAAAGCGGGTATTGGAGAGGTAAAGCAGCGATCACTAAACTTGTAGAGGCAGCAAAAGTTTCATGTTCTGTTGCTAATAATTGGTTAGCAGGACAGGGAATATGGCACATTTATTTATACCACGCAAAAAATTCAATACGCACATTTTGATGTCAGTGTTCTTAACGAAGTTCTTCAAGCAAATATTTTGTTTTTACTACACGATACTATCAAAACACGTGGACGAAAGTCACGCACTTACAAATACGCATTGACTATTGTTGATGTTGCATGTAGATATAAAGAAGCTACAACTGTATCAACAAAGACATCATCTGAAATTACATCCGCGTTTAAATATATTTATCGGCGAGGACAATTACAGTGGCCAAAACTAATACATGTTGATCCTGGCAAAGAATTTCTTGGTGCAGTATCTTCGCTGATGAACAAGCACAACGTCAAAATCAGACAAGGACACACGGATATTCATCGTTATCAGGCAATCGTTGAACGATTTAATCGAACACTTGCAGAGCGATTATTCGGTTATTAATATGCAATAGAAATATCTGCTGACTTTAAGACAAAGGTTAGATCTTCTGAATGGGTTGCCAGGTTACCGAATGTGATAGCTGCCCTGTATAAGGAAGTTACTCGTGCATCTTCTATGAAATCTTCTGATGCGATAACAACAAACGATAAAACGTCAATCTATTTCTCAACCAGTACTAGGCAATGTAACTGTTAGATATTCATACTAAGCTGGAGAACTCGAGGTTGGAAAAGGGCAACTAATCCTATTTGGAGTGTGACCACGCACAAAATACCCAGCGTGGTAAAGTCCACAGGTAGACAATCAATCTACAGATTAGATTCAACTGCTCCTAAACGTGGATTTGTACGTGAACAATTACAAATAATTCCTGACGATACGCAATTACCACCGAGTACACTTTTATAAACTTGCACTACCTGGACGCCGATTACACTCCAAACAGGTCAGTATCACATTTTCTTCCGTGTGACCAAGACTACTATTAATTATATTCACGGTAAATTGTCTTAGTTTATTCCTCGAATACTGCCACAATATTATTGCGTTGCAATTTGCGCAATGATTATTTTCGTCGCTGTTTTAACATCATAATAATTTCCACATCTATATCAAACTCGCGATTATTTTTTTTTGTCACACTGCTTATAGCTGCATAATGTTTTATTGATATCGACATTATTAGTGATTTCTTCGATTATTACGCAATCCATCAAAACCCGTTTTAGTTGTGATATTCTTATTACTAGATATACTGCGAGATAAACTAAATTTTACCACTCGATACGAATATCGACTATGCAAACTTTAGTATCAGTGATAGTTAATCCCAACGATAAATGAATCGTTTTAGCGTATCCTAACATCCATGGTGATTTATTTATGTTTAACGCGCTCTCGACAACATCAACAGTGAAAAGGACAGTATCAATTAACAGAAGATTTTGTATTCGGACACATTCAGTATCTGCACTAGGAATCTTAACATCAACATATTGTTGTCTAGTATTTCTTTTGCAGTTCGTCACGAACTATTTTTCTATTGGCAACTATCAAATTAGCAGGATTCCATAGGGTCTAAAAATCATTCATGGATGTTTCTGGAATTTGCTCACGCATTACTTCACACTGTATTTTATATCGGTGTAGTCGTATTAATCTTTTGAATTTATTCAGCGACTAATCAAGAACTCTCTGATCATCAAATATTTCTTCAAAATAATCTACATTGTTCTTTAGCCACTCAAGTGGAGACTGTCCAACAAAGGGTGGTGGTTGACCATGATCACCGCACATAATCACAGCAGTATTATTTAGTAACAATCAATCAAGAAATATTTGTAATACCTCCAGAGGTATCGTGCATATCTCGTCCCATATGATACACTTAGGGATATCTTTTTCACCCATTCTTGATGGGTCCATGTATCTCCTCACCATCTAAAGGAACTATGTTATGTACACGACTTTAAATTTCGTTGCTTTATTTCCATGGCGAGTTTGTACGTTGGTGTTAACACAATCATATCTAAGCTCATGAATAAGATAATCGCACGTGTTGTTTTACCTGAACCTCCACATCCCTTAGGTAAACGGCCTTATATCTATATACAGGACCATAAACCAATGGCGCAAATGATTTTGATACTTGATTATTTCTGTAATATGTTTCCTCAATTTCAACATCGGCAGATTCAGAATAACTAAGTATATTTTCGTATTATCCTCCACGTTCCCCATTCACCATTACCGAGATTTAATGAATCTTTATATTTTTTTGTGTGTATCAAATGAATCTGTCGCAACTCGAACAGCGTAACGAGGAAGTCTGTTTATCATCGATAATAGATTTATCGAAACATAAGCTAGCGTCGAAGATCTAAGATGAGTAAACTGCAGTGACTCACCATCAGTATCGCTCACAATGGTACCTAGTTTTGTTTTGTCTGATACACAAGCATTACATCGACTTATACATGTGTTTCCTTCATCGTGTCAGCAATTATAAAATCGAGCTCAGCATCATCCATGATCAATATAGTACAAGTTTGTTTATGATCATGTGATTCTCCTTGTGTAAACTTACCGATTATTTTTCTGCCGAGATCTTTTGCAAATTTCTCATCCTGTTTAGCAGTTTCAGGTAACCAAACCTGCATTTGCAGTCAATATGATATAATAGCCTCAGATACTTTCAACGATATTAAAACTCAAACATCGAGTATATATCTTAGCAGAATTATCGGAGCCCAACATTTCTCAGTAAAATGTTTTCCAAACCACGCATAAATAATCATATGGAGACCTTCTCTAAACTCAAACTAATCTACATAAGCAAATCCTGTTAAATCAAAATCTGGTAAGGATCCATTTATCGAAACTCTGGTCATGTCATGTTTAGGATGTCCAAATCTATTAAAGTATTTAGAGCACTCTCCATATTTAAGAAAACTCCCAGGATAACACGCTACCATATCAACTGATATAACGTCATCGTAATTATATTTTGTAATTCGCAATCCACAGTGCCCGTATTCTATACAATTTCTCACGACATCTTCTAGAAAATCCGATCGTGTCGGTTTCCATGAGTTTTTCTCTTGAGCGAAATGAGCAGCTACCAATGGTACGGTAAAACAATTACATAGTAGTTGTCTAAATTTGACGTTTATAAAATATAGTCCATTTAGAAAAAATCAAGACTCGTGCGTCATTTCTTGCAGCGATTCCTATTTTCCTCATACTTCAAGATATAGCTGTTCCTATTCGGTTATAAGTGACATCTCCTTATTTGAGATGGTCTGAGCTATAGGGACTTATGAAGAAGAGGGAAATTAATTATTATATTAAATTGATATTAGAAGAGGGAAATAGACTTCCTGGTGCAATTTTTCCGTGGTGTCCGCGGATTTGATGGAATGTTCAGTTAATGGAGATGTTAACTGAATGTTTATCGTGGATATAATGACTATATTAACATGTTTAATATGGGTGTTTTGGTATGTCAAGGTATGGATTGAACATGTTTGCAATACTTGTACCAGCGTTGTCTGTAGCTTTGTAAGAATTCACAAGGACTTTTATTATGAACAGTTCTTCCAGAACATTGAACCATAGTAACATGAATCACATGTAATGGTGCCGTTTATGTTTCTGACTATGTAGTTGCTAGTTAACTCTACGTACGTGTACGATTCATGTCCCCCTGCCTCTGTATTTGAGAACTCTGCTAGTAGGGGCCCCAAGTGGCCGATTGGCCTAAAGCGCTGTCCGTTACGGATCACTGCCATCTCACCTCTGTCTGCGTGGGTTCGAGTCTAGGATTCGGCGAATGTGGATATGTGAGAAAGCTTGCCAGTAGCTTATCGTGGGTCGGTGGTTCTTTCCGGTGATTTCCCTGTTTCTTCCTACACCATTAATACTTGCCGCCATAAATAGCCTATAGTGTGCTGAAAAACGGCGTTAAGCACAACAACAACAACAACAACAACAACTCTGCTTGTACAGCATTCCATTTCCAAACAGCCAATTTATTTTTCACTGAACATTTGGAGTGATCCAATTATATTGACAGCTACTATACTAAAATAGCAAGGTGGAAATAATTAATGAAGCCTTATGCATGGGGAACAGCTTGACTTTTCTTTTGTTTTCTCTCAATTACGTTGCGTTATGTAATATTATACAATCATAAGCTTATAAATAGTGTTTGTTGAGATTACACAAGAATGAGTACAACAACGAGCTATACTAGATGTTGCAAGAAAGTAAGTCAACAGAAAATGGCGTATATTTCATCTTTGCTTTCTCTTTTAGGTTATGTTATTATTACTTTAATGATCGAGTCAAATCGCACGATGTTCGATTTTCTACAGTTATGTAAAGGCATTAGAAAAGCCTTCACGACTAGAAACCCATATAAATACATTAGCCATTCAGTACTCGAACCTAAAGAATATTATGTAATAACTAAATTTATATAACTCGATTTTGATGCCTAAACCCATTCATATTTCCACAGACCTCAGTCAGCCTTTATTGTGAGGATGGATAAAATTTTTCTTATTGTGGTGTTTAACCTCCTGGATTATGTTTGCTCTGGTTCAACACTCATAAAATCTCAAGGTATATATATATATATATATATATATATATATATATATATATATATATATATATATATATATATATATATATATATATATATATATATATATATATATATATATATATATATATATATATATATATATATATATATATATATATATATATATATATATATATATATATATATATAATACCTTTACTTTGTGGAGTTTTTGATACGTCACACGTTTGAAAACTAACTTTCTGGTCTGGCAGAAACGAGAAATCATATTTGGTATTAATATGGCCTATATTAATCGCTGCGAAGAATGTACAAATGCTATTGAAACAAGCTTGCTTGGTCTTAGAACGTTTGCTTTTACAGTTACATAATGCTTCCAAAGAAGATGCCGTTAGCAAAACTTGTTATTTGCATGAGTAAAAGAACTAAATATAAACTTTGAGACGCAATTCTTCACGAATCATATCATAAGTGCTAGTGCTAGTCACATAAATAGCAATTGTCTCAATAATAGTATTCATCTCTATCAATGTAATCCAGAGAATGTTTGGACAAGGATGTAATGAACTTAAGAAATGGTCCATTTATTTCTACTGTGATTTAGATATGCATGAACTTTGAATGACTAGAAGTAAACATTATACGGTACTATTAAAGTCTTCAAACAATTTTTTACAGATTAAGATATATTCATTTTATATGATAATGAGAGTTGATTATTTCCAATTGCTAAGGTGTTTTTGTTTTCACTTTTATGAATTATTATTTTATATAACATTCACAAAGTGAATAATATACTTGTCTAGCAAACAGCTGATTAAAACGTTTCCTGAAGGAAACAATAACGACACGGAACATCTACCAACCATTTTTATAAGCCACATGTAAGGATGATCGTAATTATATGATGCTGATATCCTTCCGTCTGTCACATTCCTCATATTCCTTATATTGTTTAAAGGTTAAATTATATACTGAAATCTTGATAGGATTAATGGGTGTCGCAATTTCTTTATTTTGGGGTCCAAAAATGTTGTTTTAAATTGGTAATCTACAAAGAATCGAACCGATAGTCTTGACTGCACATATCACCCTATGTCCATTCACGACTAAGCATGCATCACTTATATTATACATAACCTGTGTTATATTCACTCCTTAACACGTATGTAGGAGATAAGATTGATAATGAAAATAAGGGCTAGATAGCAACTGCTATGACAATACCTTAATACATTAATGAATTATTGATAATTATTGGACAATACCTGTAAGCCGAAATACTTATGCTTATCCATTCAGGTGTTTTGTTTGGCGAATTCTTATTATAATACACTTTCCAACATTTTGTACTAGCAATTTCAGGCTTGGAAATTGTCTGGCTGAAAGAAGTGACTGCAAGCTTCCATACGCAAAAACGGATATTTGGTGACCCAGATCTCCCTGATCATTTGACTTTTCATGTCAGGCGATGGTCTGGCGTTCTGTCCTTAAATTTAAAAAGAAACTATGATATTGATCCAAATGCTGATATATACTTTGTAAAAAGGACTAAAGACGGTCGATCTATAATGTCAAAAACAACAACTTTGGAAAGGGAGGTATGATTCAACTGATTACAAATCATGTACACATATGGAAAGGATACAAATATATATATATATATATATATATATATATATATATATATATATATATATATATATATAGATATATATATATATATATATATATATACATATATATATATAAATATATATATATATATATATATATATATATATATATATATATATATATATATATATATATATATATATATATATATATATATATATATATATATATATATATATATATATATATATATATATATATATATATATATATATATATATATATATATATATAGTTAAGCGCAACTTTATAGTTCTAAACTAATATAACTATCCATCGACTCATATAAGTCAAGAGTTTATTATCAAAATTTTCGTTTCTTTAGAAACATATTGCGTTTTCCTGCCACAGGTACCTAACGAGCAGATTGCAAATACATAAACAACATAAAAGTTACAAACTAACTGCTGTTAGTTGTCACATGATTATCAAGCTATCTACCTACTAAATATACACTTACTAGACTTCTTTCTATCTTCCAGCTCAAATTTTCGTTTAATTTGTTTTCAAACAGACGGTTGCTTACTACCAGGACTTTGACAATCGGGCGTACATGACCGTACGATGTATCAACAGCTTAAATCAACAGTGTGAGAGAATCATCGTAAGTGATGTTGTAAGGTACAAAG
This sequence comes from Potamilus streckersoni, assembly GCA_016746295.1. Taxonomy (NCBI): domain Eukaryota; kingdom Metazoa; phylum Mollusca; class Bivalvia; order Unionida; family Unionidae; genus Potamilus; species Potamilus streckersoni. Next base: position 16,211 of record JAEAOA010001203.1, read on the forward strand.
TACAGACGATGTCTAACACCTCAGGGGATAATTAAATAAAAATTAATTGTTTAAGGGATACGTCAGTGGCCAAGTTATTTAGTACGTTTTAGGTTGTAAGGAAATTATAAGGTAAGCCGTTGTAAAAGCCGAATAAACCCTTACGTATATAATAATACAATGGTCACCCATATACATACATGTACACATTGAAAGGAAGATCGCTTTGTACACTTTTTAATGCTTTTGGAATAGACTTCAGACCTAAATCACAATACCTTACGCTGGTTCTTATTACGCAATTTTGTTTGTGATTATTGTTGTTTTTATCAGTGTTGCAAGAGGTCGACGATGTTGCAGAAAATCCACCAACAGTGTCGCATGATTGCATGAAGCTTAAAATAAAACCTATAATTAAAAAGCAAACATATTTCCCTGCTGCATTAGTCACCATCACCCAGCAGCGTTAAGAACAACCACCATAGCCACCATATCATTGCTGAAAGCAAAATCCTACTCAAACATTTACAGCAGACAAAAACCTTGATTATATATTGTTTAGCTAATAGCGGAAGAAAGACGGCAAAATTCAATCTCGCCAAAAAATATGTTTGAAAAAACACTTTTTTTTAAACATTGCGGAGATGATGCAATAATGTAAGAGTTTGTTTTGTGTTTTTTCTAAAACCCCTCTCACGCTGTCGAATGAACGCAAATGAAATTTTTTTTCTCGTCAAATCCCTGTATCCGAGGCGGAATCTCTAACCACTAGGCCCTCGGTGTGGCAATTATAGCAGTGAGGACTCAGTTATAACAATCAGTTTTAGTATGTTCCTTGCTTACGTCTATGGGCGATAAAAGGTGAGTGAAACAGTCATTTGGAGTACAACAGTGTACTTAACCAATACTAGATCTATTAGTCTTGATCACACTGACGACTGGTAGCCCGACTATAGCTTTTAAATTACCACTATTATTACAACATGCAGAACATTTCGTCTTGTGTCATCTTTTGTATAATATTACTTCTTTCTCGTATTTAGGGAGCATAAGGCAGCATTAGTGGTTGCCTTCTATTGTTAGCTATTGACTAGATAGTGCGTACATGTACAAGGTATGTATCTACAGTTTGGTTCCGTTTTAGGCACAATAATGAATATGTATTGAGTTATTGAAAATATCTTTATGACTAAATTTTCAGATGCCTTTTCAGCTGATACGTTAAGAACCATTTCCATGAATACTTGAGTCTTACTTTTAGTCAATATTTCAGCAAAAAAATTCGGTCACTATTTTGGACACATTTTTCGG
>JAEAOA010001203.1:25000-30000 GCA_016746295.1 Potamilus streckersoni
TATATAGTAATTCAAACAGTTTTTACAAACAGAAATATTCACTTATGTTTCATTTCACCATTTGTTTCCAAACTTGTCTTCGTTATATGACATTTAGTATATCATTTTATTTTGTTTCCTTCTTTACTTCAAGAATGATACCATGTTTCCACACACAAATGCTAAAATGATGATAGTAGACGGAAAAAAATATCTCGAGGTACAGGCATACCTAGGCCTTCTTTTTGATTGGGACCAGAAGCGCGGATATACAAATGTTCCAGAATTTGATCATGCAATGCTATTTTCCAGGTAAGTTTATGTAGAAAATAATTGGGAGCTCAACATTTCTTTGTAAGACATCATATCTTGACTTATATAATAAACAAATATAGATTTTCCTATTTTTTCATTCAATATAAATTTTTTTAGGAATGTTGCGCTGATACAACTGCTAAATTACTTGTGATAGATCAATTTTGGTCATCCTTACTGCAAATATACGAAACTACTGTTAGTACTGAATAACTTTATGAATTAGGTAATATCATACCATTCTTTAGTTACGAAAGAATATTAATTATCAAACTGTACTTACGTCTTTAAAGTGATAACATTTGATGGTACTTCTGTCTCACCTTACTATAAATAATAGGAAACAAAATTACTAAAATACTTTTCGTCCTACGTTTCATCAGTTACGCGAGTAAAAAAATTCAAAACGGACAATTTTTAGGTTACCATATCTCGGTGGCTATTGTATATTACCTGATCGTAAACTATGAGTTTTTATATTTATTTTTACCGACATTTTTCGATTTATTTTGTTTGCTAGTCACAGTTATAACCCAAAATAACCCTCATCAATGAACATTGAAGCAGTTTTACTGAAATTTAATGGTCCATTATGATAATTGATAGAATGGCTATGTCTGCATATTTTAATTGCAACGATTAAATTTGTTTCCAATCCAAGAATCATCTTCAGATGCTATTCCTAATTGAAAAGCGATGTTCAAAAACATGAAGAGAGGAAAGCAAAGTACCCAATTTTTCCAAAAAATGAAACTTCGAATTTATAAGTGGCAAAAATGATATTGCCAAATTAAAATATTATAATAATATCGTCTAGCAACAATGGATTTTGAATGCTGCGTATTTCACATTGTTAATCATTTATGTCCATTTGACAATGGAAGTTGGATATATTTGGTGGAACATTTACATAAGGTCTTTTGCAGACTGATTAAGTTTCAACCTACTTGTAAAGAAAAGACGTTTATAGTAAAACCAAAAAACAATATGTATCAGCAAGCAGCGAATCGCACGTTGACCAGGATGACGTTACGTTACTTAATATGCAATGCGAAAAAGACCAAACAGAAGCTTAAAAAAAAAACTGTTATAGAAGATATGTGAATCAAGGATTCGTCTATTAGCTCAGAACCACATTGTTTAATTACAAGCACAGTGTTTCTATGTTGGACTATTGTTATTATTATTATTATTATTATTATTATTATTATTATTATTATTATTATTATTATTATTATTATTATTATTATTATTATTATTATTATTATTATTATTAGTAGTAGTAGTAGTAGTAGTAGTAGTAGTAGTAGTAGTATCATTAATAATTTCGATAGAATTTACTTCAATTACCTGGGGTTTTTTTTCACTTACCCAATCGACATCTATTAGTATTGCTGATGTCCACTAAAAAAATAAAACAAAGTCAAGCATTAAGGGTCACATACAGTAATCTAGCATATTTGGTTTTACATTATATATAAATGACATTATTATAAAAAGATTTACTAGCAGAATAAGAATAAAATTGTTACCGTGTGTAAAGAATAAATTATAATTTAGTCAATCTAAATGTAAGTATACAACAATGTTACTTCTACTTAACTCCGATTTTTCACCTAATAAGGATTTCATCCAGAAAGTATGTATATTTATCACTACAAGACGAAGTACATGCTTCTTGTTGTCGAAATATAAATTGATATAAACTATGATAAGGGAAACTTTTAGAGGAAACTATTGAAACGAATTTACTTGTTATCATTATATCGATGTGTGTACACGACGCACAAAATAACGTAAGTTATGTAACTGTTAAATTTTTAAATTTCTTTTCAAAATTCACGTTAGTAACGACATAAAGGATTCAATGTTGGCTTCCCAATCTCAGCAGTTATTGTGAAAATAAATATTCGGCACAAATAAAAAATCCCAAGTCCTGGCGATACTTGGTTGCAAATATATAACCTTTGTATGTGATAATCTGTCGAGGTTTAAACAAATAGTTTATTGCCAGCTACCAGCTGAATTTATTCACCACCCGGGCTGATACTTGTTTGCCATCTATAATTATAATTGAAACAAAAGGGTATTGATATTTACAGAACATATATTATACACAGCAACAACTTGTTTAACTACTAATTTTGTAACCTATGCCAATGAAACCATTTGCACTCACAGTGAATATGTTATTAAGTAATGACTTTTATTATACCTCTGGATAATTGACCTAGATATGAAACAATATTGGTCATTTTGCGCCTTGAACCGTTTCATGTGTGTTTGGTTGGTGCTGTCAAGCAATTGGTTGATATTTACGTTTCGGTTGAGTTTTCTTGGATCCAGCTTTCATCCTTATAAAATATTGAAACCTTCGAGCACAACCAAAAAAGATTCATTCTCCATAAGTCACATCAATACGCAATGTGTCTTGCATTATCTGACATAAACACTAAAGCAAATATGCATGCACCAGCAGTTTTCCGCTATAAAAAGCAGTTCATGGATAGATTATTTAAAAAATTTAAAAAGAGGGACTAAATGAAAGCAATGGATGTTTAGTTTCTTAAATTTTATTTGAAAAATATTTTGAGCATCTATTTGTATGCACCATGCAATTTGCGGTGGGAGAAGTTACAAATTGAGCACGAAATTATTTAGGTTCATACGTCGTTGGAGATATAACATTGACGAAAATAATTGTTCATCCTACATTCTGTGTTAGGAACATAATAATTGTTTTATTCTTTAAAAACAGCTATAAAAGTTAAACGAATCAGAGTTATAGTTGTCTCTACCTTTTTTAAAAACCTTTATTGTGTGATTTTTTTTTAATAATGGAAAATAAACATTTTGATCAAAGTCTACTCTTCACGTTGGATAGCTATTATGATTAGAATTGAGGCATTAATATTCTACATCTGCAGTAAGAATAAAATACAAAAATCATGCTTTGAATGGTAACATTAACTTATATATTTCTTCCCTCTTTGCAATATGCACGATAGAGCTTTCAAGGTATTTTAGGAGGTCCAAAAGTCTAGGGAGATTGTATAGATTTATGCATATATTTTACATTCTTTGGGAGGATTTTAGACTATGATGACTTTAGCAAGTGTACTTTATTTAATTTGTACACCATAAATTTCATCACTAAATATAGGCGTAGATAGCAACGGTCAGTAGGAGGGATTTTGTTATTGGCATAAATGGTATAACATTCCTATCTCTCATCCTTTTCGATTCTACAGCTTCAGTCCAGAAGGAATTATTTTGTCCAATAATAGCTCTTTTAGTTCCATCAATATCCAAGTTTTTGTTCAATATGTGCTGTTGATATTCATGCTACAAATATATATCAGATATATCTCAGATATATATAAGATATATCTCAGATATTTACCTGGAGAAACTAAACACACGAATGGCTAGGTTTAACAGAGGGTATGCAAAATGCATGTGTTATTGAGTTTTAGCACAAGAAAACTATCGATTCTTTACCGATGAAAAATTGTTTTCATTTACAAATTTCAGATGTATTAATCTACCATAAACAATTATATTGTGTACATACATAACAAATGAGTTCTTTATGAGTCGAACATCACAATTTAGTACAACATATTTGTCAATTATATAATAAAAAGTATTAATGATTGTTATCAATCATGCTGCACCATATAGAGGTAGCCGAAGTGAAAAGACTGCATGTTGCGGACTTTAAATGAATTTCATAAGATAAAACACCAGATTGAATTTAGGATGACTGTACACATTTATATATTGGCTATTGACCTAGACAATCTGAATAATATGCAATGTGAGGTCAATATGGAAGTACCGGGCTGTGAACCAGTACTAGGTGACACCATCAAAGGGGGTGACTCAAAAATGACTATACAAGTTTTGAATTGCAGTTCAGGCTGGAAATCTATAATGGTGAAACTATGACTTACAGCACTTGGTAACACCATTGCTAATGGCGGCACATATTCCCGGTGACTAAAATTGTCGTTACGCCTAAGTATCTAAATAGTTAACAGATAGAATAAAATCGCTAAATAGCTATCAGGCAAAATTGAGCACAATATTAATTACGCAATTATACCTAATGTGCATGAAATATAACAATATTTAATATAATACCGCACAAGTGTAATATAGCGAATTGTCATTAAATAGTATTCAACATCAAAAATACGAAAGTTATGGATATTTTGACTTTACATCTTTAGGGATAGAATTTGGATTTTATATAACTCAAACCCATCATTTCATCACAAAGAGCAAACATATGTTAATATAGAGGCATTTAACAGTCAACATACAATTAAAGTATATAGTTTTAATTTCTATTTTAAAATCAGACTTTTTTAAAATATTCTTTCTTGAAACCTGATCATGGAAATATTAAATATAAAATGATCAAAGAAATAAATCAAATCGTTTCTCAAAAACAAAAATTCAATTTTAAGCATATATTCAACATTTAATTCTCCGTATAAAATTATTTTAAATTTACGTAGAATGTGACTGGATAATAAGTCCACACAAATTTGATTTGGAAATATGAACGTTAATTTTTTTAAGACATCCAGATCGTGAATGAGAAAGAGAGAGAATATATAGAGCCATAGCATGCAAAATCTTCGATTAGCTAGGAAAAACATAAGAATGTATTTATGGTATAAATGCCTCATTCTCGT
>JAEAOA010001203.1:37500-65000 GCA_016746295.1 Potamilus streckersoni
TCAAGATCAACTTCAACGAAATAGGAAACATCATCGGGTATCTTTTTCTGTCTCTGATAGAAATCGATCAACCGTGATCCAATGAAATCCGCTAAAATGCATTGGTTCTGCCATCGAGCCACCGTAAAGATTATTACAATCTAGATAAATTATATACTTCGAAGGAAGGTCAGGGTTATACTGTTTCAGGTATTTGTTGTTTGCTTCAGCTTATTTTTTTGTTATCACGTTAACACCACCTCGGATACCTTTTTCAATAAAATTGAACATATCAACATCAGTCAGTAATTCTAACCTTACCTTACTAAACTTTAGCAAAGCATCCCATGACAACCCAGGGGAGAATAATACCAGCAAGGATCTAGTCCATAATTATTATAACTCACTTCACGAAAACTTTCAAAAACATCTGCTAATAATAACACGTCAGTTTTCAGGTATAAATCATGATAATCACCAAAATTCTCACAATCAAACTCTTTCCAGATATCTTGTGCATACCTGTACTCATCATCAGCTATATTTTCATTTTTAAGTTGTGAGTAAAATTTGTCTTTGTCAGGTAAAGATATTTCATCAAATTTACTCCAGTCGTCGAGGTATTCGTATGGAAAGACTCCTTTTTTAGCTAGTAGATTAAATTTATCTCCAAAACAGTCTCTTAGGTTATCAAATTTACTACAACCTTTCACTAGCTCATCTAACGAGGCTGCCATAAACTGCAGGCTGTCAATAAAACGCAATTTACCTAGCGTAACTGACATGTACTTTTCAAAATTATTTGGATGCATTTGATGATGTTATCGAGTTTTAGACGAGATTTTATATCAGAATCACCAAAAGCTTCTACTATAATATGGTTATCATATCCTCAAAAATTGTGAAGAATAACCGGAATAAAATCTGGAGCATGAAATTTTAAATTACACTGATTATGAGCCGCTCCACGATACTGTCCAGTCAAATGACAATGGTCATGTACTTTTTTTGTCATCGTCAAAAGCTTTTTCACAAATATGACAAATTTCTGCTTGCTCGTGATCGGATTCTTATTGGGGTGTTAATTTTAACATTGGCGTTACTTTTTTCAAACAATAAGTAATATTATCAACTTGATTAATCAACTGCTTGAGAAGCCAGATAGCTGGATTTTTACCACGATATAATTTGATTGGTTTAGATAATCTAGAATCAGTACAACAAACTACCTTGTACGCTACTCCACACGGAACGTGATTTTGAACTTTTCTTGTACTAGATTGATTAGGATTATTTTCTACGCCAAGTACAGGTTGAAGTAAACACTCAAAATCAGCGTATATAACGAAAGGAATTTTTAGTTTGTGATTATGATGGACAAACTGTACACTATCTTTTTTAGATGGCATTGTTATTCTTTGCACATCACTACAGTACTGCAAATGCTTTTGTAATGTTTCATTGTTAGTACAACCGTGCAAGCAGCGGTAACAAAAGAACTTTTTGTTCCTATTTTTATTGTACTGTTTACCAACTAGTCCGTTAAAGTTTTTAATCCAAAAGTAATGATTTTTGTAAAACAGTAAATCTATAGTCGATTGTGAAGCTTTTTCTGAAATATATCACGGGTATACATCCTCTTTTTCATCTAGTCCGAAAACGTTAATTGAAACATTATTTTGCTTTTCAAATTTTGGTATTTGATTTTCTGCCACAGGAATGTTAATATCTTTAAAATTTAATCTAGACACGTGACTGATATATTTTTCAACACGAGTAGCGTTTTTTTCTGCTGGAAATAGTGCAGAAAGAACAGCCCATTGGAAAAATGTGTTATCTACGTTTTTGATGTTTATACATCTTTTACTTTTTTTTTTGGTGGCAGGTCGACGTATGAACTACCTCGTAATACATTATATTTCATCGTGTGAAACAATATTCCTTTGATTATTTCAAACTTCCAACCCGAACCTACTTGACTAAATTCCTCTATTTTTTCCCAAATATCTTGGTGTATTTTATCAGATAGTGATAACAGATCAGTCCCAAGCAAAGCACGTCTTGATTTTGCGTTAATATAGGGTTATGCAATTTCCTTGTTAGTTAATTCTTCCGTTATAACTAACTTTGAAAATATAACATGATATTGCACAAATAATCTAATACTTTTGTGTTTTTCGAGCTCACGTTTTACAGTTGTCTGTGGTAGGTGATAAAGATTCGTTGCATTAAAATTTACTAAAACAATTTGATTATCAAACTGATAACTATTATCAAAACCTTCAAAAGCAGTCGCTATTTTATTAGGTTCTCCCATAAGGCTTCTCTTAGCTATATCACGCAATTTTAACATTATTATACTATAATGTAATATCTAATTGAAAATTTTCTCACACTGCGCATGCGCTAAAAATTAATTGAAGATAAAAAATCGCCTATAATATAATGACAGTAAATCTGACAAGCGCACGTGAGGAAGAGATTTATCAAACTCACCTAAAGTATAACTTTACCTCACACTGCGCATGCGCTAAAAATCAATTGAAGATAAAAAAATCGCCTATAATATAATGACAGTAAATCTGACAAGTGCACGTGAGCAAGAGATTTATCAAATTTACCCAAAGTATGACTTATACGCTGGAAATGTATTAGGTTCGGTTATTAACATCAAAACTAGAATACCTGTTGGCAAATTAATGTCAGCGGGTTATAATATTAGTGCAAAGGGAGATAATGCAGAGAGGATTGCAATGTTTAGAAAATATTTTATTTACACGTTGTTCTGCGATGATATTCCAGAGGGACAGCGTGTATATCATTATAATGGTAAAGTCACTGATGATAATATTGAAAATTTATCCTTACAAGACGAGTTTCAGCCGCATCCGGTCTTTGATTTATACGAGGCTAACGATCGCGGTATTATTAGAAACAGAAAAACTAAAAAAGTTCTTAGTACTATGAACAATATGGGATATATCAGGGTAACTGTTTGAGGAACACTAACAGATTTTGTTAGTTATAATGGTCATAGGTTTGTTTACGAGGTGTTCAACGGATCTATACCCAATGGTCTGGTTATCAATCACATCAATAATATACAAACTGATAATCGATTGGAAAATCTGGAGATAGTGACGCAACAGGAGAAAAGGAAAAAATAGTAATGGTATGAATTTTAGATGCCCAATAAAACCTGTTATTTCAAAAAACCTCGAAACGGATGAGGAGATTGAATTTAAATCGATTGCAGCTGCGGCGAAATATTATAAGATAAATTCCAGAACAATAAAATTTATACCCGATGGAGTAACAAAATCAACTTTTTCAAGAGAATACGATGCTAGGATTGGTTTTAGATATGATGATCAATAATATTTTGTAATTCGGTTTTAGTCAATCAATGATGAGCAAATGCTATGATGTCATCGTGATTAAATTTTAGCGTCGTTACTGCACTTTCATAATTTTATTTTTTTCTGCTTTTGTTAGTAATATTTTATGAGAATCACCTTGCATTACAATAACATCAACACTATATCCCAACAAACATTTTCTTACCGCTTCGGCTAGTTCGTTGTAATTTACTATATTAACTTTTTGGTGATATTTTATCTCATCATTCATCTTATAATGATAAATTGTATAAAAATATATTATAATAATGGACTTGATGAAACGACTTGCTGAACTCTACGAAGAAGATACTAGCGACAAAGTCACCAGCGATAAGGTCGTCAGTGATGAGGTCACATTTTCGAAAGATATTATAGACAAATATAGTGAAGATGATATTTTGTATGACAATGAATTTTATGTTGATGGTGAAATAGTCACTGTTGCTGACAGATCAAATTACAGCAGATCAACAACTAAACGGTATAATGTCAAGAATCACATTGCTAAACAAATAATAAAATTTAATTTTACCGTTGCCGAACAACAACTGTTTTGGCAGTTAATCAAACCTTTCTTAAATATCAAGATTCCAAGCCGACAGAAAAATATCAAATTCGATTTTATATTCGTTAAAATTTTTAATCTAATGACGATCTCTAACGATCGTAAGCAGTATCTAATATCGTTATGTAAACTAGTAAAATGTAAATCTGTCAAAAAAAAGTATGAGTTAATTTATAATAGCATTATATCATAATCTGCTTAGTTGGGATCTAACTGTTAAATATATCGCTATACCCACGCCATTTGACTAAACTTTTATTTCCTTTTTTTCTAATCACTTTCTCGATAACAAAAACATCCTGCTCAGTTTTCTGTAGTTCTTGTTCATAAAAACTACCTACAATCGGTTCCCCTGCCAGATCTTTTAAAACGTACGTTACAGGTACTGCTAAAAGTACCTTATCAATTACAAATACTTCTTCGCTGCAGTTTGGAGTAAATCCTTTTGCAAATAACTTTTTCATCAAAGAAATTCTAACTTTATCACCAACCTTAAATTTATGTCTGCGGTACATGTTTTCATTTGCTAATATCGGATTTTTAACAGCTTTTTTAGGTGTCATTTTGATGGTTCGATGTTTCATGTTATTATATTCACCTACGATTTGAGAAATGTCATCGATGTACCTGTTGGTGATTTTAGCTGTCATATGTTTGTGTAATTTTTCGTTTAGCGTGCGATTAAATCTCTCGACAACAACGCTTTTACCTTCGTTTCCTGTATCGTATTTTTTTATATTATTTTGTTCTAGAAACTGTTCAAACCTTTTGTTAAAAAACTCGGACCCGTGATCAGTCCAGATTTTATTTGGTTTTCTTTCTACATTCGTTATTATTTGTTTTAACGCATCAGTCATTGAAGTCCCTGTCTTATCCGAAACAGGTACATTGAAAGCGTATTTGCTAAAAAACATCTTAAACATTAAACAAATACCTTTTTGGAGCACAATCAGCGCCAACGTTAAACTGAGCCAGATTAGATACATCCACCAAATCTATTGCCCAGATATCATCTACACCATTAGCGACAACTTTACGTCGTGGAAACTTTTTTTTAGATCTGTGCAGCTCGACTGCAAGATCATCGTATACTTTTTTCCAAGTCCAAGTTTATATTTTGCTCCAATCATTCCCTGAACAAATTTTCTATCAAAACGTTCTCGTAGATTTGTTGGCTTAATATCACGTAATTCGTCTAACATTACTTTATCACAATCTAATTTTGAGTTTTCATGATCACGATAACAGATATCATGCTATTGCATCCACTTGATTGTAAGGCTCTTGTCCTGGCAACGGAATGTTGTTTTCATCTAGTTGTTGATCTAGTGGATTCCACGGACCAGTATACTTATGACCTGGCAAAGTCCAACCACCTTTTGGTTTTGGCAATTTTCCAATAATTTTATGTATATCTATACCTGACCCTATTATGTCTCTGTTGTTACAACATTGACAGTATGCGACAATTTTATTTTGTTCAAGACACAAATCTCTGTCAGAATCACAGTTGCATATCATTCTATATTTTTAATCGTCGACTAAAATAATATTAGAATAACCAGATCCTAGCGAACTTTTCGCTGGCGACATCTCTGAGGATACTGTCGCTGGGGACACTTTCTTTAAAAACATATTTTTTCTTTTTCCACAGACTGCACAAAAACTTTTAATATTATCCTGTTGTTTTAAGTTTTTTCTGTTGTTTCATTAATATTTTCGGTTTTAGTTCTACACTTGAGACAGTATGTTGACATCATTCTATTTTTAAGTTTAGATAAAATTTATTGCGATCTCATCATTAGCGTGAGAAGGATGCTTATCAAACTGTAAAATAAATTTTAAAAAGTTAAGATTTCTGCTCATCTGTCGGATAAAAATTATACAATAATAACCGCAAGCAGACGTTCCAACAGGTTGGAGTTGATTTGACGAATAATATATCTTTTTAAATTTTTGTTCATATATTTTTTTATTACATCGCTTGGAGGAAGTCCAAACGAGTCAAAATAATTATTATTATAAAATGCTACCCAATGCGTGCCGGATCCGTCATTGAAATCTTGTATATTAATAACACACGAACTTACAGCTGACGGCGATTTTATTGCTGCGAGTTCATCTTTAGAATAAACTCCGTGAAATCCAGAAATTGCTTTTAACTTATCAATGATATCAATACTACTCAACGGGGTGGTCGAGTTCCTGGTAATGTTAGACCACGTCCGATTCCTAAAAGATTTGGCAGCAGACTTCCCGCTAGTCCCGCCAAAAGTGGAGCGATCGGAATAATTCCTCCTTGTTTTGGTTGATTGCATTTCAATTGCATTTTGGTGTTGGTGATTTTGTTTTTGTTGTTTTCTATTTTTTTGTTGTTGGTGATTTCTTTTTCTTTTGTAGCATTATAATATATCATTTACATAAAATTTACAATTTTTTTATTCCACTTCCACGAATGATACCATTACCTTTGACTGCTTTCTCCGTTGCGCCAGATATTGCTCCAGACGCTGCTGCTATTCCTAATGTGCCTAAGACTGGTAAAATTTTAGGTATTATTGTACTAGTTAATACTGAAAATGCTGGACCAAGAAAACCACCTTTGACAACATTATCATTTGCCATCGCTGTCATTTGTGCAGCACTCAAACTTAAAACAAAAGTTTTTTTACGATCATACTTTTTTACTTGATTTTTTGTTGGCATTATATTTGTTAAAACACAATCAGGAATATTAGGATTGATTTTTAATGATACCTGTTCTCGCTTTGCAATAGCAGCTACTAATTGTTTAACTTGGCCATATGTTAGGTATACTTCTTTTACAATATACCTTGTCATATTATATAACAACTGTAGATTAAACTTGAACTGTCATTTTACCTCCAATAGAATCTACCGTGATAAATCTATCACTAATCACTAATGCATATACGTACAACAGATCCACTGGAGCCGCCCCAAGTGTCCAGGTAATTTCAATATCCGCTGTGCTGTCTACAGCTCGTTCGCTATGTTTACTAACATCAAAATGAAATATAGGATAAAGCGTACGAAATTCCTCTGCTGATATTTGAGTTCCATCTTCAACATCTTGATATTTTTGTATTGCGTCAAGCAGGTACATGTACGGTCGAGAAATATTTTTATTAGCATCATCAGCAAAATTGCACTCGATAGCTCGTTCTGGATATTGCTTTGAATTTAATCTAGCATATATTCTTCTAACATTAGAGTGATCAAATATTGCATTATTTTGTTGTTGGTTACCTCGTCGGGCTTGTTGTTGAAATACGACAAAGTTATTTCTCGACAGTTGTTCGCTTGATGTTGTTGTGACCCTCCATGTGTGGTCAGTAGTATTTGGAACCGCTGTCTGATATATTTTATGCTGCTTAAAGTAAATTCTGTTTGTATGCTTATCAAGCGTACTATTTAGTTCTGACATTTTAGTGATCGACGGTGTTATACGTGGCATCCACAGAGCAAGTTTGGTTATGATAAACTGTACATCAACCCCTCCAAATCTAAACAAGCAATCGTTTTTGTCTGCTCGATCTAAAATAATTGTATGTTTTACTCCGCGAAATACTTTACCATAATCGCGACAAAAACCGAAAATCATACTTAGCGGAAGCATCATTGTAATTTGACGTGATCCTGCTGCAAGTTTTCTTCGCCTAGCAAAGCCTTCGTTATAACGTGGATTTCTCACGTCAAGTGTGTTAAGAAGCAAATGTAACATTGCAGTACCGTCTGCAGCTGCTCCTGGTGGTGTTATATTTAGATTATTAAAAGCTGCTGTAAGAGAAACTCTTGTGGCGTTTGCATTAGCAACTGCATCTGGTGCAGCAATACCTAGCGCGTCTGCATAAGCAATGAGAAAATTTCTCACAATTACAGTATTGCATCAGCATCAGCTCCATGTACTATAGCGCCTCTCTTTAAAAATTCGGTTGATTCAGCTATACCCCGTCCAGTATCTTTAAACCACATCATGTTAGTTGCAGTTGATCTTGAGTAATCGTTCGAAAACGAAATAATATTTAAAATTGTACTTGCAACTTGTAGATGACTCGAAATATCTTCTATACTTTGATTGGCTAGTTGATATCTAGCACTTTTGAATAAAAACCAGCCGTTATTTATAAGAGCTACTTCTGTTCCAACTGCAATTGCAGCAGGTGGATTGGCTACTGTCATAATCTGACCACGAACTTCTAACATAGCCTTATGTGGCAGTAGAAATACGTCTTCATCTCTGGTGTTAAAGGTTCTAATACCAGCATTATTTGGTTCGTTAGAATTTTCATCAAGATACTCAACAAACTCGAATCCTGTCACATCGTTGTCGATGTCATAAGTTTCTGTTAACTTGAGATAATTTTTAACAGACATTTTATTTTATTAGATTATATAAAATTTTATTGCAGCACTGTTACTTTATATATTAATTTTTGTATGATCTGCTCGCCCTTTGGTGATAATAATTTTTTTGTTGTTGTTATCATAGCTCGCTGGGTTTCTTTTGTTGGAGCGATTTCTGAGATAACTTGTTTTATTTCAGATGGAGTCGGTGGATCACCTTTTATTTTATCAGCTACTTTTTGTCCCACCGCAGTCCCAGAGGCAGATGCAGCCCCAGTTGCAAAAGCTTTACCAGCGTCGATAGCAATTGGTGCAACTTTACGTGCTATACCCGGATTATTTTCAATAACTTTAGTGAACATATTTACAAAAAATCCTCCTACTATTTTTCTTCGATAAACTTTTTTCTTTGTTCGATTATATTTGATGTTGCATAACTTTTACTTTTGCTCGCGTAGATGTAAATAATAAGTTACAACTTCATTACTAACATGTAACTGTTGTCCTGATTGATATGTCAACTGCATTATTATACTTGATATTTGGTTTTCAACGTTTAAAGGATAATATATAATATGTCGTGGAGTTATTTGCATGAGAGAACCTGGCGGGACTTCTGGTGAGAAACTGTAAGTCGTTTGACCTTTGCTACCTTTTGATGTATAAGAGCCAGAAGCAATAGAGCAATTTTCTAATATTGCATTTACTTCTGTTATTTTTCCTGGCAGTTTACTGTCATATGTAATAGGCTGATCAAGTGCAGTGTAAGTTTTTTCAGTAAATCCTAACAGTTGTGCAATACTTCTTTCTCTTGGTTCAAGATTGATTGCTATATTTTTCAAAGTTATCCTAGTTCGCAAAGTGTTATAATTTGCTGCTAATTCAAAATTATCAGCCACACCGTCAGCTTTTGTGATGAGCTCTTTGATTGTCTTGTTTAGATCAGTAATATAATAAGCTCCTTGCGGAATTTTTATTTTTTTGTTGTAGATATTGGAGATGTTGTAATCATAGTCATAAACATTTCATCATTAACATCAGTTTTCACGTTAGGCATAGCATTCCATCAACTACAAAAAATTAATCCAATTTCATATTGTTTTGCAGGATCTAATTCTATAGGCGGAATATAAATTACTGAAAAAATTTGCGCTATCTTCTGCAGACTCGCTAGAGTTTAGTAATAATGTTGTTTGCATTCCTTTTATATTATGTCATTTTATAAAATTAAGTCGCCGCGATTATGTGGCGGTGTAAAGTTTCGTATTCGTCAGATGTTAATAATTCACTCAATCTTAGATGATCAAGTATGTCAATAATTTCATTATCAAGAACAACACTATCATTCCCAGCTTTCTATGACGATATTAATAACATTAATCTACCTATCATTTCAGTAGTTGAAGTAAAAACTTTTACACCAGTTCCAGTTTTTTCTTTTCTATATTTTTCTACACGAGATTTATCGAGTTTATCAAATTTTCTTTTAAAACTCCACCCTTTACCAAAAGGTTTTGATCTACTATTTTCTGCTGTTTTTTTAAACGTGATAGCAATGACAACGTTTCTCGTTCTTTCATAAAGTGGAATCATATTAACAATCTATGTAACCGTGTTTAATTCATCCTTAGCAGCAGCTCCGTCATTAAATATTACATCTAATTTATCGATTAATGCTTGATATTCTGCATCAGTCCACTTGCTTATATCATCAATACCCTTTATATTTTCTTTCTTTAAAAAATCATCATATTCAATACCTTTTATCTCATCATTTGCTCTTTTTGTAAAATAAAATCTTTGATCTCCAACTTCCATAAACTTTACAGTAAGATCACCGACTCTTTGTTGCTCCTCTTTGATATCTTTTATTTCTCCTGATAAACTTGTTATAATATTTGTTATTCCTTGCGTTGTTAACTCTGTTAATCTTTGCTCAAGTTCCAGCGTATTGTTTATCAATCAATCTGTTTCAGCTTGTCTAGTATCAGGATCAGCTATATTTGCTGCAAGTGCCATATTAATTTTCTTTTTTCTTCTTCAGATCTAGTAACAAGTTTTGCAGCAGCTGCTTCTTGTTGTTCTCTAACAATACCAACCAAACCTTTTTCCTGTAGTTGTTTAAGTTCTTCTGACAGTTGTTTAGTTTCAGGCTGTTTACCTAATAATGGTTCAGTAACCGGCTTGAAAATTGTACCTGTTGTTTCTGTATCAGTTACTTGCCCACGTCGTGCTTCTTGTACATTTTGCTTAAGTGATGCCTGAGATTGAGCAAGTTTTTTTAGATCTTCTATCTGTTGTCTGTATCTTGCTCGTTTGTCCATTATTATAATTATAAATTTTATAAAATTACTGTAAGTAACTGTTAATACAACAGCGAAACATTTTAGTTGGATCATTTGTAAGTTTATCAAACAAGAAAAAGTTAAATTTATCTTTTGTAGCATTACGGTAAAATTCAATAAAGTTATCTTATGTCACGCCACCGCATTGCTCGCTTGCAATATTTCTAACGTCAACATTATCCAGTCCTGGAAATAAAATAAAACAACCCGTATTTCGCCTAATAAACCTGTCAACATTATAAAATCCTTGAGCGAGATAAACAGAATTACACTGTTTGTTACCTGACAGTGAGAAATATGATCTTATTTTGTTCATCTCCATGTTATTTAGCGGAGTATCATCAAAAACTACTATCTTATGTTCATCTGCATCAAGTTGATTGACTGGAATAAGATCTTCTGGCTGCCTAATTATAAAAAAATCTTTGCCAGCTTTAAGATCATCACGAAGCTTGTTATTATACTCGCTTAATAACTCATACTTATCTTGCTGTGGATTGATTGTGTAAATATAAACTCGTAGTTAAAATTATCACCAAGAAGCAAGTTCATAAGCAAATTTGTTTTCCCCGATCCAGTTCGCCCAACAATAAGATAATGACAATCAGGAAGTTCATTGTTATGTTTATGCTTCACTAGTCTCTCTGTATCAAAGTTTAGTATCGACGATTTTGCCATTTTGTATAATATTAAACTAGTGTTGATAATTTTATCTAGGATAGTAAATAATGAACTACTATACAAAATTTGGAACACTATTAGGAGATTTATCCACAGAAGGTTATCAAGGTGACTTATCCAAATATGAAACTCTTGATCGGCTCAAAAATGAAATCAATAATTTACTAAATCTTACCACTGTAGAACCAGATGAAGTCGTCATTTTCCAGGACAAAGAAGGACGATTAAAAACGAGTGATGTAAAACTGTCAGATGTACTTGTACAAATTCCTAATACGGTTGCTGATAATATCATTACTTTTAACAATCAAGGTAAGATACAAGACTCTGGTAGGTCAGTAATTGATTTTGCTAAAAAAGCTGGTGATTTATTTAATGGGAATATTGTTATGAACCAGAACAAGATTACAGATCTTGGATATCCAACTACAGGTGGAGACGCTCTAACAAAGAAATACGTCGATGATCAGGACGTTCCAATCAATAATGAAATAACAGCGCTCAAAAATGAATTTACCGGTGACGTAAAAACGTTTTTAAATTTTCGTAGAAACATAAACACGCTTAAAGATGATTTTTTTGGAAATCCATCAATTGTTAACATTACACTCGCCAATATTAACACAAAGCTCAATGATATTAACACAAAACTCAATGAAATTATTAGTGGAATTCCTAATTTTGTTGAGAAAATGAGTATGGTTAAAATTCCTCACAAACAGATTAGAAATATTGTTGTTGTTGTTGTTGTTGTTGTTGTTGGGCTTAACGACATTTTTCAGCACATGATAGGCTATTCATGGCGGCCAGTATTAATGGTGGAGGAAGAAACCGGGAAATCACCGGAAAGAACCACCGACCAACGAGAAGCTACTGGCAAGCTTTCTCACATATCCAGATTCGCCGAATCCTAGACTCGAACACACGCAGACAGAGGTGATATGGCAGTGATCCGTAACGGACAGCGCTTTAGACCACTCGGCCACTTGGGGCCCCTTTATCATTATAGATATCTTAATGAAAACAAACCTGGTTAAAATTCCTCACAAACAGATTAAAAATATTGTGTATACTGTTGATACTGGTTATACTGGGTGGACACCAAAAAATAATTATATCAAATATATTGCAGAAGTTACCGGTGTGTATAGATTGTCAGTGCTTAGCAGTGCAAAGTTTAGAATATCTACCAAATATCTATTTCGTCATCCAAATGATAACTCATCTGGAATATTATCTGTAATAATAAACAAAAATTCTGAAGAAGAATTTGTACTTGAACCGGTTGATAAAACTTTAAAATTAGCAATTTTTCTCTGGTGTTTGGAATTTATAGCTGAACAACCAGCTCTTATTATGGATTAACCAAACATAGGACTATGTAAACAAATATTATAATGAAAAAAAGTATAGTTGATTTTAATCATATTTCAAAAGATATTTCAGAACAGGATATGGACGCACTAATACAATACTACAAATATTATCACTAAAAACTTTGGTGTGTTAAAAAATGTTACAAATACTACAACAAGATCCTTCGAGTAATATCATATATACCCTTGTTAATGACCAGTTCTGGTATAATTTCAAGTGGGATATCGTTAAATCCTTTTTGTTAATCATATCCGCTATTAGTGTTTCACTTACAGCGGCGTGTAAAAATGTAGAACCAAGACTTTTGATGAAGAAGCACGGTTGTTTAACATCAATTAAAACTTACAAGAAACTACTTGATCAGTTCCGGTCTTACCTACGAGGAGTTAAATATAATATGGATGATTTATTACGTGAATTTCGTATTATTGACAATATGTTAACAGACATTCTACCAATGAGGGTTAGCAAGTATGAAAAAAAATATCTAAAAAATATGAGTAACGTAAAAATTTATCTAAACTTAAGATATAATATAACTAAAATAATATCATTTTCATTATAATGCTAATTTAATTTCCACCTTGTTAACTGAAACATTCTAATAGGTGCGGGAGGGGTGGGTGGGCCAAAACCCTCATTTCCCTGTTTTGGAAACCCTCATTTAATTTATACTTGTTTGGAGGGTAAAAAAATGAAGTGAGTCAAAACTCTCATTTCCCTATACTACTTATATATATATATATATATATATATATATATATATATATATATATATATATATATATATATATATATATATATATATATATATATATATATATATATATATATATATATATATATATATATATATATATAGATAGATAGATAGATAGATAGATAGATAGATAGATAGATAGATAGATAGATAGAGAGAGAGAGAGAGAGAGAGAGAGAGAGAGAGAGAGAGAGAGAGAGAGAGAGAGAGAGAGAGAGAGAGAGAGAGAGAGAGATAATCGTGGGGATGATGGGACGGGTTGGAGTGGGTGGGGAATAGTAGGGTGTGTGAGAGGTGGGGTAGGGGTGTGAGGTGGGGTGCGATCTGGAAGTTATATTAATTGAACATGGAATAGGACTTGTCGTAGTATTAAATTTGAGCATCTAATAGATCTATACAAAATTTTAATACTGATTGTGTGCACTACCTAAATTATTATCAGAAAATGTTTTTTAGTCTAGCCATTTTTTTTTAAGTCTTGGAGCCGTCCATGACGGCGAAGGTGAAGCCGCAGCGTGTAATCCAGAGGAACATTTTCTGATGAGCCCCGAAGGTCCATATATCTGCCCAAACAACACATTCTTCAAGAACATCTGGACTTTCTCAAATTGCTCCGTCGATTCGTTTAAGAGGAGTCTAAAGCTGAAGTATGTAAATTGTATATTAAGAAGTTGCATTACAAAGTGGATTTTTGTCAGATCTTCCTTCTGACCTAATCGTGTTTTGATCATTAACCAGTTAAGATGGGCACACTTAGACTCATTTGAGAGTACGGGTTTTGATTAAGTCTCGACTATTAAGGAGAAGTTTTTGAATATTGAATTTGTATATTAACAGCTATCACACGAAAAGGTGCAGCAGTACAAATCGGCCATTTAACGCCATAGAAAAGGTAATATCCTTCATTATGTACAAATGGTAAAATGGTTTTGTGTCGGCCAACTGTACAAAACCAAATAGCAAAAGGTTAAACGATACAAATGGTAACAGTGATAACAAAAATTTCCCGATCAACGGTGATTGCAAACAATGTATGACAACGAAAACATATGATAGGTAATTAAAATCTAGCGAGAGTATATCTATATCACATATACATGTTTAAGATGGTTACATGCAAGTTATAACTTATGATATATGTTTACTTCCATAAGGAAGTCTATAGCATAAAAAATAGTAATTGTATCAAAGAGTTACCTCATCTCTTGAATATTGTAATATTGATTACATGTAGATTGGAGGTCAAAACAGTCCAGCATAAAGTGCTCAACTGTGAATGGTTCATTGCAAAATATGCATTCTGGTGAATGTTCCCCTTTTATTATGTAGGAGTGGTTTAAATATGTATGGCCGACATGAATTCTAGCAAAGACTACCAACTCCCTCAGTCGGCTCTGTGCGAAGGAGTCCATTATCCTAGGTTTGGCTTGATGGCATGAAGAGTATTATTAACGGCATCATTCCATGATGCCTGCCATTTCTGACGTAAACTGTTTTTGATACACCGTTTAAAATCATTATATGGTGTTTCAAAATCAGATGGTTCTAAGATAGATTGATAGATAGATATTTATTTTATGTCTTTTTATGTCTCAAAAACACAACGCATGTATTTATTGTGTATTTATGTATGAATGAAAGTTTTCCAATAGTCAGGTAGTTTTTCTTCCTAGTAACTAACTTATTTTCTACAACATTGAATTGATTTTCTAATTCAGAGATTGCGTAAAAAATACAGGTTCGGTCTACAACAAGGATGAATATACGAATTTTATGTTGAAACAAGCAGGAGATGTATTCTCGCCTCAGGAACAGTGTACTCTAGTCTTTGGACCTGGATCTGTGTATATTGGGGTATGCATATCGAGTTTGTCTATGCATGTGTGTACGTTAACGTGCGTAGTCGTGTTTCCAGTATCATGGAATAAAACAGAATAATATCATCGATGTCAAATTTTCTAATGGCTTAACTCTTTTGATATCAGGTTCCCTGCTGAATCCCTCTAAGATTGGTTACATAATATGATGTATATGCTATTTGCAATTAATTTGGAAAATGTAAAACTTTTTTTGTTTGCTAAGAGATGTACGATAGTATTTAAATGATTGAAACGAAATAAATGCTATATAATTTACACGATCCAAATGTAAATGTATATACAAAATATGACAGAGAATTTAGAATATATGCTTACTTTGAGTATTAGTATCATTAGCAGTAGTTTAAGTTATATAATTGTTTTTTCCTTGGGTGTACCAACGAATCAGCAGAAAAAGAAAATATTTTGTGACTGGTCATAAGAATACGGAGAAGAAAACTGTCGAATTAAAATTGTATGGTGTTGAAATGAAATATAATAATCGTATTTTACTATTTGATATTGCGTTTGTTTCGGTCAGATGCAATCTGATAGGAAGGCGAATTTTATTAGTATGGCCTCGAGCAAACAGACAAGTGATTGATCGATTTTGCTATCTAAGATAGCTATATTCATGCGAGATAAAATCACTGACACTCACGAATACAAAACTCATTAGTGTGGAAAATGTGATTGGTTGTGGAGGTGCACAACTGTTAGCTCACATATTGGCACCAAGTTACTCGATTTTCACCCATGTAATGTGTTGCTTGTTTACGTTCTCCATTGCACCGGTTCAGGACCGGTGGATTAGATGGATTATGTAATAAATTTGGAGTATTGGTATTTTGTATAAGTACCACGTGTCAAGCAATACATATAATTTTGTATTTCCTTTTTTGTATATATATATATATATATATATATATATATATATATATATATATATATATATATATATATATATATATATATATATATATATATATATATATGTATATATATATATATATATATATGTATATATATATATATATATATATATATATATATATATATATATATATATATATATATATATATATATATATATATATATATATATATATATATATATATGTATGCCAATAAAATGATGCAATATATTCTTTACTTGTTTAATATAAAAGGAAGAAGCTAGATCATTACAAGCAATGAAATAAATTATGACCGAAATATTTTGTCTGCATCTTAATTCAATAACAAGGAGTGAACTGTTGCATACTAAAGATCTGTCCTTTACAAATGAATTTAGCTTTCAGTCATGTCCAACAAGGCCTCATTTTAAAGAAACAAGACATGCTGCGTTGCATCTTCAGATTGTGTACTCACTGAATTATTGTTATTATAATATAATTTCCAACTGTTTGACTTTAAGTTTTCAATCAAATGTAAGATTTTGTATTGAGCGTTCGACCATCCTGTATGATAGCAAACTACTAGATTATAGGCTGCGACAACACAAACTTACATTCCGTTTGATAACCCATATATTTATAGTATTATGTTTAATCTAATTAACATAAAGATTTGCTTTGTAATAATTATGCCGTAGCTAGTTTGCGTACTATGCATTCCATTATCGCCTGCTTCAACCAGGTTTATATATATATATATATATATATATATATATATATATATATATATATATATATATATATATATATAGAGAGAGAGAGAGAGAGAGAGAGAGAGAGAGAGAGAGATAAATATATATATATATATATATATATATATATATATATATATATATATATATATATATATATATATCTGTGCTAGGTCGATTCAGAAAGAGTTAATGATACCGACTAACTCAAGTTGAATTTGAGTCGAACTATGTCAAGTTAGAAGAGCAACAAATGCTAATTGCTTTGTTTTTGTTTAAGACCATGTTACTGTTTAATATAATTATGACAGTCTGGATGGTCAGCAACGTATAACTCAGATATTAATAGTATTAGGTGTAATCTAGTTAACGTATAGATTTGCTTTGCAATGTTTATGCCGTAGGTAGTTTTCGTACCATGCACCACATAATCGCCTGCTCCAACCAGGTTTATACAGATATGTATCTGTGTTAGGTCGATTCAGAAAGAGTTAATGAAATCGACTAACTCAAGTTGAATTTGAATCAAGCTATGTCAAGTTAATAAGAGTAGTAAATGCTAATTGCTTTGTTTTTGTTTAAGACCATTATACTGTTTAATATAAATTTGACAGTCTGGATGTTCAGCAACTTTTACTAAGATTTTATATTTAATAAAAATGTAAATGTGTGGTGCGTGGAAATAAAATACAATTAACTTAATTAGAATTGTGGAATTTGTGACTCTCTAACAGCTTCTTCACAACAGTGAGGGATTTCAAAGATGATCGACGCAGTGGGCAGTTAAGGGTTGTACGCTGAGGCACAGGTAATGTGAAACCATATTACTATAAATGACATCATCAGAAATCAAACCCGGTTCTAAAGAAATAAATCCCTGAGAACGTGCTACTTATATTAAGATTATGGCTGATCGTGTTTGGTCAATTATGTCACTTAATCAAAATTGAGCTATATGGCAATTCACGTTATTATTAAGGATGTGTCTGAAGACCTTTGTCATCAATTGAGATGTATGGATCCAGTTACGGGAAGAAGAAAGCGGATATATATATATGCTGCAAGAGGAACCATATGTGGAGCAAATAAGGTAATTTCTATAAGTATATATTCAGTCTAACCTCCGATAATATAATTAAATATGATGAAAAGTTAATCAAATATTTCAAAGTCAGCTGGGTATTTTACTGTAATTCAAATTTAGTTACTGTCGATATGAAAGACATATTTACTTCTATGTAAGTTAGTCATAGAGGGTTTTTACAGGTGGAAAATATACACGGTTGCCACTTGGATTGTACAAAAATATAATGCTTTTATTTTTGCAGTGGTGCATTGATGGAAGGTGTGTTTTGAAATTTTCGAAATAGGTAAGTAGAACACATGAAATGTTCGAAATAGCTAAGTAGGAACGATTAAGTTCTGACTATAGTTATTAACCTAACATTGAACGGCTCATTATGGAAACGTTTCGAGCCCTACGAATAGCAAGTAGGATTGGAAGACACATGTCGCCCTTTTCCCAAAGTATATTAAAAAAGTTCCCATTTGCAGGATACAAGTGTCTTCGTATGACTTCTAAACAACAATTAAAAACTATATATATATATATATATATATATATATATATATATATATATATATATATATATATATATATATATAGAAATATATTTACATATAAATATATATATATATATATATATATATATATATATATATATATATATATATATATATATATATATATAATTATTTATTAAATGTAGTATTGACACATTTATTTCTAATTCGATTGCTAATTAATGCAAGTTCATAATTTAGAATTTATTTGATTATAGTTATGATTCAAATTGAGATGCTGCTGCTTATAAGAATGACGATAACTATCTAGACTATTGCTTATTTCAAATCAATTAACTGTTCTAGATTTCACTCTGAATAAATTAAAGCATTGTATTTTTCAGGTCTTGCCTTCTGCGTAGAACCCTTCACTATAGATGCAATTGGATCAGTTATATACGATAAATAAACGATTGATAACCAACAGTAAATAAAGGCACACGATTTTCTTCTACTTTAGTGATATATATATAGCTTGATATATATATAGCAAAATATAGTGATATATATATAGCAAAATATAATGCCTTAATGATTTTCATGTGGAATAACTTTTTATCATTGTTGTCAATCAATTAAATTGGTACACACGCACAAAATAATGTAATTCACAAGAATAATACAAAATATGCTGAAATGTGAGACTTCACCGTTTGAAAGTCAGGGATAATTATATCCGTTCTATCAAGCATTAATACACTATCGGTAATATTTATTTTGTTATGAATCAAGCTAAATTTTGAAGTCTGAAATTCCATGAATAAAGGGCAATGAATTTTATCAGAGACCATTTCTTATTCTTATCTTGGATGCTATGACATTTTTCACACGTCAGTTGTAGTGTAATTTCCTCTTTCTGTTCTTTTTGACTGCAAAGTGTATTACACTGATTTTGTCGTTTCAACAGGCTGACACGAACACAAGAAAGATTATTATTCTATTTTTTAAACTTGCATCTCCGCACTTACCGGGAGCAAACAGCGAACTCAGTTTTCCTATACCTCAAAGCTAACATTCGCGAAAATAAGTTAGTATGTACAACACATGGTTCCATGCGCAAGAAGAGAGTTTGCAAATGCAAAAACTTTCTTAGGAATCACAATGACATGATTTAAAGCGTGTTCTTGAGCGAAACCTGTCAGTGACTGCTCCAGCGGCCCAGTGGTTAGAGAGTCTTTCTCGGTTTCATAAGATCATGGGTTTGATCACTTGCCGAGGCATACCAACGGCTTCGAAAAATGGTACAAACAGCTGCCTCGCTAGGCGCTCGGCATTAAGAGGTTATAATTGGATGTGGCTGACATAGTGTCAAGATAATGTGACTGAGTGGGAATTCATGCTACATGTCTAAGGCATGATGCTCCAATGATAGAGATCACTGCAAAATGTCAATGTGCAGACATTGTAGCCATATGAGTAGAACATTGTTAAATCTAAGTTAAAAATCCAAAAACAAACATCGGTTTTTAATACAAGATAGTTTCGTAACAGGTAGGTAGAAAACAAATTTTACCCAGCTAAGATCAAAATAAAACTTCAGTCAATTAGAGTCTTTGTAAAATGCAATGCATTGACTTAAGTACTGGTGAATTTAAAAGAAAATTTGCAAATCGGTATTACATTCAAATATATGGAAGTATTAAGTGAGGTTTCCAATTGATCACAATGCATGACTTGCATACAAAACGAGTTAGCAATGTTCAACTATATCACATAATATTTGAGTAACATTGTTGTTAACAAGTTGTTTCTTACAATTGTTTTAGTGGTATAAATAATTACATTTCATTTTTTACTTGTTAATTGCCTCTGGGAATTGTGTTGATGCACGCATAATGGTCAACGAAATATTGGTTGCCTGACTTGGACTTAGCCAACGGGCCAACACAGTCTACCATAGGTGTGCTAAATGGTTTGTCAGACGCAGAAATTTGGTCCAGCTGAGCATTCAGTACCTTTGGATTGGGTTTTTTACCTTTTGTCAAGTAGGACAAGACCTGGAATCATTACAAGCATCACCTTTTGTGTTTGGCCAATACAATTGAGTCACGATCTTGTTTAAAGTTTGATTACTCCCTGTCTGTAAGAGTTTGAAAATAAAACCTGATAGTTCACTGACCATTTTTCATTAGCAGGTACCTCGGGAGGTTTGCAGTTTTGCAAAAACAAAACCAATTTTAATGAATTAACATAAATGTACTTCATTTGCTTTAATTTCACTAATGCTCTTCTGAAACAAGAAGATCTCATCATTTGTTTTCCTGTTAAATGATGACAATTGATTGTCATTTATCACTCTGTTCAGAAAAAATAGAATAAGTTTTTAAAAGAGGAACATTGTGATTAACAGCACCCAACTAATCCAAATTAGGAGAGAAATTGACCTCATCAGAAGCCTGACCAATACACGTCCCACCTAAAATAATATCGTCTGTATGAAAATCATTAACAAGAGTGTTTTTCAAGTTATGCACTATGCGGACTGTCAGAGTTCCATAGACTAAGTCTGTTGACAAACTTGCAGAATGAAGAGGAACATTAACAAAGTTGCACTCTATTCCATGAATGAGAACACTCTCACTAGAACAGGACTTCTCAGAAGAAGGCAAATTACATGACTTTAAATGCACTGGCAATCTCCTGTATCCCTCATAAGTTAAAGATGGGTAGGATTAGCAAAATCGCCAAGAGAAAGAACCCTTCATCGTGAGAGGTTCATAATTCTCCATAATAAAATTAAAAATTAGACGGGTGTATTATACCCAACAATTGTATTGCTTTCACTACATGACTATGACCTTTACCTCTGAGAAAGGAAAGCATTTGCGGTAGTTCTTCCTTGCTTCTGATGCAATTATTTTAAGCCATTACAAAAGTCGTGTCATTTCTTCTTGCAATGGGTACACGTATTCAGAAACAATTATTTTGATTGAAGTCTCTTAGAAACGTATTTTGTAGAATTCGTTCCGGAAGTAATTTTACTGTGTCTTATTCGGCTGAAACAACTTCCTAACAGTAGACTTCTGAGTGAACATATTTGTTACAACCGCTGCTTTATGTGCTAAGGAGTACTCATCGATAACAAGAACAACATTTTACAACGGGTTTCTATATGATGCTTTTGAAAATGATTTTTAATATCATTAAGATCGCAGTTTTTGAGTTCTTCAAGCATCAAACATTGTTCAAGTCTTGCATAATCTTGTTCACCTTTCTTGGCTAAGCACCATCTCTTAAATAACTGTTATTGTAAATTCAATATCAATCTGCTCAGCTTAGTTTATATAGTTTCTCACTTTTTGCTGATAAGCATCAGGTCTAACGTATAACTCCTTAATATGCGCTAATTGACCAAATCATTATCATAATTATGATGTACTGACAAATATGCATATTCGGCCTTTACCGAAAGTACTCATTGCAATAATTGAATCCAATGTACCCTTGGCCATTTCAGATTTTCAGCAACTTTTTTTTCAAAATATCTAAAATATTTGTCTACCACCTTTTCACTAAAATGGAAACTGGACTAATAGGTTTTGTAATGTAAAGATTTGAATCTGAATGTGAAATAAAATTGTGCTTGCCACATTCCAGATTAAAAGCGCTTTCATTCTCTGTTGAAATTACCTTTCATCCTTCACTATTTGTAATTGTGTCTGTCTGTCTCTCTCATCTTTCTCAAATTGTAAGTGTTGATCTTTCTCACTCTTCTATCTCTCTCTTTCTCTCTTTCCCCCTCTCCTGTCTCTCCATTTTTCATATAAATTTTCAATGATGTCTCTTGCAACTACACTTAGGTCTCTTATTCCTGAAGCTCGAGCCTAATTAACTCTACTTCTATCTTACATTTTTTTAATTTAAATTGCTTTAACGTCAGCGTCTGACACAGACAGCAGCAGGGAGGGTGAACCCTACAAAATTTATGCTCGTGAAATTAACCTAAAATAAGGGTTCCTACAGAGGCTGAAAAAAAGGGTCAATAACCCGAAACCAAAATCTCTAACTTTTATACTACCGTACGGACGGTTAAAAACCGCATGAGGTTAGTTCTGTTTTGTTTTACTATTATTGACTTTTTTACCCTGATTTTATTGAACTATTTTTTTCGTTACAAACTCAAGCAAACATTTTGTAGAAGTTCACCCTCCCTGCTGCTTAGCATTAATATCGGGACTTTTAACAATAGATTTGGGTTTTTAAACATACAGTTCATTAACAGATAATCAAGGGGAACTAACCAAATATTTTATCCAGACCAATCTAGGATCGTATGTATAACTTAATATATAGAGTTTCGTTTCTTAAGTCTATTATATTTCCATCCTGATATGTGACTTTGAAATTCATTCTGGACAATAATGGATTATGTACACGCAGGTAGACTTGCTTTTTTGGCTCAGATACAATATGCCACCCTTGAGGTGTTTGAATACTGGATGAATAATATATATATATATATATATATATATATATATATATATATATATATATATATATATATATATATATATATATATATATATATATATATATATATATATATATATATATATATATATCCCTGCTGAGCATGATCAGATTTAGAGAGGTCAAAATGGTAGTTATTATCAAGTATATCGCAAACTAGATTCATTGCGATGGCGGATGTTATATTAACAACATTAGGTGAGATATGTCGTCCTGTTCCATATGGATCATTATTATATTTAAGTATGTTTGGTGGTGGGGCATTTTTTCCACGATTTAATTACTTCCTGATAATACTCGCCTATAAGATCATTTAATGATTTATTCAGCTGAGCGTTATTAAATCCGTTATAATAAATGTTTGTAAGTTCCATTCTGTTATTTCATAATGATCGAGAAAAAATTGTTTACGTTCTCGATTAGTTAAAAAAACTTAATTAAGATTAGTTGCGACGTATATAATACTTCGACTGGCGATGTATAAATCGAGTAGGATCCCATTTAAGTGTTTTATTGAATCAATTATTTGCTGCTTTACGCTATAATCATAATGATATGATAACGAAATAAGTAAATTTCTTAAATCATTAAACGTTTTATCGTATTCAGGCTTAAGAGTATTCAGAAATTCTTTTATAAATTTGTCATCAACAATCTGCCGATTCTTTGTTCTGGTTTCTACGGCGAGATCAAATGCTGATTTAGATATCTTGGGGATCCTTTTACCGTCAAAATCTGTAAAATAATATTTATCGTTATTTGGATCAAATTTGAATTTTAATAAATTTCATGGACGTTTTTCTCGATATTGTGGATCTTTAGTGAATTTTTCTTCGCTCGTTTTAAACCCATCTTTTTTTGGTTTTGAAACTCCATTATAAACAGGTTCTAAATCAGGCCAACCTAGCACTGATCTAATCGAACTCTGATAAATATCTACAGCATAATAAGGAGAATTTATTGCAATCACTGATGATAATATTGGTTCGTAAACAGTAATTGCTAGCTTAGACTCTTTCAAGGTTAAAGACTTAATTCTGCGCTGGAATTCCTCATTGATCTGTTCTAACTGATAACTGCCTGTTGGAATACTAACAACTTGCCAATTGGGAGTTCCATCAGATTTATTTTTATTTGCGAATACTAATGAATTATTTGGTTGTTGTCCACCTAATTGTTTTGATCGAATATTAGGCCAGCTATAATAAACAAGTAACTGTGCTAATGCTATCTCTTTTACTGGAATTGCAGTTGGAAATTTAACGCTAAATTCAGGATTGGTCGAACTTATCGATATCATAGTAGTTTTTGAAGGAGTTGTATTAGTGACGATCTGCTGTAACAACTCTCTCGACTCAATATCTGAACGATGTTCAGACGCTGACATTGCTATTATCATTGTTTAATTCTCCATTTATTTTTTCAGCAGAATCATTATCGATTCTGAATGCTTCATCGTAGGTTTTAATTATCGTTGCAAACTCCTCGTCAGATATTTTTCCATCACTGAGATAAGTGGAAATATATCAAAATAGTTTATAATATGTTGTTGTTGCTGTGTGCAATTTTATCTTATACTCTCGCAATTTATCATTCGCACATGTAGCTATCTTTTTAGCAATAATAGTAAGAATACCCGCTATAGTGGCAGAAGTTAAAACAATAATTGTTATAGTTGCTGGAGCTGTCATCGTTAATCTTGATAATATCAATCTGGATCCAGCAACAATAGCAGAAACTGAAAAAACAATTATATCAATAATGACCATACGTCTACGATATTTTTTTACTTTTACTGTCTAACGGTCGATGTTATTTTTTAGATTGGCCAGACATTCACACGCTTGATTATATCTATGACGTTGAACGTCGATACATGACGCAGTTATTTGATCCATTATACCATGATGTTAAGTAGTTAATTGAGTTAAAAATTCCAAACACCACCAGTAAGCTTGTAAATTTCTAGTCGTTCATGCTAGCGTAAATGTTCCTTCAGAATCTATCTAACAACATAGATATAGTTTTAAATGAATTCTCAGTCGAAGGATTTGTAGTGGATATTCTAAAATCTGCAACGCTAAATACGGACACCGTATATATATATATATATATATATATATATATATATATATATATATATATATATATATATATATATATATATATATATATATATTCATTTTTTAATGTGTTTATGTTTCTTGGAAAACTTAAAAACGTGTTCAAGTGACCGGTAAATTCAGTTTTGAGTTTGGCTATTCCATTAATGATTTGAGTCTGTTTATCATCGACGTATTATTTTGTTGTAGCATCATTATCTACAGTTGGATTTCCAAGATCTGTGATTTTATTTTTGTTCATAATAACATCTCCATTAAATTCACCTCCAGGTTTTTTAAAATCCCATTAAATGATATATCGGAATCCTGTATTTTACCCTCATCAGCAAAAGTAACGATATTATCATCGACTGCATTATGAATTTGTGTAAGTACGTCTGATAGTCGTATATTGCTTGTCTTTAATCGTTCTTGTTTTCCTGAAAAATAACTACTTCATTTTGATCCACATTTGTAATATTTAATAAATCATCAATCTCATTTCTGAGGTGATCGTGGTTACATATTTAGATAAATCACCTTGCTGCTGACGTTTACCACGAGCAGATCTTCGGTAAATATCTACCTTTATATTTTACTGATGTCTGTTTATGAGGTAGTTTTCTTGGCGATGCCATTGATAAAGCATCAAGTACATTAAGTTCTTCACGACCACATATTGGTGGATCAGTTGATGTTTGTTTAGGTAACGTTGAATATCAGATTGGTGCAGTATTATTACTGACATAATGAAGAAATTCTTTTGGTGGCGCTAATCCATATGAATCAAAATAAATAATTCCACGTGGATTAATTGCATACGCCACACAATGGGTACCTGGTCCATGGTTTTTATAGATATTTAAAATACCTGTTTCAGTATTGTTTGTTTGTTTTGGTAATTGATCGCACATGAAAACACCTCTAAAGTTTTTTATTTTTAATTTTTTAACAGCATCGAGTAAATCAAAATTGGACATAGGCGAGATTAGTAAACCTTCCCTGGAAGTCTTAGACCTTTTCCGTACCAAGAAGGAGGGGTCCCTGGTAATCTGAGACCTTTTCCCTTTTTTTTTAGATGTTCTTTTTATTCCCTGTCCGGTCGCTTTCTTTAATGCCATTCCAACGGCTCTTCCAACAGCGCCTAATGCAGCGGCTTTTGCAACAACTGGGGCTGCAGCGGCTAATAAGGCTGGTATGGCTGCGAGAAGGGGAAATATACCACCAGTTTTAAAAGTATCCTTAATTGTTGCCGCAGAAAAATCAAATTTGACACCTTTATTTTATTTTTTTGCTTTATTAAAGTTTTTGAATTGACGATCGGTTAACGATAATTTATTTGAAACTCTCATGTGTTCCTTTTTAAATGATATTGATATTCCACAGCTATTATTTGATGCTGATTTGCAGTCTTGTGACCTGACCAGGAGTCAGGGAAACATTAACGTGATTATATGACATTTATACTAATAATAAATGATCTAATTACACATTACATATTTTCTACTGGAGCATCAACGACTCTCATTCATCCACCAACACCTTCTATGAGCATTGATCTATCGCTAAGTATAACAGCAATCGCTCTATAATTATCAATAGCTCCTCTATTAACACTAGATCGAAAAAGTATATCGACTTCTGATTATCTGGTCAAATCTAAATGTTCGAGCGAAAAGTAAAACATATGATATAAGTTTGTAAGATCTAGTTGTGATATTTGTAATCCAGTATCAATATTTTTATCACGGCCCATGAACGACAAAAGACGATGATATGCACGTGCTACATGATTTTGATCAAAATTAAGTAATATATCCTCGGATGGTTCTTGATGTCCATTTGTCCTTAACGAAACCTCCGAAACACCAAGAGTGTCAAATATCATAATTCTGAACGTTTGATAATTTACTCGTGCAGCATTTTGTAATACAATAAATATGTGTCTTGGTGCAGAAACACCTTGCTGAGAGACTATCTGCCAGGTAAATAAACCGTTAATATTACTCTGGATAGCATCTGTAGTCATTGTCAGCCATGATAGCATTGATTAACCGCCTTGATTCATAAAAGATAATAATCGTTGTTCTTCAGATATTGATGGGGTCATTAGAGACTAAGTTTTGTAATAATTACCATACCAGCATCACCGGCGGGTCTCCATATTGCATCATCATCTGCAGCTTTTCGTACTAGTAAAACTGTATGTTTGGCTCCGAAAATGACTTTTCTGACGTTTCTAAAAAATCCAAAAATATGCGATAGTGGAATTGCACATGAAAATATTCTTCTATTTCCTTTTAACATCGCTCGACGTGATCA